>CM031981.1:3983465-4563266 GCA_018804465.1 Populus tomentosa
CCCGATCCGAGGCTGAATTCGGCTTTGCTTTCCCTCCTGACCTCCGCGCCGTCCTCTCTGCTGGCCTCCCTGTCGGCCCAGGATTCCCTGACTGGCGCTCTGCTGGTGCCCGCCTCCACCTACGCGCCTCCCTTGACCTCCCAATCGCTGCTATTTGCTTCCAAATTGCCCGAAACACTCTGTGGTCGAAATCTTGGGGTCCGAGGCCATCCGACCCGGAAAAGGCTTTACGAGTCGCGAGAAACTCGCTTAAAAGAGCCCCTCTTTTGATTCCCATTTTTAACCATTGTTACATTCCTTGTCAGCCATCCCTAGCGGGTAATCCCGTTTTCTTTATCGATGAAAGTCGGATCTTTTGTTGCGGGTTGGATCTATCAGACTTCTTTGACCGTGAATCTCTCTTCCGGAGCTCCGAATCTCACCCGATTATCATAAAAAAACAGAAGTCTGTTAGTGAGAAATCTACTGGGTTATCCAACAATCTGTCGCGGAAGAGTTTGGATACGGGTCTGGTAAACGGGTCGAGGACACCGAGATGGGTAGAGTTTTGGAGTGACGCGGCGGTGGACAGGAGGAGGAGGAATTCAGCGTCGTCCTCGTCGGGATCTTCGTCCCCGGAACGGTTTTTTGAGATGAGAAGATCTGAAATACCGAAATGGGTGGGGGATTATATAGAGAAAATCGGGTCGGTTTTGAGAGAAGGCGGGTGGAAGGAGTCCGACATAGAGGAAATGGTTGAGGTATCAGCGTCGGGTTTTTTTGAGGGTGAAATGGTAATTTTAGACAATCAAGCGGTCCTGGATGCTTTGCTTTTGAAAGTGGATCGGTTTTCGGACTCTCTACGTAAAGCCGGGTGGAGCTCCGAGGAAGTGTCGGATGCTCTGGGGTTTGATTTTAGACCGGAGAAGGAGAGGAAACCGGTTAAAAAATTGTCGCCTGAACTTGTTGAGAAAATTGGGAAATTGGCTGAGTCGGTCTCCCGGTGATGATAGAAAAGTGGCATCATATATATATATATTATATAAATATATTGTTTTTCCAAGGGTTTCTCGGGGTTGGGTTTTCTTTTTCTTTTTTATTTTTCTGATAGTAATTATAAAAAATGGAGAATTGAGAAAATGTATGTACATGGGAAAACGAGTTGTACTATGAAACGAAGCGTATAAAGGACTTTTTTAAAAAAAGAAAAGAAAAAAGAAAAGAGAGTTTAAATTTCTATAATCGAAGGAAACCTTAGATAGCTGTCGTTTAATGTTCAATAATTTTTTATATGTTAGCATCACAATTCATATTATTTGTTTTAAATACATGTTTGCTAGCATTCAAATTTTGGTAATTCTAAAACGACATCGTCCCATAACATGTGGTTAGCTGGGATCTACAATTCGAATCCACCTGGCGAGATCCGTTGCCCAGATGATTCTGCAATCTTGCATTACAAATTGTGAATTTAGATACCACCACATACTTTACCGGTTAAATATTTTTTAAAAAAAAAATTATATACACATGTCTTTTTCACATAAAAAATACTAATATACATTAATAAATGAAAAAAATTATAAATAATAACTAAATTTAATTAAAAAAATCAAGAAATAAATATAAATCAAGATATTAATCTTATAAGATAAAATATTTATCCGATTGTATTTGTTAAATTTATTTATTAAAATAATTTTTTTATTCAATCAAATAATAATATAAATTCTAAACTTATTTGAATGGATGACTTTTTTATAATTATTTTTTTTATAATATGATTTTTTTTATAAACTCTAGAGTCAATCCAAACCTGGCTTGGGATGTGTGTATGTATATTACTCTTTTATTTTATATTGATTAACAAATAATACTCAAATAACAAATACATGAATGGATATTGGAAGCTGAATTGATAAAATATGAATAACTAAAGCATTTAAAATATTTAATAGATAAGATATAGTTGCTATAATTTAGATTTATAAATATACATTATGATCCACAGTTATTTATTCAACATTATAAAGGGAGTCACTAGTTTTATCATTAGAAACACCAATATTAATTCTTTACAAGGAGAAGAAAAAATAACATGAGAAACCTGTATAATTAAATATGATTTTGAAACATTACCCATAATTAATGACATGCTAAAAACATGTTTTCAAGGGAAAAGCTAACTAAGACACCCATCCATTAAACGTTGTCTGAATATATTTATTAAACTTTATTTATTTTCAAACCGTGTTACGAAATCAATGATATTAATTAAATAATTTTTATTTTATATGATTTTTTCTTAAGTGTTTAGAATAAAATCTAAATAAAAAAAAGTAGATAGATAAATTGATTATAACTATTATTAAATTCTACTAGCTAGTCCAGGAAAAGTAAAATGACAAGAGAATTCTCTATTATAAAACAAGAAGACGAATTGGGGTGATGAACCAAGATTATATATATATTTCTTGATAATTTCAAGGTAAAAAAACTAATATGAACTCCTGTTATCAAAACAAATAATTTGACACCTATCCCACTAAATTGGCTTATAATTTTATCTAATAAAAGCCCAATTAAAATAAAATAAAACTATGAACATTTAATTTATTATGTATTTTGCACAGTAAATTCCCGAGGCGGTTTAGTTTTCTAGTTAATTACCCTAATGTACGGCCTGCTATGAAATGTTTTTATTATAATTTTAATAAAACACTTATATTTTAATACATTTAAGAGTTTAATCAATTTTAATTCCTTGTTAAAATTAAGTATCATCTTGGAATTAATCAATGGAGCTCAATAGGCTCAGCTTTCTAAATGGGCCTCATGTGCACGTGTGCATCTTTTTTAGTAGAAAGAGGCAAGTATATGTTTGGAAGGTGTGGAGTAATTTCAGGACGGTCTCCAATGGAAAATGTTTGGCATTTTAGGAGGGACACTTGCTAAATTTTATCATTTTCAAGGCGAGCCCGGGCAGTGGAGGAGCCACATGGTTTCTTAATTTTATTTTCTTAAATATTTTTTATATTAAAATATATAATTACCCCCTTAAACTCTTTTTTTATTATTATTCAAAATACTTTTTATATTATAATATTAATAATATCTTATCATGTTTAATTTTTTTTTCTGATTACTAATTAACTCAAGTTAGTTATTGTTAACTTACAACATAATATAATATATAATATATATGTTCAGTACATTTCACTATTTTTTTTTTATCTTCTATTAATTAACCGAAAGCTTTTTTTTTTTTGAGCTACTATTTTTGTCATTCTTTCTTTTGAAAAATTTATCTTCAAGTCCTGAGCTATTAATTAGTTAAGTAAATAACATTTTATGCTTTATACTTTAGGTAAGTTTTCTTCATCTTTTCTATTTGTTTCATTGTTTAATTTAGTTTTACTCCTTATAATTAGTTATTGAAAATGTTAGGATTTATAATAATTTAAGAGTTTATTGAATTAATATGTGTATGAGTAATACTATATGCATATGAATATGAATTAAAATGAGTTTTGATGAATTGATAAATACTTTACTATGAATTTCATATTGAAATAGATGGCGATGAACTTACTAGTAATTAAAAATAAAGTATAGAACAACTCAAAAAATTAAGGACACAATAGACAAATAAAAAAAATATTTAACATTTATGTTTAACTTATTTATAAAAAACAATAAGTCAACAATAACAACATCAATTTCTCATGACAATCCTTTTAAGTAATGGTTTTAGCTATATGTTAGTATAAAATTATTGCCAAGAACTTCACTAGTCCTTGGAAGATTTAGAAAACACAAGCATTGAACCCACCCTAAACTAAAAATAAATGAATGACAATTTAATTGTATATATTAAGAAAAATATCTTTGATGAGATTGATAATAAAATTATTATAAAGTAGTTTTAAAATATAAAACTCCAAAAAAATAATTATAGCGTAAATTTTTTTATTTTAAAAGTATTTTTAAATTAATTTTGTTTGATATAAATTAGTACATATATTTTAAATTGATTTATTAATATAATGCATGTTTACATAATACATAATATCAAATATTTATTAATAATTTCTCTTTTCATTTAAAATATCCTGGCTCACTGAGCCCAGGTATCAGAACCCGGCGTCGTTTAGCCCCTCAAAAGTGTCGTTTTGTTCCTGTTCTTGTCTCTGTGGATGGACGCATACTTGCACCCCTTGCTTTTTCATATTTATCTCTTTTCAGGCTAAGAATTTACGGGGAAAGAAAGAAACGAAATTGAAAAAGGCAAGAGAAGGACACAAGAATCTTGTGTGATTTTGATAACACTGGCAAAGGTGTTAGCGCGAGTGGCGAACTAGAGGGAGTAATTTCACCTCTTTTGAGAATCGAGGCAAAATCTTGAGTTTTGATATATTATATTATTATTATATGGTGTGTAAGTAGCTTATTATATTTTCTTTTTGTTTTTTCTTGGAATTTGTGATAAAGAAAGATACTGGTTTCCAGTGGGAAACCTGACACGGGGAAACTTTTCACCGCTCATCTTTTGACACCAGGTTTTGTCTCTTAAAAATATTTTTTAAAAAATTATAATTTTTTTATTTTTTTTTGTTTTAAATTAAATTTTTGAGTGGAAAATTGGATTTGGACAGCTGAATTTGAGATGTGAGACTTTGGCAAATAATAAGTAATTTTGGGGGAACTGGGTAGCCTAGTTTGGAAGGTAGCGGCAGCTAGAAAAGTAAACATAAGGTGGGGGCCGCGTGATGTGTGGGGTCCCAAGAAGGCCGTACAGTTGATGAGATGGGAGAAGAAGGGAGCAAAGGTGGCCTAACGGTGGAGTCCTTCGCCGTTTTCACACCCCCGTGCCTTGCCTTGCCTTGCCTTTTCTTTCGTTGTTTTTGGGAAGGTCCATGACAGATAATGATATTGGTGCCGTAACACATTAACATGATTATTTGACGGCGAATGAAATTTGTTCTCTTGCTTACTGCTATCTCATGTAGCCATAATAAGATTACTATTAAAAGTTGATATAAATATTAATTTTAAAATTTATAAGAATAGTGAAGATACATTTAAATTAATTTAAATATCCATGTTAAAAAAAGTTGTCCCCCTTTTTTTTTTTTTCTTAAGATATAAAGTCTAATATAAAAACCTATTATATTTCTTTAAATGTATTAATAATGTGTTTTTTCAAATCATATAAACAAAACTTAATCTCCATCACCATTCGAGCTAATTCAAAAATATTCTTACCATCAAATAAAAATTAAATTTTTTTTTTCTTCTCTTAAATGTGATGATGAGGAGCATAGAGATTGATTTTGATATCAGGTAGAGATTAGGAAATTTTTTGCTGAGTAATCATCTTCTCGAAAGTAAAGTTTGAATGGATTTGATTTATTGATACAATAATAAATTTTAAAAATTTAAAAATATTATTTTAAATAAAAAATACTTTAAAACATAATTACTAATCCCATTTGGGAAACTCATCGCCGGGTGAATTGGATGCCATTTATTTCATAAAGAACCTGTTATAATTGCTAGCCAATCCTATTATAATTAAGATGGGCCACACTAGTTCTTCGACTGTGGATTTCTAACTTTCATGTTAGGTTTTCGTTGTGTTAAATTAATGGTTTGCCTTTTGGGGGAAATAGTGAAGGAATCATTGAGCTAAAGTCTGTTTTTGCTGAGTGAATTTATGGCATATTTTCTGCTAGCCTTTTCTCTACTAATAATATGGTTTGCTAACTTTGACAATTCAACGCTACTAACAATCCAAGATCTCTGGGCATATTTTCTACTACAAGTGTGGCTTCATGGTTGTGTTATGTAGCATCCAAGGTTAATGGAGGACTATCTTGTCTTGTGCTTCAACTTCCAAACCCTAAGATTGTTTTTTTTTTTTGGAATTTCCTCTATGATTTTGCACACGCCGTTTCATGATCCAAATCTCTACCCGTTTTGTACTTATTGCCGTTTGATGATCTTGAAGATACGTTGTTGGCACTACCAAAACATGATCATTGATGAGGAAATATGGTAAAGACAAGCTATGGTCCGACATTATTGAGCTTAATTAGTTTGAATATTGCTATAAAATATTGTGAAGCATCGACAAATGATTTGCTAGAGGAATTGGACATGCATAAGACATAGATGGGTATCAAACTACCAATCTTATCCATGAAATAACAACAACAATTTGCTAGGTTATTTTTGATGTGTTTGAAATTATAGTGGCGATAGTGGTTCAAAATATTTTTCACTTTGAAATGTATCAAAATAAATTTTTTTTATTTTTAAAAAATTATTTTTGATATTAATATATCAAAACGATCTGAAAACATAAAAAAATTATTAATTGTTTTTTCAAAAGTCACGTTCACAAACACGGTCTCTGTGGAGGTTTTGTTTTGAAAGAATGGCCTGAATGGAGGTTGATATTTTCATATTGTTTTGATATGTTGTTATCAAAAATAAATAAATAAAAATATAATTTTAATATATTTCTAATAAAAATCACTCTAAAAATCAACTACTATATGTATTTTATCCCCACACATGGTTTGGGTCGATTTAACCGTAAAGCAAAATTTTAAGAGCGATACATGAGGCAATAATTCTTGGAAGGCTTGTTTGAATGTTGAAACAATGTTAAAAAATGCTGATTTATGTTCATGATTAGATAGTGAAGTCGATCCGCCTGAGCAGCTTGAAAGCCTCCACTCCACCACCTCCTCCTCTTCACAGATTCTTTCCTTGAGGCCCACATGAGGAATTCATTTTTGAGCACCAATAATTCGATCCGAACCTGACAAAATCACTACTATAAGAAATGGCCATAGCAAGAAAGCAATTAATGCACCCAAACGGTCACTGAGCCTGCACCTGCCACCACCACCACCACATGAAACCTGACTTCAATCCTATCACGTGCAATCTTCACCGTCTGTTTACATCCATCACGTGCCACCTCTTCTTCGCCAAACCTTTAATACTATTCCTTCTAGCACATGCAGTTGCAAACATCATATGTACAGAAACCCTAACAAATGGTTAGTGAATGATGTTATATGGATCTTCCCTCTCGGGTTTTAATGAGAGCATGGGCTTAGGTCTTCACTAGTAGTCATGTCTGTATATCCAAAGACAAACATATTGGGTCCACTTTGTTTGATCTAAGTCATACCTAAAATTGACATTTATATAAGATTAAAATGCAGCCATGGATGAAGCTTGATTACATGTAGCAATCTACAGTATATGTAATAAATTAGTACATGATGATTTGAGGTGATAGAGATTAATCAAAACGTTGTCTTAGTTTTGTCTCGTGAGGAGGGGGATGGTGGTGGCCTATCCTGTCCTTGGAAGAGGCGCTCAGATTGGCAATGCATTGTTGCTTTTGTCATCCACAGGGAGACAGTCGCTCTTGGTGTGGGCTTTTAAAGTGATGGGTACTTGGAGGGTTGTGTGATTCAAGATCTCAAGTTAGGAGATTGCCATGAAAATTAGGATGGTGACAACTCGTTGACATGAAGAGGAGGGTTCCTTGGACTATAGCGCCACGGTGGCTGGTATTAGGTTAGTCTCGTTTTGGTACATTATTGAAGGCGAGGGCAGGTGAGCTTTTGTCAATGGTTCCATGTGTGAACCGCAATTTGCACCTCTCAATGCAGAAGCTCAATAATTGCTGTTTTGATTTATGGGCTGTGTGAAAACTTATCTGCAAATGGGCTGCACAAAAGTTGCTTTGAACCAAAACCTTGACCTGCAGCTGCAGATTTATGAAGCTTCGTTTCTCTGAGAAATGCTTTCATGGTGGAATCAAAACATGAAATGGTTAACTTGATGCTCAAGCATCATGCTCTCACTGTATCTCTGGCTACACATGCAGTTTATTTCTATTGCATTTTTTTTTAAACTCTTTATGCTTTCTTTATTGCTTGCGCTCTGATTCATTTCCTGTTCTTCAATTGTTTTTTATGCTTATCACAAGAACACTAATCCATGGTAAGCTTATCCACATGTTTGATCAGCTAGGTGAGTTATGCTCATCTCTTTACTGATTGATTTCGGAATTATCTTGTTAACAGGAAGAATTATTCGGATATAGTACCCGACATAGCCAGTTGAAACATATTAATGCATCGAGATAGAGGTGATCAACCTGGTGTCCATGGCCACAAGGCAGCTAGTGAATCTCCTGCGTATATTTTATGGACCATAATTAGGTGGACGCTCGGAAGGGAAAAAAATAATAATTTGCCTTCTATCTTTGCCAATAATCTTACGTTGATCATTCTTTAAACTCATAGAGGATTTACATTGATGATCTTACTGGCATCTCTTTTTTTTTTTTTTTTTTGAGAATAATTCCAGTTCATACTAGAAGAACAATGTATGAATTTCCCAAATCTTATACAAGGCTCTGTACTTCCAATCCTAGAGTGTAAAAATGGCAGCAGAATGACATTGCTCACTGCACCGAATAATTGCTGTATAAATTACTGTGCAAGTAAAATTCAATGACCTCCAGAGTTTTATACTGACTGAAGAACTTGACCCTCATCCTTCTCTGAAATCTTTGGAGGAGACCTCATCACCTTTACTCGAAATATTACCTGAACATGGAAGCTCACAACGTTTTTCTTATGAAATTTATTTGGAAACACACTATCGTACGAGACATGCTAGTAAAGATACAATGAAAGTTAGACCAGCACATATTGGTTACTAGATTGCATTTAGAATATGGATTTAATTTAATTTATAAGAAAAGCTATCAACAGGGAAGAGATTGTTTGTCACCTTCTTGTCTGAACCAAACTCAATCATGTCCGAAGGATGGAATCGGGTTGGAAAATTTGGAGGTGCCCTATACCGTCTCCCCTCAATACTGCACATGTATAAGAGTTCAATCTTAGAGAAGAACTCCATCATAAAATATGAAATGCAGGAAGATGTAGCTTGATTTCCACAACTTACTCTGTGATAAAGGTACCATGCTCACTGCGCAAATCAATCAAGTAAAATGCACCATCTCTACAAGTTATACGAGCATGTGTTTTTGAAACCTGACATTAACAAGGAAAAAAAAAAAAACAAAGGAGAATTTTTGTTTAAACTCTAATGAAAAAGAACCTTACTATTACACTTTTACTTTTCATATCATCATTATAGGAATCAAGTTTCTAAAGGCAACACAAAAACTCGGTAGGCATATCAGGCCTGTATTACCTGCGGTGCAGGTATCACTATGGACATTCCCGGAAAATCCTCTTGTGAGACACTCCTGTAATTACAAAACACCACCACAAGCTGTGTCATGCTGGATGGTTGCGGAGTGATGATAAAGTCATCCACCAAGTTGAAAATCAATAGGTTTATTGTGATTAAATAAAAATCAAATGCATACCCAACCACACAGGGTTTGTTCTCATCCCTACTTAAACCAATAGGTTGTGAAGCAACAGCATCATTTCCACATGGTAAAAGAAACCACCTACAAAACAAGGAAGATGGATAATGAGACAGTAGTTGCATCATTACAAAATGTGCCAAGAAACGATTCACCAGCTGCATAACACATACTCTCCATTAAGAGAACGCTCTAGGGCATCATCATCTACAAACCATCTTCGCAACTGGTCATTGGCCTAACAATATGATCAATCACATATTAGATTCCATCGCATATCAAAATCTTCTAATTTCAAGAATAAGATAAAATAAGCAACCCTTGAAAATAAACTTAATGTCATTAAGGCAACATACTTTGTCCGAGAGTCGGCAACTCACAGACCTCCCTTCAAGATTTGAACTGCAGAAGAAAATAAGTTTTCCAGTTGAGTTAAAAAGATTAACAGAACAGAGGGTACAATAAATGCGAAGCTTATGATTATAGAAATTCTTGGTTTATTTCTCAATCCCAACCACCCTTATTTGATAATCATATGAACTTATTATAACACTTCTGTTTCTAGAAACCCTCTCATTTCCAATGCTTAAATATATTTTCTAGAATCCTGAACTATCCATTAGCTCATAGTTCTAAATTGTTCATCACATAAAAGCTTCAGATTTTCAGTCCTAAAGAGAGTAAAAGAACATGCTAAAGCTCTCATCGAGAAAACCCAAATTACAGGAGAGAAACCTGTGACATGTTACATCTAATATGCCATAAGCTAATACCTTCAGAAGAAAATAACTTGAACACGAGTTATCATGGTTTTAATCAGATGAAAATTTTCTGTAACAAAATGTATAGTAAATATCTAAGAAAAAAGTCAACTACGCAGAAAAAATTGGGTTTCCAAGTTCCAACCTATTTCCGCCCAATACCCAATCAAGCATTACAGGCATTGCTATGTCAATAAAAAACCTGCCTCCGACTCTTCCTGGGTGAGGTATCCGAAAATTTGTCAAGAACTGAAAACAGGGTAAAAGGGCATATCAGTTATGGATGAATAATTCTGACTGCTATCTTAGTTTCTTAACATGTAATAATCAAAGACACTGACCGACAGTGGACCGAGTCCTACACCCAGATATGCCTTGTATGTTGAAGCCATAATTGCTGCCATTCTTGCCATTCCATGGATAATAGCAACTCGAAGTCTTCTAGCATTCTCATAGCTGTGGAAAGAAGGAAGTATGAATCAATTAGAAAAGTTAGTGGTTATAAACATCCATCATATTATATGTAAAAAACACTAGGTCAGTCAGAATCTGAATAAAGGTCAGTCCTTGCTAACCAGTATCCTTAATTCTAATGTACTAAATAGCATGCAACATCCTGCAAGCCATCCAAATTAGAGGATCTTCCACAGTGAGTGGCAACCACATACTCCAAGAAAAAGAGAGAGAATGGTAAGGCAAATAGTTTATAAACACAGTTTTTGTCCGTTACCCATGATACATCATAATCTGTTCACAGAAAGCTTTACATACTTTCTATAGAGGAGACACTTTCCAGAAAAGCAGAATAGAAGTTTCCTGAAGAAAAACATCCAGATAACAATGACTGATTACTTCAAGATGAATGCATTTCAAGGACCGGCTAATTGTTCCTTAGATAAAGCCTGTGTTCTGGTGAGATGACTTGGCAACAATGCTTATCAATTGCAAGCACAGGTACACATTACACTCAACATGCTTATTCTTTAAGTGGAATGTTCTGTGGTCACTACTTAAAGGGAGCTAAACTGAAGACAACTCAAGAAAGCTTTGAACTCAAAATTGTGAGATGCCTTCCAATTGTCCACATGAATGATTTCCATTTTATTTCCGAGTCTCATGTCAGGACACTGTACCAGCCTCAAAATTTTATGCATTTTCAGATCATTTATAAAAATATCTAACATGTTACCTCCTTAGTGACGAAATAACATCAACAGGGGTTCCTGATTCAATGCTTTGTTTCCATGCTCTCTCAAGTTCCGATGCGAGTTGGTAGCTATCCTGCCATATTGAAATATGTAGTTCATTTAGTTGTATTTTTGAAATTGTTCATTCAACTCAATTTTTGCTTAGTCTCTTTCCTTGAGAACTTTTGAAGACAAAATATCCAATAAGAAACATGATACTGCTCATTTATTTTACGTAATAAAAGTAAAAATTCATGTTAAGAGGATGTACATAAATATATTTTTTTCAGTGAAGGAGACACATTCAAAAGTTCAAGAAGCATAAGAGAATTACACAAGGGGCCCATGTTAATTATGTGATACAATCCTTGGAAACGTTTATAGATTTGAAGGTAAAAACTACCAATAAAGCATCGGTCAAGATTCACAAAGAGGAAGGTATACCTCAATGGCCATGCATCCCCCTTGACCCATATTTGGTTGCATGGCATGGACAGAATCCCCAAGCAAGGTTACACGGCCCTTTCCCCATGTAATAATGGGTTCCCTGTCATAAATGTCACGTCGAAGAATGGCATCTTCATCTGTGGTCAGTAGCAAATCTATCACATTATCACACCAACCCTCAAATATTTTCAAGAGCCTGTCCTTTTTACCTGCAGAAATATGAATAGGAAAGATAACATTAGAAACTGACATTAGAAAATGATAAAAAAAGTGCTTCATCACCATTTTAATCCTTTTACTCATGAGATGGATTCATCAATATTATCACGGATTTATGGCTTAATCTTACTATAAAGTGCACTTTGTTAGAGGATTCAGAATCCAAACGAACATTAAGACTAAGTTCGCCCATAGTTCATTTAAAACTCAGCAGTGTCACTCCACTCCACCACAGTGACCAATAAAACAACAAATACTTGAAACATAACTTCAGTAACATAGAACGAAAATACTATTTATTTCTCAAAAGCCATATTTTATAAAAGGAGGAACCTCCTGTTGTAAATTTACCAAGCAGTAAGAACTTCATGACAGATTACATTCCACAAACATCCTCTCTTACAACATAAACTGCTATAGTATCACAAGCATATTTTAACCTTATTGCTTTCGGTTTATGACTTCTCAGTTGAAAGCTTAGACTTTGTCACATGCAATTGTATTTTGTATCTTCAAAAGGGAGTTTAGATGACTTTGAATGATCGTGTTGTCAAGCCAAGATCACAAATATGTTGCATGAAGTAAACTTATTTCTATGAAACACTAAATGAATGTTTCAATTGTATAAATACTTCAACAAAATATCCTATTCATAGCATGCTTATAATGGATCTAGAGCTTCTAAAAAGTATTTACCATGGGGGCCATCCATGCCACCAGGTGGTTCCTTGTGAAATGCATACCACTGCATCTTTCCAGCACCCACGTCTGAAGAAACGAAGTATTGTTTGTGACCCAAAAATACACGATACCTTCAATAAAAAAATCAAAGTAAGCATCTAGATGACATTCAATTCAACTAATTAAAATTGTACATTCTATTGAATTTGAACAAGGTATCCTGTGCAGAAAAAAAGCACCTATGAAGGTGGAAGGTTGGTATTCAATGAAATCAAACATACCCAACAGTCTCAATATCAACAGGCACAAAATCTGCTATACCGGTATAACATGTATAGCCTGAGTACACTGGTTCCTTGGGGCCGAATAAGTTCTTCCTCACCTGTGCAGGAGACAAACATAAGGAATTTCAATCACACTATAGTTCTTAACTCCAGAACAATATAAATTGTACTCGTAACAGAACGTTATATGCACACTCTATTGTGGCAATTCACTGATAGCA
Organism: Populus tomentosa; assembly: GCA_018804465.1. Lineage (NCBI taxonomy): Eukaryota > Viridiplantae > Streptophyta > Magnoliopsida > Malpighiales > Salicaceae > Populus > Populus tomentosa. The sequence continues at coordinate 3,996,684 of CM031981.1, forward strand.
TTTGTTGAGATCATTCAAAAGATAGTTTTTATTTTGATAAAATTTGCTCTCAAAGGGACAAAGAAAGAACTTGACATAGCAATACCTTTGACCATATTCCATCAGCACCAACTAGAAGATCGCCTTCGTATTGTTGCCCATTCTCGAGCACCACAGTGACCTACACTTGTAAATTTCAAAGAACAAATTAATAAATGTGAAAATTCAAGATGTGGACAATACGCTTTTAATTGACAAACCAGTAAGTCAAATGAATATCCCATTGAGCAAGAAATGAAAACCTAGAAAGAACTCTCAATGAAGGAAGGAGTTGACAAAAGGACAATCTTCAACAAATCTGCAGTTCATATTACCTTATCCCCATCATCCTGAAAACTAACAACATTACTATCATTAAGAATCATATCATCTCCAACTGAACGAGCTAGGATTTGCTGCAAAGTCATTCGGCTAATAACTCTTGTGACCGGAAGCCCTCGTTCTGCTGCAGGAGTGAAGGTATCAAACTTGACATACCTGATAACCATTTATCATTCAATGTCACTGGGGGCTAAAACTTACATCTGATAGGCCAATCAAAACAACAAAGTTCTGAAAAACATGTAATAGTACGAGACTTTTCTTTGATAGTATAAACTAGCAAGTGATCCAGGTCTACCAATCATCATTTCCGCTGGTTCGAACACAATTATATTCTTCATTACAAATTTCCAGGTCTGTTGAGGCCAAACCATAAGTTTTGTTGGAAAATTTCACAAACAAGCCCAAAAACAGAAAAAGTTTCAGTTTCAGAAGTTTTGTAAGCCAACTATCTGATTCTGATTGATTAGAAGGGGAAAAAAAAAAGAAACAAAAAGAACAAGGTTGGGATATATCCAACCGAATTTCAATACTTTACATATCAGTCAGCCTGGAATTCGTTCACTTTCACTGTTTTGGGAATTGTCAGTGTGAAAATCATCGCTTTCAACCTTTACAAATTACTTACAGCATCATACAAGTTTATTGTGAGAAAAAGATGCAAACTTCAGCTTCATATATCATTTTCACATTTTTTAAGTAATCAGAACCAGCACAACTTGCTAATCACCATACTCATAAACTTCAACTACAATTACAAAACAACTTCAGCAGCAAGAAAAACAAACCAACAGATTCTTCAAAATCATCACCATGGATACAGCGAACCACAACTACAAAGCTTCTATTCTTCAAACATAACCGAAAGTACCATAAACTTGAGAGGCCAACCACAAAGCTATAGACTTAAATCAAAATAAATACCAAGTAAGGGAAAAACAAAACGAGGGCATAAATGTAGGATTAAAGATGGAAACAACATACCAAGTACCAGAGACCCCATCAACAAGTCCATTAATCCTATCACCAGTGATACACCCAGCTCTCAAAACCTCCTCAGCAACATCTAAATCAATAGCTTCCAAAGCAGCTAATGCATTGCTCTGTATCTGAATTGGACCTCTATATTGTCCTTCTCCTCTTACTGCACTCAAATCCTTCTCAAAAACCATCACATCAAACCCTTTCTTTTTTGCTGCCAATGCAAAAACCAGCCCTCCAATCCCACCTCCAGCAACCAGAACCTTTAACTTTCTTTGCTCTGATTGTTTCCCTTCTGATTTACTCACAGCAGGTGCCTCAGTCACTACATCTTTCACTTTCAATTTCTTAGCACTAGTACTTGTCTTGGTTTTGAAGTTGTAGTTAGAGTGTGTGGAAGACAAGAATTCTAGTGAGTTGTTGCTAAAGATTGGGGTTGGAAAGTGGGTTCTTGAAGAAATAGCTGTTAAAGTGTTGCCAAACAAAGTTGAGGATGCCATTTTTGCTGTGCCTTTCTTGTTCTGTGTTTGATATGGGAAAGCTCAAAACAAAGAGTAAAATGTATAACGAGTTATGGCTAACACTCTTACCATGTAAATTGTATTATATGCTATTGCTCCTTTTGATGCCAGTAGTTTTTCTCTTTGATAAGGAAAGTGGGATTTTTTGTTGTTCTTCTTGTTGCTAAAAATTGGTGGGGTTTGAGAGATTTTGAGCCAATCCATGAATTTGAAGCAAACAAATATAGAACACTAGTCCCGGAGATTGTGAGGCCACGTGTCATTTCCGTGTGAGGGTATCTTTGACAATTGTTGACATCTCTCTGGTGGCCGTTTCTCGTTAACAAATATTACTAATATATTATTAATTATTAACAAAAAATAATGGGTTGGGGAACCATTGCTAACCACGTTCATTGCATCGTGGAAAAGTAGTCTACAGTATTTTTGTTTTATAGTTTTTTTTTTTTTAATTTTTATAATATTTTTTTTATTTTATCTTCTATAATATTAAAGTAGTTAAGAATTTAGTTTTGTATTTTATTTTTTATTTTGTATTTTTATAGGGTTAGTATACTTTGTAAATTTGACATGATAAATTAGGGTTCCACGATTTATTACATGTTTGTAGGGTGTTTTGTTTTTTAACTGAACTTAACTTTTTGTAATATTTTTTTATATAGTAAAAAAAATAATTTAAAAGAAAAACCATGTTATTAAATTTTATAAAATCCATGAACTTATTCATAGATTTGACTAGTTCACTTGATTCATGGGTCTGATGAATTTAATTTTTTTATTTAAATATATATTTTTTATTTTATTCTTAGATATTAAGTCAATTGAAAATTCAATTTCATAAATGGTTTCGTTTTGTTTTCTATAAGATTATTACGGTCTACAAATATTGGTATTAAGGTGATGTTTGATTTGTGATCGTCTATTTTTATTATCATATAGTTAAAAAAATATATAGATAAAATAAATTATAATCTCAGTGGAGTCCATAACCCGATTCACAAGTTTAAAGTGTTAGCCCGGGATTGCTCAATTCACAGATTGACTTATTTACCTATTGACTATATATGTTTTTTTGTCCTTTAATTATTTTTTTATTTCACCTTTAAATATTAAATTAATTGAGAAATAGATTGCATGCTTTATTTTTGTTGGTTTTCTATAAAGTAATCACTATTTGAAATAAATATTGTTTTTAGGTTAGTGTTCAATTTATGATTATTTATTTTTATCATATAATTAAATAAAAATAGTTTATAAGAAATTTTTTATTAAACTCAATAGAGTCCTTGACCCGGTTGCAGGGGGACCATAATCGATCTAATTTGTCATTGTCTCAACATTTTTTATATAAAAAAGTTATTATTTTTAAATTTTTTTAAAAAATTAAATCTTATTTTTACTAGTAATTAAGATTATATTTGGGCCCGCAAAATTGATTAATTTAAATTGGGTCAGTGTCCATATAATTTAATTAAAAATTTAAGTTAGATAAAAAACTAAATCGAAAAGCTTCAAGAATACCTCACTTGACAAGTTTAATGGTACAATAAAAAATTCTTCATGCTCTTCAAATTTTATTTTACATTTAAAAAAAAATCAGTCCAAACTTTAGAAGAAGCACAAGCCGATGGACTAGGAATCCGTTTGGCAACGTGGTGGCGTCCACGTTTCCTGCGATTTGAAGCTACAAGCTGTTTGGTAACACATGAACGCGTGTTTCTATTCATTGGGTCCCACGTGCTACAGTGTTTGAAACGCTAGAAAATGAGAAGCAGCTCCTACCTGCTTTCTGTGCGGTGAAATGATGCTACTGTAGTGAACAGTGGAGGATGGCTCCACTGTTCACTAAACAAAGTTATTATTATTATTTTTTTTAACAGTGGAGCATGCCTCCACTGTTCGGTGAACACATTTTGTTTTGTTTTTTTTTTTAACCAGTATACTTAATTAATTTTACTTGCATTGTTAACGTGAACAACAACTTTTTTTAAAAAAAAAATTAGTTTAAGGTGAATTAAATTTACTCGTACTGTAATCTTAATTTTATTTTTGATAATATTTTATCTAATTTTGTAGTTCTTGTCGAATGAATTTTGTACGTAATGAAATTGTAGATAGTTTTTTGTTAAAGTAATTTTTTTTTATATAAAGTGTGATTTATTTCGTGATATAATAGCAATAGTTAAATCCATAATATTTAAATTAAAAACCATCAATATTAATATATATTTTTTAAAATTATTTTATAACCTTAATTTCAAAAGCATTTTTAACCAAACACATTAAAACTATTTTTTCTTCAACCTCAATTCCAACCACAGTGTTAACCAAACACCTATTTTTTCAAACCAACCTCAACTAAAAGTATTTTTTATAAAACCACTTTTTTTTAACCACAACCACAACCGCTACCGCAATACCAAACACATATGGTGCTATTTTCTGAAAGTTGTCCGTTTATGATTGTTTTTAAAGAAAATCTTGAGCTCTTATATAAATATTTTGTGATTCTAAGCACCCCAATCTTTATTTTTTGCACATTAAACCTATAAAGTAATTAATGAATACTGACAACAAAATTAATACGAAGATATATGATATGAAAAAATTCAATAAATTTATTACCATTTTATAAAGAGAATGAAGTTACTGAGATTAAATATCAAAACTTCTTTCTCATTTTAGTTTTTGGCAAAAACATGGCATAATGATGAATTAGTGTAATTATACTATTATAATAGTTATGTATCTGGTATTTTTTAAAATTAAATATGTTTAAATTTTAATGATCCATTTTATTTGATTATTACGTAATGCTGAAGAACTATTCTCATTGCCTAGTTTAAAACTCAATGAACCTCTCAATATAATAAACAATATAATTAATCAATTTAAGATAAATTTCTACTTGAAACATGACATGAAATTGAAAAATATGTTAGGCACAGCGTTGGCCACTTGAATCCAATATCGAGGAAAGGTGATGGAACGGGGAAAAAAAATCCTAGTTAAGGCCGAGAGAGAGAGAGAGAGAGAGAGAGAGGTATAATGTGATGGCATTAACAAGATCATAATGGGAGATTAAGTTAACTAATTAGAAGAAGAGAAGTAGATTAGGCTAGGTCATTGGCCGCCCATGCTTTCGGCCCTTCCTTTGGGGTTGGAAGGTGGAAACCACCCAGTGACCACCCGTATGCGTGGCGAACGCAAGGCTGCGATGGCCCACCCCCACCTCCCCACCTCCCCATTCGATGTTGGTGGCAGTGTCAGTGTCAATACTAAAGGCGGCAGGTAATATTTTAGTCTTCTCACCTTCGAGATGTAATAGAAATCGGCTTCGAGCGCGTTAGAGAGTATAATCGTAATTATATTTTGAATTATTTTTTATTTAAAAATATATTAAAATAATTTTTTTTTATTTTTTAAAAATTATTTTTTATATTAGTATATTAAAATAATCTAAAAAAATTAAAAAGTATTAATTTGAAGTAAATAAAAAATTAAAAAAATTTTATTTTATTTGAAAATACTTTTAAAATTAAAAAAATAAATAGGACCATAACATTAAGTATACGACCAAAATTATAAAAGATTTATTTTAAAATATTTAAATTTAAATTTTATTTTTTATTTTTTATATATAATAATAAATAGGATATTGGATAATTTGATTTTGTTCTTAAGGTTTCTTCTTTTTTTTCTTTTTTTCTTTTTTGGTTAAGCGAAGGCTATCTTCATTACTTATGGATGATGGTGGGCACAAAATGGAGGCCAACACTAAGAAAAAGAGGTGCAAAACCACGTCTAAAGAGAGAAAAAGGGCGGCCAACACCTAACCTAGAAGGGCAAAACTAAACCCAACAAGGAAGGGCAAAACCTAACATAGAAAGGCAAACGAGGCCCAGATGGTGGAGAAGAAGAGCTTAAAACCAAGTTCAACAGTTCTGGAAAATGGGTTCAAAACCAGACTCATTGATCTTCTTGTTTTTGTGTTTTAGGCAATTCTCATTCTTGTACAAATAACGTGTAAGCAAGCTCAGACCACTACAACCTCCCACTTAAATGCCTTTTCTTACAAGTTAACAATGTGAATGTCAACATGAATGTCTTATTTCACAAGTAAGTTAGGCTGATGAGTCTATTAATTTTAGGGATTAATATAGTTGTAACACTATACTATATTTAACTTTCAGATTGATAGTCAAATTTAAAATAGTTCAAAAATATTTTAAAGAGTTTTGACAATTTTTCATCAAGATTGCATCTTGTTTTCGATTTTTGTTGAAGTTTTTAAATGATTAGATAGATGAGCCTTATAATTTTAGAGATTAATGTGGACCTAATACTTGATTTTTAAACTTAAAAAGAGCCCAGGAAAACATCAACAAGTTTTGTTTAAAATTTTTAAACACTTAGGGCAATGAGTTTTCTAGATTTAGAGACTGGTACAAGCCTAACATGATGCTTTTTACCAAAGCCAGTTATTAAGTTACGAGATTCTTGATCCAGGATTTGATGCTAACTTAAAAAAACATCCATCAATAATAAATGACTTGTGAATAAATTTAAAAAATAATTTAAATAAATAAAGGCATGCATAAAAAATAAATTTAAGAGAAACACATAGCTAATGTAATATTTTTTTTAGAAATGATACGGTAAGGGTGGTGTTTATTTTTCCTTAAAAATAACTAACTTCTTATTTAAATTTATGAGATTAATGCATATTTAAGGAGTATTAGTATCCTTAAAAACTAGGTGGTGACTCTATTTTATAAAAATTAAAAAATTGTTTTGATGTTGGAGATTCTATTTATGACGAGTAACCATAGTTAATAAAAATATTTTATTTTATCATAATCTTATTATTGATTTGTATTTTCAATATATGTGTTAAATAAATAGCATCCAACTTGATCCTTTGAGGTAACAATTTTATTTTTTGGTGTGTTTTAAAAGTTTTTTTTTAAAATAAATGAATTTTATTTTATTTTTTGTTTTAATTTTTTTATATTTTTAGATCGTTTTAATATACTGATATCAAAAATAATTTTATAAAAAAATATTTTAATATATTTTTAAATAAAAAAACTTTTAAAAATATCCACTACCATATTCTCTTGCATTTTTCTCTAAACAAAATCAACAAATATTTGCTAGGCTTTTGAAAACCTAAATAATTTTTAATTAAAAAATATTCGCTACCCCACTTTCCAAGATCCGCTAAACAAAATCAACAAATACCTGCTAGGTTACCGAAAATCCAAGTAAACTTCAGTATCCTTCCATTAGCGTCGAATGGTCGATCAAGTGAAGCTCCCCCATCTATACATGAAAAGAGAAGCACCACACGTTCACAATTTCAGGTGATTATGGTGTCAGGTTGGCTGTTTTTGGAAGTAGTCTCAACACTTATCCATCATAATGTCCTAACTTAGGATAGTGATTATTTTGGAAGTATAAAAGTGATTATTTTTTAATTTTTTTTAATATATATATTTTTATTTTTTTAAAATTATTTTTGGTATTAACATATTAAAATAATTTAAAAATATTAAAAAAATATTAATTTAAAAGTAATTTTTTAAAAAAAAACTACTTTTAAAACACAAACAAAAACCAATAATTTAGCAAATGTTGCCTATGCAATAATATATTACAGAATGATGACTTATTTGTTCTCTAAAATTTAGCAATAATACTTATCCACGCGGATGAAGAACCACTATAATGAAACACTTCGTTAAAATGGATCTCTCTTCGAGTGGGCAGCTTTCTGTAGTGATTTGAGATGCGAGATTACTGTATTTTATTCATAGCCATTAACCAGCATAAAATCATTAGCGTCCACCTAAAATCACAAATCCCGTACTCAAATGAGATTAAATATGTGTTTGATAATGAAGATTTTTTTTAAAATGTATTTTTTAATTAAAAATATATTAATTTTTTTTGAAAAACATTTAATAAAAAAAATTGAACCACAAAACAAAAGATAGATTAAAAAATGATACTAACTCTAAAAAATATAGTTTAATTGATCAGGTTTTAGATTTTTTTTTTAGATATTACCAGTCCGAGTATCATAAATTTTAAGGTTATTGAAAATTTATATAGTCATTAATTTTAGAATTTTTAAAAATTAATTAAGATATATGAAAAATTTGAATATTCATAATTAAAAAAAAAAAGAAGAAAAGAAAATAGAATGCATGCCTCAACTTTTCATAATTTAAAGCTTCCCTGCATATGACGCAATGAAAGCATTGCAGAGGCTCCAAAATCGCAAACTACAGCCATAAATCTGATTATACAGGCTAGTGTGAAGGGGCGACATGTAAACTATCTCTGAAACAAATGTCAACAGAGTAAATGGACCAAACCCGTACAACTTGAGTGACTTTCTCTTTATTTTTAAAAGAGTGATCAGTGCAACTATACAAAGCAACTAGAAGCAGTAACGCACAGCACATTAAAGCCACGTTTTTAGTATCGTGGCCAAAGATGTTTTTTGAGTTTTTAATTTTTATTTTTTATATTCGTATATTAAAACTATCTAAAAATATTTAAAAAATAAATAAGATTCAATCTTGCAATATACTCAATCTTGTTTAATCATATCAATAAAAGATAAATAAAATTCATTAACGAAAATGAATTGAATAAAACTAAAAGCTTAACAATAAATTAATTTGTCCACGTACAAGCAAAAACAGTTAGAAGTGCGAAAGCAAGAAAACCACTGCAGCTGAACAAGCTAACACTTGCAAATCTAACAGTCTAATCCATCCTCTTGCTTTGCAGACACTTGTAATAATAATTAGCAGACAAAGACCCCCTTCATAAATGGTTCTGTAACTTACAAACATGAAGCAAAATCTAATATCTTCCCAGAGTAGTTTATGTGCCTTCCACGTCCAGGTGGAACCAAACACCACGATAACAATGGATGGAGTTCAGAGAGAGTTCAACACCCTTCATCAGGCAGCAGCAGGAGGCATGTAAGTGCTAAACTCCTCTTTATAGTGGGCTATGGTGTTGCTAAAAGTTCACGATGTCATCCTCTAAGACGTGCTATGTCAAAAAGTGGGCCTATTAATGTACATCCTGAGATTGGTTTCTATCAAAATTGTTCACCTTCGACGGGAGTTCTTGATGGTGGGATTGTGAGGAACTTCATGGTGAATTCTCCGTTTTCGACTGGAGTCTCGATGCCTAATGGGGATGGTTCTCATTACAGTGGGAGTGGAGCTCGTAATAGTGGGAAGGGTCATGTGGGAACGTTTGGCTAGTGGTCCTGGTTGGTCTGACTTGGCAAGCGAGTGTTCATCTTCCAGCTCTCAAGGTATGACATTAAATGTGCCTTTGAGCATTTGGAAAGTAAATCTTGCTATTTCTACAAAGCTAAATACGAATCCGTTGAAGGACTAGACATAGGAATGTGTTTCATGGGCATGCCTTCGTCATGTCTAGTTAAGATTGCGTTTAAGCAATCATTAGCTCCATTCAAGTTGTTTTGAGGACACCCTCTTAGATCAGTAAGACTGGGTAGTAATAATTCAAGGATCAACAGTACCATCACGAGGATCGAGGCTGTAGTTCTTCTGACTGGGTGTTTGAAGAACACTGTATTATAGGTTCTGTAAAATGAATGGGCTGACGGCAGTGAGGTGCATTTGAATACTAATCTGTTCCTGAAATAGTTTTGTGGCAAAGATGTTTTGTAAAATAACAGTGGATACACATCAGAAATCAGAGTAATACTCGATGCATTTTCAAATCAACTATTTGATGTCAAGATACCACTTTCACTGTAATCGCAAGTGTTACTATGACCAATGTTGTTCAAGGAGATGCAATGGGCAGTAAACCACATGTACAATATCTATGTACCTTCTCAGCTGTGCTGGATGTCGATATTGAAATGAAAACTGGCTGGGATAAATAATTACCGCTTCTAGTTATGACATACATTTGAGAAGAAAATATTTTAGTATCATTAGGAAACAAGGGTAACACTCTTTGTGCAGACCTTAGACCGGAGGACCAGGAGAAAATGGTGCCTTGTATGTGTAAGTGCAAAGAGGTGAAAAGTTTTGCAAATACAGATAGGCTTATGAAACGAAATGGTAATGAGCATGCATCTGCCAAATGTCTGGAAATCTAATCAATTGACTGCATCCAGGCAGTAAGATGGAGCCATACCAATATGTCAGTTATTATTATGCATTGGTCTCGGGTATGGTTAAAATGTTGCTGTGTTCTTGTGGTCTTAAAATGTTGCATGATTGTATCCTCACACTTATTTTCTGATTAAATGTGCTGATGAAAAACCTGAGGGCATTGATGATGAAAACAACACAGTTGATCGTATTATTTCAAGGACGGATATGGAAACACAAATGAGCCCTGAGGGTAGCTCCCACTCTTCTTGTAGAGGAAGTTCCTCTTCTCTACTGCTGTGAAGGTCGTATCTAGAAACCTGCAGTATTCTTTTGGCACTGCATAATGTTCCTTTGCAGCAGTTACAACCATATCCGACAAAATGACAGTGCAAATTGTTGAGATGTTGGGCGAGAAAACAATTGATTTCCAAATGTGTGACCAACAATGATAATTATAATGATAATTGAAAAAAATCTACGATCATCACAAAGAGAATTCCTATCAACACAAGGAGAATTCCCATTCGCAGTTCAAACCTACATGGTACACAGGCCACATCTTGTAGATCCCTTGCTACATTCCTACGAAGTACATGCCAGCAGCATTAACATAATAAACAATCTGGCACTTGGAGCTTTTATAAGTTCAGGATTCTCCATAGCGGGAAAAATGTCAACATTAAATAATTATACTATTATTGAAGAAACTTCAACCCACAGAAGATACACAACTAGCTGACACTGACATGTCATTAAGAATTCAGTGGACAGTCCTAGTTTTCCAAGGCCACCATCTTTTGTCTAGTATGGCCTGTACCTCCAATCTGCCCTTGAAGGTCTTGCGCTCCCCATTCCATAACCCCACTGTAAAGAAAAGAATGTTTCGTTTAACAAATTGATCAAGCTAAAAGAAACTCTGCTATTAACCTTATTAATATTTATCAGTGTAAGAACACCATATAAAGGATTCAACAATCATCAGACTTACTTTAGAAGGAACCATATATGCACTTGCATCATCGTAATCCAGGGTTCCATACATCCTGCCAAAGTTGCGCATGGGACCAGCATAACTTCCAAAAGGTTCAGGACCACTCATCATGAAATTTCCGCTTGGACCAGCATCATCAATAGGTGTGGCTGAATCTATTGCAACCTGCACAGGAAGTTACAGTCAGAAGTTATGTTATGCACTTAAGCTAGAATTGAAGCCTCAGCTTTCTTCACAGTAACAAATGTCTTCATCAGTGAAGGTTTCACATGCAGGCAAGCACAGCACACAGATGGCGTATGAGCCTAAATAATACACAAATGTATCAATTCTTCAAGCATCATGCTCCAATATGCAATATTCAGTCTTGACTTGTGCTATAAGTGATATTTTGTTCTTTCACGTATTAATAACAATAATTTGTTGAATGATATACAAAATACAATAGCATCCTAAACTCTAGCTCGTGAATAACAATGATAACCACCCTCCAGCACCTAGCAAACCCAGAAATTTGCAAACCACCTCCACGATAGAGACACAAAAACCCTTCATTTTACTTATGAAGCATTAGAAATGCCTTCCCAATTGACATATCTTCAATCGAAAACCTTAGGTATAAGGAACCCTTCCTGCATACATCTCTTTTTATGGTAGATTCTGGACAAAAATCAACTATCAACAAATGCTCTGGGTAAGGGAAAAGCTCTTAGTAATACCTGATGTCCACAAATCTCATGAGATCTTCGAGATACACGATCTGCTACACCATCTTCAGCAAAGGTTACAAATCCAAAACCTCTGTGGCCAGTTCTCTTGGGATCCTACATCCAATAAGCATGCACAGATCAATAAATAGATGAAAATCCCTCTCAACTGTACAACAAAAAATATCACTATCTTACCTTGGGAACATATACATCTAATATGTGGCCAAATCTACCAAAATACTGGCGCAAATCTTCAGCACTTGCTTCCTGAGGAAGCCTTCCAACAAAGATCTTTTTGCCCATTCCTCTAGATGATTCCCCTCCTAATCCAACAGGAAAAAAAATTAATACATGATGAAATAGTACTTGCCAATTTGCTAAAAATACCTATTTCCAGTGGTACTTACTTCCATAGAATGGTCCAGGATGATCATACAAGGTGGGAGCACCAAGAGCTGCATATCTAGTAGCTGCAGAAATATAAGCATTGTATGCACCATATCCACCAGGAGCCATTCTTCCATTTGGCCTAAAATCATCTTCCTAATAATATAATATTACAACATTGATATCAACAGCATATCTATTAAAATAAATGTAAAAAAACTGCTAAAATGTATCTCAAATGAGATATCTTCTGAGACTACAGGTGACTTCAATTGCAAGTAAAATAACAACAACAACAACTACTTCTTTCCATCCATAGGATAAAACCAAGCCTATTTTAAAGAGAAAAAAGGTAGATCTGCAGAACTTGCCTTAGGCGTTGCTCGATCTACAACTACAGTAGAGCCTCCCAATTCATGAGTTTCAGCCATCAAATTATCCACAGAATCTGTTATGACACAATCCATTTCAGTATTTTGCATCAGAGACAGATTCCACAACATCCTCCGCATCTCTATTAAGTCTCAGTGATCAATAAGGATACATTTGCTAGACACACACAAAGGATGAAAATCTCCATAATGTAAAGAGGTTCAATACTTTGATTGGTCTCTACACCACATATTCATACATGTTTTCATGTGACATAGCAACATAATTAAGTGCAAAACCAATCTGGATATTACAAGAAAAAATAATTGCAAGGCATGTTAAAAGTCTGACCTGCACTTGCATATGTGATGAACCCAATTCCACGATGTGCTTTCGAGCTATGATCCTGTACAGCACAATTATTGACAAAAATATAACGTTTCTAATCAGAGGAACAATTAAATAAATGTAATTCTTAGTACACAAAACAGCATGAATCAGAGTATGGTCATTAGCACATGAATCAGAGCTTACTTTTGGCATGTATAGGTCTATTATCTCCCCATATTTCTCAAAATGACTGCAAGAGAAAAAAATATCATGACCTGTGTTCATTCCACATCAAACTTCACGAATTGTGTTTAGAGGAGAAGGAAACAAGTACCCTGACCACCATCACAAATCTTACCTTCGAAAGGTAGTTTCTGTCACAGATGGTGGAATCCTGGCCACAAATATCCTAGTCGCTTTTTTTGAAGGCGCTCGCATCTCCTCCTGCCAAAACAAATCACAAGATAAAGTAGCATGTGAGAAAATTTAGCACGTCTGTATTTCAATCATGCACGGTAAACAAAACAAAGTGAAGCAGGCAATCTGTTCAAGATTTTTTTAGCCAACCTTTGGGGTAGCCACTTTAACTTCCAGCATTCTTTTACCAAGAAAGTGTTCACTTGATAGCACAGCCTGCAGCCAACAAGATTTCAGCACACAAACAATCTTATGTGGCATAGAAATTGAAAACGAATAAAGGCCATATGAAATACCTTAGCATCTTCAGCCGACACAAAAGTAACATATCCAAAACCACGAGATCGACCTGATGACCGTTCCTAAACATGGAGAAGTATAACAGCAACACTGTCAGGGATTTATAGAGATACACAGAAGAAAATGAAAAGATAAAGATTCCTCACTAATAATGGAAAAATATAGTAACCAAATTGTGCACCTCTCACATATTGATACAAAATAAACTGAAATAGGAAACAATATTGCATAATGCACATAGCAGTAGAAAGTTGAAGAAGTCTGAGTGTTCAAATATAATATTTTTACTCTTAGACCTAAAGTTCGACTGAATACTATTTTCATCTCCCCCTTTCTCACATCTACAATTTCTAATTGTAACAAACAATAACTAATGGTGTTCAATATTCATGATAAACTACACCTTGGGAAGACAAGAAAACTAGAAACTGATAAAGACTAATCTAGCCAATCCAAAACATTGGTTCAACTTTCATATACTGCAGAGGGGTTTAAGAAAAAACCACTTTTATTTGGCAAAATGGTACACATAAGTAGTGAGGTCCAGTGCAGTGCTAAGAATACTGCCAGAAAGCCCACAATATAAGACCTGCCATGAGTTGCTAGTGTATGCAAACAGCAAGATTACACAAGGCACAAGACGCTTAAAGTGAAAATCAACCGGCAAATTTCCACCGTTAGCGTTCAGGCATCCGCAAATTCAAAATCTTTATGAGATGCTTTGGCCAAACCAAGGAAGCATAAAGTTTAGCTAAATTCAGTACACCAAACAGCAGAAAATGTTCTCACACCAGAAATCCAACTTAATGAAGTACAAACCTTTTAATACTGGTACTACACAAAATCTGATGTACGAATGGGAAAGCCAGTAAGAAATAGAAATTACCAAACCATCACAACAATCTAAATTTTTTGTGACATAATAAAATTATAATCACACAGCCCACAATATAAGATTTTCCATGAATTCAAAAGAAGAAGAAAAAGAAGCAGGATCATAAGCATAAAGCCTGTACCTTTTTTTTGAAAAAAATAAAGGGCTAACCTTCATAACAATACAATCCTCTAATCCACCAAATTTGGTCATATATTCTCTCAAACCCTCGGTATCAATCTCCCATGGAATACCCAAAACCTACAAGTTGATTCACACACAAAAGCATAAGAACCCACAAAAAGAAAATTCAAACTTCATAAATTTGCAAAACCCAAAACAATTAACTAACCACAAGCTTTCGGTCCATTCAAAACAACTACAAAGAAGACCCCTTTTGTTGCTGTTTGCTGATGACAAGAAAGCAAAAAAGAGAAGCCCTAAAATCGAAAGTGATAATCTTAGCTCTCTCTCAGTTCTCTTAGAAGACTCAAAAGAAACAGAAGAAGGAAATCTTAGCTCTCTATCACTCCTCTCGTAGGTGGTCGCTCCTGCAAATAACAAGCACACAACAACCTCTTTCTCACAATTAAACATCATCAAACACACCATTTCCTCTGCTAAAAAAAAAAACAAAAGATCATAAGAATTTACACGCTCACTGACCTGGGACTTGAATTTCAAAACCCTAATAATTCAGATCTCCCTCTCTCTCCGCTTCTGTTCTCCTCTCCCCTCCCTACGTAACTCTCCTCCTCTCTAAAGTTCGCTCTCTCGCACGCACCAAAAGAATCGCTTCGGGATCTAATAATAATCCCTTACATCGCTCGTGCTATTTGTTAATATATAAACTAAATGCATTTTCATCGTACAACCACGTATATTTCACTCTTCACCGTAATACTATAATAGTATAATTATATTTTTACCCCAAAAAAAAAAAATCGATTTCCTTGGTATGACATTTCGGTATTTTTTTTTGGAGGCCCATTGCTCATATTGATCAAGAATAGAATTATCTTTTAATTTTTTTTAACATGTTAAAATTATTTAATTACTTTTAAAAATAAATTTATTAAAACTGACATTTATTAATTGCTTAGTCATTTTACTTTTTAAAACATAATAAAATAACTGAATTGTTTTTAGAAACAAGATTTTTAAGATTTGTATTGGGGATTTTTGTGTTTTTTTTTATTATTATTATTATCAAGTTGAATGAAAGCAAGATTGTTTTTTAATAAATATAAATTATTATTTAAATAATTTTTTTTAAAAGTGTGCAACACAGACAAGTGTTATGCTAACCTGGGTTCACTTATGTCAAATATTTTTTTTTATCATTTTTTTATTTACTTTCATCTTTCTATGTTTAATTAACTAATAATTGAGATGCATTATTTTTCCTCTTTTAGAAAAAGATTTTTTCCCCCAAGTTATCATGATCTTTTTTTAAAAAAAAAATTGGTTCATTTACTATAGTTACCTATTTTTTTAATCATCTAATTAGATAAAACCATTTTATTTGACCTAGTCATGTCTATAACCTGAATTCTAAATTTTTTTTTAAATGCATTTGCAGCACATGAACTTCATTTTTTAAAAAAAAAAAATCAGCTTCTCGACGTGGCATGGGCCAACATCTAGTATATGTATAGGATTAGAAGCATAGTTATAAAACTTGTCTAGTTCATAGCCATGTCCAATGCTCATGTCACGTGAAGCATAAACCCGGTCTTATTCATGACCATGTTTTAGGCTCGGATCATGCACAGAGTGAATCAACATTGATTGATCTAGATCAATTTATAATGTTATTGTTTCAAGTTTTTTTAAAAGAAAAATAAAATGACTTTGTTTTATTTTTTAAAAAAAGTCAAACAAGATCTTACCCTAGTTTTGACTAAGTGATGGGTTTCATGTTAACTTGTTGGGTCAACCATGTTTGATTGGGTCAAATCCCACATAGTTCAATATAAACCTAACCTGGATTGAGTTTTTAGTCAATAGGTCACTAAGTTAATCTACTAGGTCGAGAAAGGTTTAATCATACCTAATCAAGAGTAAAGCTTCAGTTTAGTTGTGTGAACTAAGTAATGGGCTAACTAAATTTGTTTATTATAGTGTTTAGTGAGTTCAAAAGTTAAAACTCATAACCTCCTATGATGTATATTGTCGCACGTGTATGGCATCGCGGTGATCATCCTCCTAGATCGAGAATGGTGTGGGAGAAAGGACAAGGAACTCTTGTCCTTTAGCAATAAAAAGAGGGAATGTGAGTCACTACATAGTATTTTGATCATTAAGAACCCTAATTAGTCTTAAAGTTTGGGTAAGGGGACTGATTGTGTAAAGAGAAGGTATTAGCACCCATAATATGCTTTACATGAGGTAAGCTGCAATGTTCATCTGTTTGATATAAACTAAGATATTGTTGTGTTTTGTAATAATTGGTATGTCTAAGGTTTAAGAAAAGTTCTTATTAATATCATATTTAGTGAAACACAATAATATGTTTTAAATCAAATAAGATATAAATTTTAAAACAAATTATTTATTATTCAAAATTTGACTAAAAAGCAAGTAAACACCAAAAAGTCACACAAATTTTATTAATGTCATATGCTTCGTTTAAATTTCATGTTAATCCAAGTAAACCAACACCAATCCAAACATAACTCCTGCATAAGTATTTAATGTCCACAAAACAATCATAAACCTAAAAAAATAAATCCATAATTCAATGCAAATAATCAAATTATTTTTAAATCCATACGCAAATTAAACCAAATTAGCAGTTCTAAAAATCTAAATGTTATACAAAAAAAAAAAACAAGCATTTGATTTAAAAAATAATTTAAGTTCATAGATCGACCTTCCGAGATGTTAAGTATATTTAAAGGAATCAAGTCTAGAGTCTTTTAGAGGTATATGAACAATGCCAACGCATGGATCTCATGCGCTGCCACCACTACTGGCTCATAGGTTGACGCGCCATAACAAGTGAGACAAAAAATATAAGGATTTGGATTGACTTTCACTCCTCTTTCTTCCTATACCAGTGGTGAGAGCCATCATCACCTGCAAAACAAGGAAAAATACACAAATAATTGATTTTATTATTTTTTAGATTTGTCTTTATAGTTCTATTTTTTTCTCAATTTTCCTCCCTTTTATGGTTACTTCAAACCGAAACAATAGGGAAGAGGTGTGGTAAAAACTATTATTGGGAAGTTGATGTGTTATCATTGTAGGCAGATTAGAGTTGGGGCTATCACGGATGAAAGAGGTGTTGATTTAGGTCACGTTGGTGGTTGTTAGTAGTTGTGAGAGAAATCAAAAAGTCTGTTATATTTGGGTTAAAAAGTTATTAAGGCTAACTGACGAAGATACGTTATCAAAAGGTTATCTCCATGAACTATATGTAAAAAGGGTAAAAATAATAAATAAATAAATAAATCACAACCTAGTTTTATGATAATGAGAAACCCTAACTAGTCTTTAAAGGTTTTAGGTAAGGGGGTTAATTACACTAAAAATAAGAAGAAAACCGTTCAAAAACATCATACCTAAGGGAAGTTGCTTTATTTTTTTGTTTAATGATAAAAATGTACCTATTGTGATTACATGCTAATTTTTTTTCCCTAAATTAGTAGTATATGTGTTTTTTTTTGTTAAAGGTGAAAAACTACCAAAATTTAAAATAATAATTCGAGATCCAAGTCTGACAATAAAACCTAATCCTCACTTTAAGAAAATGTATATTGAATTTGAAAGGATGGTAATGATTAATTAGGTTTTAACCAATTTAAATTAAATAAACTTTAAAGCCACTATTAACTTTTAATGGACCTATGTAAAATTGTGTTAATCCAGCCTAATTTTTTCGACCATATCAATAAAAGAAATCCCAACACTCAAAAACATATTTGCGCGCATTATAGTAAAAATCACATATCAAATAAATTGTTATTTATTTTTAATTTTTTAATAATAAAGAGTCACTAATTAATGGTTTCTATTTTTCACTTGTCAACATCATTGAACAATAACAAGATGATTTATTTATTTTGGGTTCACTTCACAAATAATAAAAATAATTATTACACCAAAATTGTGAAAAAATAAAAGAAAGAAAAGATATGATATTTTTTTAAAAGAAATTGAATGTGGTAAAATCAAATTGTGTTTCAAGAGATTTAATCATCCACGTGTCAACATCCTTCAACAATGACCATAAATGACTCATTTATCCCAAGTTGATTTTAGGTACAACAAATATAATTACCACACAATTAAAAAAAACAAAGAAGAAGATATTTTTTAAAAATTTCTTTTGAGGATGTATCAATATTTGAATGATATATATTAAATGTTGAATGAGCCTACTGGGAGAATACTAATGACGATTTAATTTTTAAATTAAATGTTATTTTGTGGAAGCTTCTCATAACTTTGAATATATATATATATATATATATATATATATATATATATATATATATACACCCGCGCGCAATCTTTCGATTTGAATAAGAAAAAAAGATGATCTTTTTCGAATCCATTACCTGTATGCTCAAGGCTATTTATATAGTTTTGTCCAGGAATTCAAGACTTGGACGTGTTCATACCAGAATAAAATAATAACTGTGCTTGTTGTTATTTATAGTTTTGGATTACTTTATGAAAAAGTCATTAAATGACAACGAACAAAACCATGCTTGTTAAGCTAGAATGACGTCAGAAATTAGAATTGACAAGTTAGAAGTTAAAATCTAATGACGTCAAAAGTGATTTCTACTTGAATATATTCTGACTTTTCAATAAATAAGAAGTTAAAAAATTAAATTAATTTGCAAAATTCATATAAAATAAAAAAATTAAAAAAAAAACCATAGAAGAACCAATTCTGAAAATAATAATATATCTTTTTTTTTTCTTGGTTCCATGAGATGAATCATTCAAAATATATAAATACTACAAGAAGACGCAAAAGATCGGTGCTTATAAAATTAAAATACCACAAGGACTTGGTTCACACATTGCGATCTTGACATCTTGTAATTAAAAAAAAAAAAAAAACACAAACACCAATGATCTCTTAATAAAACACACACACACACACACACACACGGAAACTTACCATCCTTGATTAATTATTGAATGTTTAATGGGTCTTGCACAAATATTTGCAGAACGTTAATGGCTTCGTTACTCCTGCTTCTTGGTTCCTGACAGAAATACGTTGGCTGATCCCAAACGAGTAGAGTTAACATAATCTTGGATAAGATGAGCTGGAACGCCAGGGAGTACCAATCCAGTTACCCTAAACCCTCTCAAGAACCATCTTTCTTTGTAGTCTCGTCCCCTGGTGCTCGAGATGGTGAAGCTTCTTATTAACTCAAAAAATGCATTTACCATCATGGGTATTGCCCCGCGTAGAGAGAAGTAATTCTTGTTTGGTTCTTCTTCAACTACCTGCATTTAGCCCAAATGAGTTTAATTTGTATAGGTAACCTCAAGATGTGAATTGAATTTCAGGATTTGACATGAATTTATTACTTGCCTGTACTTCATAGTTCCTGTTGTAGTAGAGGCATGTCCCAAAGTGCTTGAACATAAGGGCCTTGTCATCGTAAGGCAACCTAGGAACTATATCAGAACCGTAAACAAACCTGTAATATGGGATCGTGTTCTGTTCTAACATATTCTCCATGTATTTTCCGAAATTTCCATCCCCTACCCTAGGCTGCCCAAATGTGTAGATCCCTTGTAACCTGTCCAACAAAAGTTTCTCATCATGGAATGCCAACACTGCGGGGAACAGAATTGCTAGCGCCCCGCCTAAGCTGTGACCGGTCACTATGTATTTTGTTTGATCATTTTGTGACAAAATGCCTTTCAATATATCTCTAAGGGCATAGTAAGCTAATGGTGCTGGGCGTGAGCTATTTTGCTTCATTTCCTTAGGCCAACCAAGGCACTTTTGCAATCCCAGAGCTTTCATAAAACCTCCATGGATCCTTCCAACATCAGGAATCTCATACCAGGAAAGATCAAAGTCGGAGCACCAAGCGTCCGCATCAAAAGGTTCAGTACCTCTGAAAGCCAAAACAATTGTATCATGGTCATCTTTTTTGTCACGTAGTAAGAAGGCTTGTGTTGTTGCTTTATCTTGATAATCTGCACGCAATCGAGGAATCATATGTTAAAATCCATCTGCATTACAAGATTTTACTTAGCAGAAAATAACTTTACGATCCATGTAGCTATCTCACCGTTCCAGAAGTCATAGGATCCCAATAACTCCATCTGCATTATAAGATTTACAATG
Organism: Populus tomentosa; assembly: GCA_018804465.1. Lineage (NCBI taxonomy): Eukaryota > Viridiplantae > Streptophyta > Magnoliopsida > Malpighiales > Salicaceae > Populus > Populus tomentosa. The sequence goes on from CM031981.1 coordinate 4,017,426, forward strand.
GTTTTAGTAATGGTCATACTGTATTAGCAAAACAAATTAGTAAACTGTTACGTAATTACAACAATATTGTACCTCCCAGTGATGGTTGACAATAGTTTCGAGGTACTCTTTGTTCTCGTATGATGCTTTAGAAGCCATCATAGAAAGTTCTGCATAGTACCTCGGATCACCATGCTTAATGTTTCTGTCCAATTCTGTTCGTAAGTCGTAATTTCCAGTAATAGATACGAAAGATGCTGATGTTTTCTCCGGAATCACCACCTTCCCTAAACGGCAACAATAAACCAACGACTCCATTTAAAATCGATAAAGCACGGAAAAAAATATTACTAAAGATCTAAACTGAATCAAGCCAAGATTATTCAAATCATTTCTTTCAAGTGACCCAAATTTGTAGTCGTCACCCTAGTGTGTGCATGTTGGAGAATATGGCTGTCTTCTAGCAACCACAGTCGCTTGAAATGGCCCTATATGCACATTTACAAGAAGAATATGGTGAGTTTTCTGCCGCCTATCTAGATTCTATAGGCAATTTAAAGGCCCACCGTACCAACCACGCGTACCAAAACGCTTTTTAGCTGTAAGGCTTGACAAACTGACTAAGAGGTATAGGGAAGATGATGCTATCAAATTATGAGTTCATAATGCTGCCCTCTCTGATGCTCTTTCACAGATAAGTAATTGTAAAAGATTGGTTATGTGAGCTGCTACAACCATCCAGAGCTGCACAAACTATGCGAACTTTTTTTTTGGTAATAGTCGAAAGTAAACTGTGCTAACTTTCACCCAAAAAAGAGACGATACGTTGACAGTTCTTAGGTAGGTTGGTTGTTCATAAAATGACTGCCAGGAAACATCTAAGAGCTGGCGAAAGAAAGGAATCTAGGAAAGTCAGAGACGCTACTTTTAAGAAAACAAATAAAAAATTTTTACCAATTTGATTACAATTAACGTGGTGTTGCTGACTCGACCTACCTAACCTTTTATATTTTTCTAGTTCAATTGTCACATGTTTTAACAGATTAGGTTGCGTTTTTTGAGGTTGTCTTTTAGTCGAGATTTGAAAAAAATAAAATTTTAAAAAATATTATTAGTTATAATTACTTGAATTTAAATATATATTTGATAAAAATTATAATTAAAACTTATATATAATAAAAAAATTACATGTAAAGTGTTTGGATAAAACTTTTTAGTTTTCTTACAAATAATAAAAAGAAGAACAGCAAAGACTTTGTGATAACTTCAGATAAATATATCAGTAATATTTATGAAATTCTATTAAAAAAACATAGAAAAATTATTGTAAATTAATTGTATTTTAAACTTAATTTTTCAGTTGAAATATAGCATAAAACTAGGTTCTTTTAAAAACTAATTAAACATATTGTTGAATGTAATTCACTGTCAAAGCAGTATAAATAGAATTAGGTAAATGCATGCACAAAAAATTGCGATGTATAAATCTTATAGAACAATTGCAAAAACCTAATTTAGTTACCAGCAGTATGCATATATTTTGAGAAAACAATAAAGATGAAATTAACGAAGCACAAATGAACATATAGTAATTATAAATAAACACTCTATATTTATATAGAAAGAAAATAGATTATACTATGATCTGTATGTATATATATTGCTTTGAGATTATAACCTTCTATGGTATTTAGTAAAAGGCTGCCAAAGCCACCGTTGCTAGACAACAGGTTGAGCCACATCTCCGCAAGTGACCCGAAAGATGACATCGGTTTGGAAAAAAACTGCAGCAACTTCTGAACAACAATGGAGATGAATATGAGCCATCGCCGCTGAAAATCCTCCTCCTTCACCTCCGCGCTATCAACGAACTTTCTTTTCTCGATGTCAGTGGAGAATAAGATGTTGATGAGATCAAACAACGTTAATTCTTCGGGTTTCAAGAGCATATAGCTGCTCGAAAACCCCTTGTCGCAATCCATTGCTGCAGCAACGGACGCCGCAGGATACTGGAGAAATGAGAGCTTTTTAGAGCTTTAATTTTCTATGATGCCTCAACTCAACTCGGTATGATTATAATTATTATACCTAAGCATATTTATAGGTATGATTTTTACCAACTTAATCATCGATCAACTTCGATGGCTTGGTTTTATTTATGCAATAATTATCACGTTTAGCAACACAATGACCTTGAAGTGGGGTCTAATGGTCTGACCAAGATAAAATTAAAGCAAAGAAAATCAAGGAATGATTCCATGGGGGATATGATTACAGCTTTTTTCTGCTTGTTTACAATATTGTATGCCCCTATGTGCGTGAGTGACCCTTGCGAGTCACATGGCTTGCCGGGTTTGTCCCGCCAACATGAATTATTAAAAGCAACAAAAAAAAAAAAAAAAAAAAAGAAGCTGCAAAGCACCAACAGCGTAAATCGACCACATGTAAAACGATTTTTAGGATAATTTGTTTTGTCCAATTCATTTGATACAGTACTGCATGTATAAAAAACATGGCAAGGATAGCTTGTTTAATTAATATGCAAGTGGATGAGGCATTGAGTAAAATTACGGAAAAGAGCTGGCATTTTACTGTTCATTCATTGTTTTTATTTTTTTCACCTTTTCATTTTTTCCTACGGCTTTTTTCATTATTATAGTTTATTGTTATTCCATTTAATCCTTACACAATGCATTTATTTGAGATTGGGCTCCATAAGCTTATTCAATTGACTTGATATGAAGTTCTCATGATGTCGAAAATAATATGAATTTTTCATTTTACAAAGGACTAAAAATATAGGGGCTAGAAATGAAATAGAGAGGAAAAAAACAGCCTTATTCTTTGATTAAGAATAAACCATGCACAAAAACCTAGTAGAGAAGAGAGAGAGAGAGAGAAAAAAAAACAAAGGAAGAGAAGAAGAATTGGTTGTCAAAGCTATATATATATATATATATATATATATATATATATATATATATATATATATATATATATAGTGGGATAACACGTTCATGGAAGATTAATTAATCTTTAACATAATAAGATGGCATATAGTTTAACATGTGATCTTGGCGTATTGGTCATTGTTTAATTATTTTTCACTGCACGTTTTCATGTATTTCAAGGTTAATAATTATGACAACAGTGTGAGATAGAGCATAGAACGAGAGGTCGCAAAGAAGAAAAACACTTGGGTGATGTTCGGTTCATGAAATCTAAAATTAAAATGAGTTAGTAAAATGAAATTCCAGATATTATTGTGTTTATAATTTGCCTCAAAACTAGTTTTTTTTTTTTAGGAGTATCAGTTTCTCAAACCTCTTCGAAAGAGGAGAAATTGATTCATTAAGCTTGATTTTATTAAGAATCTCATTTTCCTAGATGCTTAAAAAATAAAATTTAACTCTTATATCCTCATGATGGTTTTCGCTATATATATATATATAAAAAAAACTTTTAGTGCAGTAAATTAAACATTAATAATAATTTATTATATGACCATAATAAAGGAAAAGATTGTAGTTTGTTTCTACCAAGCAGGGAAAAAACTGCACACAAAAATTGAATTTTTTTATGGTTTGTGAAATTGAACCAAGATATGTGGACTTATATACTTATTATGAGCTTATATCAAAATTTTGCTGGGCTAATCAGTGGTTAGAAATTTGCCTAAAAAATTAAATTCTTTTTGGAATGAAATTTTGTTATATATTTAAATTAGTAATTTATACGGACAAAGATTGATGTATTAAAAAATTAAGAAAAATATATGTATAGTAAAATTTTAATTATAAAATACATGTTCACTTATTTGATAATTCAAATATATATGTACTTTGTAGCTTATTTAAGAGGGATAACATTTAAGTTTGGAAATTTAATTATGGTTATTTTTCAAAATATTTTTTTATTAATAAATATATGAATATAATATTTTTTTTTAAAAAAAATATTTTTGATATCAGCTAATTAAAATAATCTAAAAACACTAAAAAAAATATTAATTTAAAATAAAATAAAATAAAATAAAATAAAATATTTTAATTTTTTAAAAAATATTTTAAAATTTAAAAACAAACAGTAACAGTGTATGATATTGTTCTCAGTTGAGAGAATAGCGAATGCTCAAAAAGTTTGTCAAATATGGAAAAAGTGTGGGCGCATTAATGGCGCGTGGCGCTGCTTTTTTTTACTCCTTTTGGAAAAAGTCAATGCCAAGAGCCCAGACTTTCTTCATGATATCAAATATACTAATTAAGGCCGGGCCCAAATAACATGAGCTGTTTATGCTACGACCCAAATGGTGCAAGGCAACAAAGTTGTCGCATTTTGGACCACAAGCCCAAACGGCGATAATTGTTTTTTTCTTTTTTTACCATCAGTTTCAAATAGCAGTACGCCACAAATTAATGGAAGCATTCGGTACGCCACAAATTGACACTTCAATTCAACTCGATGCCGTCAGGAAAGTTTTTTTTTTTTTCCCTTTCAAAATTTAAGATTATTGTCAAGTTGATCATCACAATGACATGGAGATACTTAAATGATATCATAATTATAAGATTAAATGAGTTACATACCATGGATTTAATTAGGCATGTTGCATGTGCATGTGGCAAAATTAATGACAACCTCTCTTAATAAATGCATATTTTCTCAAACTAGGTAAATAAATTTAGTAGTAATAATAATAATAAAGCTATGCCTGTTCTTTCAATTAACAACAAGGATTGGAGGCTGCTGAAGGGATTTGGGGTATTGAATTTTTGGCTCTTTCCGTCAAAATTTGAGAATCTTATACTTGAGCTGCTTTTTTAGAATAATTTTGAAAATTATTCTTTTTAAAAAATCCATTATTAAGAAAATAGTTTTGATGAAACAATGTTACACACACACTAACTTTAGTGGGTGGGAGAAATGTTTCCTGTGTCCATTTCCTTGCCTCCACCCTGGTTACGGCAGCCCGTCAGCTGATAGAGATGGACGACGACTACAAAAACCCCATTTTAATTTAATTTCTACTTCGTCTTCCAAATATTCGAAGGTCCTTTTCCATGTGCGCAAGGTTTTGCACGAAAGGAAAAAACCAGGGTCTGTGACTCTGTTTAGGGCCAAGATATTTCGACCCATATGTCAGTAATCTAAACTTACAAATCAATTCATGGCACAAAAGAAGAAGAGTGGTTCATTTTAAACTATTTCTTTTTTCCTTTTTCCATTTTTTCAAAAAAATAAAGAATTAAATAAAATACTAAACCTGAGTTTTTCATTGTAACTCATTTATAATAAAATATGTCTAGGAATACACTAAAATTATTTTTTTACCCTTCATCTGAGAGTAGGATGATGTATGCAAATGATCAATTTATAATTCTTGATTAGTTTGGGGGCAGTACCATCTTTTTATTTTTTTAATAATAGTGAAATTGTAGTATTTCTGTTAAAGAGTAAACAATAAGAATATTTGGTGCAATAGCCCAATGGTAATTTTAATTTTGTCATGAATAGTTGAATTATGAATGAACTTTTACTATGCAAATTTCTTAGCCTTAGCTTCACGAGCTTGATTATCATTTCCTAGTATATTTTTTTTTTGTTATTGCTATTTAGTACTAGGAGCTTTTTTGTTTTTTTATAATTTTATTAACAGTTGAATTACTCAATTACCCTAGCCATTTAATTTTTTTAACCTTAATTTCAAGGGCTTGGTTGTAATTTTATAAGGGTTTTTTTTTGTTATTATTGTTTAGTCATAGAGGCATTTTAGTTTTGTGCACATAAAAAAAGATCGTAAATGCTTGCTTGGCATGCGTCAGTTGCTCTTGTTCTATCATCTTTAAGTGATGCAAGCGGCTGACAATGATAGTTAAAATCAAGCTTTTACCACATCATTTGATGCATCTTGACATCCTTTTTCTTTTTGGGTAGCACATGTATAGTAGTGAGATCTAGTTTGATGCCAATTGGCTTTTTATTTCTTGTCTTTTCCTTCTATTTCTTCCTTAGATTACATGCTGGCTATGCAAAAATTATACTAGTCCTTCAATTTCTTTTGATTAAGTCCTTCTTATCTTAATTTTAATTGTTTTATTTACATTAATTGTTTCTAATTGGACTTTATTTTCGATTTCATTCCTGGTTGTTTGATTTTGTTGGGTTTGTTTTTTCAAATTTGGCCTTTATTCCTTAAATTGCTATTTTTTTTTTTGCTTTTTTAATTGATTTGTTTCTTTTTTCAATTTCATCTTTAAACATTTAATTTCATTTAAATATTCCGTTATTATTTAATTTCAGGTGGTTTCTATGTTAAATTTAGTAATAATTTCTTTAATTGTTATTTGTTTTTGTATTGCATTGTTTTTTTTATTGACATTTTTTTTTCTAATTTTATCTCTTAATATTTATTTGTTTAAGAATCTTGCTTTTTTATTTTTTTAGATTTTCTTTTAATGGAGCCACCCTAATCTCATGGCCAGGGTTATAGATCTAAAAGATTCGCTCGAGTTGACTTTACTATTTTTCTAAAGAATTTTTTCTCAAATATTTTTTTGCCGGTATTTTTTTTATTTTGCTATTTATGGAGTCATCTTAATTTCATGTCCTAAGTCATATGTTTGATTTACTCACCCAGGTTAGTTGTCGGGTTCACTCGAGGTTTATATTTATATATGTTTCCATCATATTGGTAGGTGTCCATTTTTTATATTTTTCCGACCTTTTGTAATATTTTTTTATGATGAAGGTTTATTCAGTCATTTTCATTTGTATTTATCATTTAAGCCATGAGTTTTTTAAGATGGATTTATCTTTTATTTATTTAAATAAAAAAATTTAGTAAGCATAATCGGATAAATATCTCATCTTTACAATTTCTTTTTTAGTTATTGCTAATGATTTTTAATTATTGACATAAATTGCTATCAATTTATTTAGTTAAATGATTGCATAAACTTTTCAAATGATATTTTTAATTTTTTAATTTAAAAAAACAAACTGGAACAACCTATATGCCTGGTATTGTTTTTTTATATATATATATAATCTGTATGCCACATTCATTATTTGAATGTTTTTTCAGTACATTTTTTTTTTAGAAAAGAATATTATTTTTTTATTCTTTACACTTTAACTATTTATACCATTTTTTATATTCTTTTTTTTTGTCAATACACCTTTTGTTTTGAGAAATTTATTCTACACAGATTAAAAAACTAATGTTTTACTATAGCAATTAAAACATTAACATTTTTTTACATTTATTGACATAAATAGTTCTCAGAGGCTTTTGCATTTATAATTAGAATTTTAAAAAATTTAAAAGCTTGTATATTTATTTTTTATTTTTTATCAAAAAGTTTTATCTGACCTACGGTGAAACACGAGTCATATAAGTAGTAAAATTTTAAATTTTACAGCATGTTTGGCCAAGTTGTGTTGTATTACACTTTATTGTATGATGAAACACTCTAAATTGTTTGTTAGTTAATAAAATGTTATGTTATGAATAAAATAGCTCAACTATTTAATAAATAATTGTATTGTTCGACTAAAATTACTATTAAAGACACAACTTCAAAAACTTTATAAATAAATTAATAGAAATTATTTGAAAACATGAAAATATTTGTATCAATAAAATAATAATTCATGAGTAATAAAAGTAAAAAAAAATAATAAAAAAATATAGTTTTTTTAATAAAAAACAGAAGTATAAAAATATATTATTTTTTTTATTTATGTTATTCAATGTTATTGTATATTTTAAATAAAATAACCATCCTTCCATATCAAAAATAAATTACTTTCAATGGTTTTTTTAAGGGAAACTAATATATATCTTAAATCATTCTTATAAAAATTCACCTTTAATTTTCAAAAGTCTTCTAAAAATACTCACTAAACATTTTTTTTTTAAAATATTTTAAATTACTTTACTTTAAAACAAAACTTGTAAAAATCAGACAACTAAGGCAACACTTTCAACCCATATCTATTCAAAGCAGAGTTCTTCCACTTATTCTCATAGCACATATGATTAATTAAAACATAAATCATTTTCAATTCCCTATTTCCAAGATTTGGTCTAGTCGAACTTTTTAGCATTTGTATCAAGAAAAAAAAATATTTAAAATTCTTGAAAATTAATGAAACTATATAGAAATTATGTAACTCTTTAATCAAATGTCAAATGTGGATGTAACCCCCCGCCCCCCTTTTTTTTTTTTCAAGCCTTTTCCAATATAACAATTTAATTCATCTCTCTGTCTGTTTGTGCATGGATTTTATTTTTGTTTTTTAAATTTGTTTTTTTAGAGAAACTAATTCATCTCACCTTGCACAAGGGACATGGATATGGGTTGGAAGAGAAAGAGAATAGATCCGCGTAAAGAAAGCACTCTGCCAAGATCTAATCCAACCAACCAAATTATTGTCTCCATTCACATTATATTAAAAATAAAATTCATATACGGACTTATGTTTGAGTTCTCAATTTGACCAATCTGCATTTATTACAGAGGCACCTCCCCAACATAATTTAGCCACCTCAACATATCCATGTCCCCTAGTAGCCTCTGTTTATACATACCATATGCTTGGTTCTTTGCATTCTCGATTCACAGACACCCTATGCTTACAAAATTAATTTAGAAATGCATAAATGACTCCAAAATTTGTTCTTAGTCGCAAATTAAATTTTGAATCTATTCTGTATCGAAGAACCAGTGTGCAAGGTAGCATGCGTAGGAGAGTATAAGAGGTAATAAAATAAAATAAAATAAACAAAATTGTACTTGGTCTTGGCTCTTTATCCTGTCACAAAGAACATGAGAACTTATCCTATGAAAAGAGGTAGATGGGCATAACAAATGATATAGATTGAATTATAGAGTGTGTCAGGGAGGGGGATGCATTGCACTTGCAAATTGATTCATGAAAAAGGGGTCCACCCATCACTAAAAATCAAAACCAATCTGAGAGGGATGTGAGGCATTTAAATTTCATTTGTTTTTGTATTTTAATTTTTTTTTTTAATTTTTTTTTTTCACTTTAAATTAATTTTTCTAGTGTTTCTAGATTATTTTGATTTGTCAATATTAAAAATAATTTTTAAAAAGTAAATGAAAAAATATTTTAATTTATTTTCAAATAATTATTACCAAACTTTCAAACACAACAACAAGAATTTATCACGGCCTATTTGGTAGAAGCGGTTTGACCATTCTTCTCTTGAATTTTTATTGATTTTATTAATACCCACTTTGGTTTCATTTGGATGGCTAGATAAGAGGAATGGCTTTTAGTGAGATATGATGCTTGAGACATGAACACTACTGCTATTCGACCCTGCCTTGGGAGGCAACCTACCTGCCCATTCTCTTTCAATGAATACTTAAAAAACAAATAAAAATTCTCTCTCTTTTTATTTTATTTATTTTTTTAATCTTTGCTTTTCTTCCTTTGTTAGGAAAAAGGGGTTATAATCACGCTCGTGTTGATATCTTTTTCTCAGAAGGCTTTCATTTTTAAGAGCAAAAAATCATTTGCCAACCTCGCATGCCATAACATCCATGGTTTCGCCAATGTGTTGGCAGAGATTTTAAATTTAAAATATAAGAAAGTCACTTTGTTTTACATAATTAATTAAATAATAGGACTTGGGGTTAGGTTGGAATAAATATGTTCCTATCTTTATTTTTCTAACTATAAATACCAACAGCTTGTTAATTAAGTTTTCAAAGTGTAAAATGTGAAAGGAAATGCTTTAATTAAAGTGGTCATCCAATCCAAGGTGGTAGCAACCTTATGAGAAAAATGCAAAATTAGTATTCGATTTCTTCTTCTTTTTTTTTCTGAGTGTACAATCCTTAATTTTTATATTTAAGCACCTTTAATCTTTTTCTTTTTTTAAAAAAAAAAATGTTATCTATGGTCTTTTTTATTAGTTAAATGATATCAGAGAATAATATAAATTATATATTAGAACCTTACCTAACAGCTTAAGTTATTTTGATAAGATGGTTCTTTGATATCATATCATAGTCTTGATTGCTAAAATGGTCACGAGTTTGAATTAATTTCACAATCCTTATTTATTTTATAAAAATTAAACATAATATAATGTGAATCTATGTGAGTTTCAAGTTTAAATAGTTTTTATTTGAGTTAGAGAATGTATTAGAAAATAATATTAATCATATCTCGAGCCCTCACTAATAACTTAAGATAATCTTGTGTCACGTGAAAAAATCTAGGAAAATATTGGGAAAAAAAAGTCATATTTAATATTTAACTTTTTATTGAATTTATATTTGAATACCTCAACTCTAATTCTATCTATTTAAGTATCTCAGCTTTTGTTTTATTGTTTTCTAGGGCAGTGCTCTTCGTAATAGACATTAGAAAGGTGATGGCATGGTCATTATTTCAATATCCCATGTCGCAAAAAAGTGAGACTGGATTAGGAAAATGAGAAAATGAATTAAATAAAAAAATAATTAATATTGTTAATAAAATAAATCGTGCTGGTGATCCTCGATTTACCGAGACCTTGATGGTCATAAATGATTAGTGTGATAGAATGAATTGAATTTCAAACTTGGTTAATTTCATCTCTCTTTTTTTCATGAATGATATTTTGAATTTTGTTTCTAAAATATGTCTCTTATCTCTAAAGTCATCTAATATTTTATCAATCATTTTATTTTTAACTTATATTTTATTTTATTATTCCTTTTTTTATATAATATTAATTATTCTTTTTAATTTATTTTGATAATATTTCACTCCCAACCTATTTTTAATAATATTATTTTTTTTAATCTCCATCGCAAAAGAGTACCACATTAAAATAAAAATTTGATAAAAGGTTTGGTACTAAGTACACATCTATTTTCTAATTACGACTACACTACTAGGTGATCAATGTTATTTCGTTGACCAGGTTAAATTTTCTTAATCTCTAAAAAGATATTTAAATAATAATAATTTAAATTAATATGGGTTAACTTAAATAACATGCAACTTGAGATATAAAATTGAGATAACAAAAAAAAAAAAATTTTTGTTTTACAAAACTCAAGACCCAATTACCCTCATATCAAATGATGGATATGACAAAAAATTCAATTATAAAAAAAAGAACATACAAAAACTCGAGTCACATGTGTTAACTTAACCATCCTACGACTCACGATATGAAATTGAAATAAAAAAATTAATTCTTTTTAAAAAAGACCTAGCAAAAAAGACCAAAGCTAAATAATAATAATAAAAAAAACTCAAGTTAACTTGAATAACCCACACTCAAAATCACCCCCTAGAAAGAAAAGCGGAAAAATCATAAATTTCAAGGGTAAATAATTTAATGTGAAATGATGAAATTGAGGAAAAAAATCAATTTTATAAAAAAACATCGAGAGAAAAACCCGAGTTGATCTGAGTTAACTCTACTAACCCGCTATCCAGGATATAAGATTGGGATAAACTCACAAAAAAAATAATTAAGTGGAACAAATAATGAAGCTCAAGGTCTAATAACTCAAATATCGAATGATAAAATTAAAAATAAAAAAAAATAAAAGACCCATAAAAAAAACCGAAGTTAAACCACGTTAATATTCAAAAGCAGTAACTTGGGTCATGACATCAGGATTATCCTATTGAAAGCTAGACATGAAAAAATCACGAAGTAAAATTCTTATTTTTTTTAAATAATAACCAAAATAATAAAGATCAAATTTGGTATAAAAATCAAATGAAAGAAAATAATTAGAGATTAAATTGAAAAAAAAAAAAGCAATCAAAAGAATGTGAACTAAAATTTGATAAAAATAAATAAATGAAATAATAAATTGAGGGACAAAATTAAAAAATAAAATAAATCAAGAAAAGGGATAAGAAAATAGCAATTAAAAGAAAGTGGACCAAAATTAAATAAAAAAATTAAAAGAAATAAAATGATGAGGGATGGAATTGAAAAGAAAATTAAGAAAAGGGTAAAACACACACACAAAAAAAACAATCATAAGAATGAAAACTAAATTGGATACAAAAACTAAATGAAATTAAATACCTAGGATTGAAATTGAAAAACAAATTAAACTTACAAAATCATTAAAAGTAAACTAAATATTAATAAAAAAATAATGACAAAAATTGATAAAAATAAAAATTAAAGGACACAATTAATTTTTTTTTTTTAAAAAAAAAAAAGGAAAGGAAAAAAAAATCAGAGCCCAACTGCAACTATTTTGTGAACATGTGCCCCATAAATGTGAAAGGAATGACGCACTGCTCTACACATTTTTATGGACGACTAATTTTTGTCATTGGACGTCCCTGCATAGGGCGCTCAAAGGCGTTAGGGCACTATGCTCTATCACGTTCAACTTGTTTTTAATAATATTTAATTTCTTAAAACTACCAAACAACCCTTGAATCAACCTAAAAATAACAATTAAAAAAAAAAAACAAATACAATAAGGAAAAGCAAAAAGGCCCTTGGAACCAGACTTATATATTTTTAATTTTAAGGGTAATTTCATCATTTTACTGATTTTTTTAAAAAATAAAAAGATGAAAAGGTCCTTCTGTGCAAATTTAGTGGTTTTTTTTTTTTTTTTTTTTACTTTTAAGGATATTAATGTAATTTTATTGTGCAAATACTATTGAAAAGATAAAAAAAAAAAAAAAAACCCTTATATCAAATATATACATTGATTTACTTTTAAAAGAAATATATGTGGACCAATTTATCCTTAATCAATCTTATAATGTCTAATAAATTCCTTTAAAAAGATAATTTTACCCCAATTACAAGCCGTGTTAAATTTTTTAAAATATTAAATTATTATTTTATTATTTTAACAAACAGTAAAATGTGTCTTGATTTATCGTTTTACAAATGCCTTTTAAGTTTTTCTTCAAAAAAAAATAGTGCTACATCTATAATATATACACGCAAGGTCATGAGCTAGAAAAAAGACGTCCATAACAAAGGAATGAAAATGGGAAATCATTTTTTCGCTTCAGTTTCTTAATAAGGTTACACTGTGAGGAAGGGATATCTCTATTTGTATATAAAAATCCGTAAAATCTCGCACTGGATTTCAGTACTAATATTTCCTAATTCCTAGTCCATTTTTTTTCCTTGATAAGCCTTAGATCATGTGATTATGATTCTCTAGCAGCCTTATTATAAGAGAGGAGGAAGATTTCACAATTTTTTTTTTAATTAACGATCCAGGCATATATTAGAAGTAGAATCCTTTAACACAATGACAACACGCAACAAGATAACATCAAAATCATGATTAGTTACAAAGACCCAAAAACAGTGCTAATGATTAATCCTATCTCTCATCTGAGCATCTGCATGGTGGCCACCATATTAGCGGCAGGCTGGCAATTCTTTACCACCGAAGAATAGCCCACATTAGGCATTGTCACCCCTGTGAAGCCAAAACCACCGTTGGGGGTATTAGCACCAGCTTGTTCTAAAGATTGCACTTGCTTCTTCAAGAACTTGACATAATGTATAGCCTCATCTAGCATAGAAGCCGTGTCCATTTTGGTGCCTCCTGGAACTAATCTCTGGAGAATCCTCATCCTCTCACTTATTCTTTCCCTTCTATGCCTCGCAGCTACACTTTGTGGATCCTTAGATATCTTGACATTCCTTCTTTTTGGAGGCTTTACCGATTCCGGGTCTATATGTATTGGTTGCATTGCTGCTATACGAAAGGTCATCTCTCTAATTGCTGCAGTCGAGTTTTTCTTCTCTATTGAAGACAAGAAGGAGTTTGCATTGGAGAATGGAGTACTATATTTGAATTTGCTGGCCATCATATTGTGCTGAAGAGGTGGTGTCATTGGTTCTTGGATTGGAGTGCCCATAAATGGCACGGAGCAAGGAGGTGGATTTATGAATGGTGGTGGAGATGCATGTGGGTTATCGTGATAGATAGGTGGTGAAGCTACAATACCAGTAGGATTTCCGTTGGAGAAGTGGATTTCTTGTAGTATTGTTGAAGTGTTAGTAGTGTTGTGGAAAGGCTCACTGCAAAAATCAGGAAGCTTTTCCATCTGCATCATCATTGTCATCATGGCCATATGTTCCTCTCCTGATGATGATTTCAAGATGTCCACATCCATTGATTATAACACTCTTGAAAATCGCCCCCGAGGTATCAGGAAAGAGAGCAGAAAGTGTTTTAAGTGTATGTGAAGGAGCTAGGGAGGGAAGGGGTTGATAATTGGGATATATTCACAAGCTGAATAACTTAGCAACAGAGGTATGGAGGAGCAGGGAGAAGAGAGGCCTAAGAGAGAGATATTTAGGGCTTCGTTGCTTGACAAATATTGTAGAGGAAAAGGAGAAAGAAAAAGACGATAAAAAAAGTGTGTAAGATTATCTCAGAAACCAATCACCATTTTCAGTAGGGTTACCGGAAGTGGCCGGAAGGCTTTATATAGCCACTTGTTTGCTATATTTTATTAATGCAAAGTCGATTGAGAGAAGAGTCTCAGCTCATTTAAGATTGAATTTATGATTTTTGATAGTGACCGCCCATTATGTAGGGCTAACCAGAAGATAATATACTCAAAGCCATCTGATCTTTACTAGTGAGAAAAATCTCTACGACAACTATAAAAGATCAATGGTAAATAGACCTTTCATGGATTCAGGCCCACAAAGTAGAGGGACAGGATTAAAGGGATCTGGTGCATGAACCACTTAATTCGAAACTTTCTTCTATGGCCCTGTTAAGTGCTTTTGATCTTTGAGGGCAACTGTGCAAGTGCATTGCTTTGCCTTGAGATTTTACATTTTGACTTAAAAAATGACACAAGAAACCCCACCATTCACATGCAATGTGTCAGAAGAGCAACCAACCAGAACACCCCCTTTGACATGGGATGAATGACCCCCGGCAGCCGCTGAAGAGCTCCGGTGTGTCCGGTGGCTGTAGCAGATACAGACTCAAATTACTGAAGTGGGTTAGCCGGTTAGGGATCATTAGGGACCTACTATACTACAGATACTGATGCTGGGTCTCACATGCTTCCTCTGTGGCACACTTTTCAATGTAGATTAAGAGCTGAATGCTGGTGCTGTAATTTCTGGTGCAAGTACACAAACTGATCATTTTCTGTACTGTAATTTCTATCTGCTATATCGTAATTGCCTTTACTTTAGTGGAAAGTAGCTTTCAGTTTTCATGGAAGCTCAAATTTGGCAAGGATTTTATCAGAGGTTGTGGAATTTGATTTAGTGCAGATAATAGAAATGTAGGGGTCCTTTACTTTGATCTTGAAAATGAATAGGATGGTCACTGTTAAAGAAGTTTTCGATAGCCTCGTTTACTTTGATCTTTCAGTATGATTGATAAAAGATGTTTTCAATCCTTTATCATTGAGCCATACTTTTTTGGCAGCAGAGTAATTAACTAGTCAGAGGCGGGCTCGTGAGACGGGTGTAATATCTTTGAATATTGAGTAATATCTTTGAATATTTTTCATAATTCTTTCAATTAGATTATTTAGTAATGCTCTCGTAATGCTTAGATTAGTCAAAGTTAATGCAAAATATTAAGTAATTTGGCCTGATTCTTGATGCAATTCATGATTCGTGATGCAGTTCATGTTTCGGAGAGGGATAATTTATGTTAATTTAGATTAATCTAAAATGATATTAATTTGAGAAAAAAATTAAAATTAAATTAAGTTTTGATGAGATCACAAGTTAATCTGTCGGATCAATCAGGTCAAATCAAGTTAACTTTCTTCTAGTTTAATTTGAAATTTAAGACAAGTTAGAGGTCAGGTTAATGGAGCATGAATTGTCAAGCTAGACCGGGTTTAATAACACTAATTTTGATAATCCAATTATTTGTAAATAAACAAATCTTTTACCATATTAATATTTTATACTATGATCTTATTTAATAATATAAATAAAGTTCATATATTCAATTTTATTTATATTATTCTTATTGTATTTAAGCAAAAAAAATAACAAATATAACATCCATGAATGAGGTTTATTAACCCAAATTTTTAAAACTGTATTCTAAAATATTAATAATTTAAATTATTTTCTTATTAGCTCAAAAAACACTTTTATATTATACTTATTCTATTAAAACATGCATATTTATTTATTGATACTAGTTAAATTCAATTAAGGGAAAAAAAACTATTATGGTAGAAAAAAATCATGGATATATGCATATAATATATTACAAAGTTGTATTGTATAATTTCATCCATTTGTTAGTAAAGGGCTGAATTACAAAACAATAAGTGAGTAAATGACACATAATTTAACTATTGTATTATCATAAAATTTTATATAATTTAAGGGGTTTCGATAAGGTTTGATCTAGCATGAATACAATTTTATTTTTTTATTTTTCTAGTTTTACTTCTCAACAAATTATACCTCATATAACTCTTAATTTAAGCTTATAATACAAACTTTTAATTGATTTAAATAAATCAATAAAAAATATCCTGTAAGGAATCTTAATCTAAAGTTTTCTATAAAAATCTTTCTCTCTCTCTCCTCGAAGCTTCCTTAATGTTTTATTTATTTTTATTTTCTTACACTGTGTTATAAAGGATTGATCAATTCACTTTATAAGTTTTATTTATTTTTATTTTCGTATGCTGTGTTATAAATCACTGATCAAGTCACTTTATAAGTTTTATTTATTTCTATTTTATTATGCTGTGTTATAAAGGACTCCTAAAATTCTTTGTCTTTTTTATAGTCTTATTTGTTGAAAAATAAATATTCAATATAACTCTTAAAATAAAGCTTATAATACAATTAAGTTTTTAATTTGTTTAAACAAAAACAATAAAAAATATATATTATAAGAATTTTGATCTATAATTTTCTGTTTAAAATACTTCTCTTGTTTTCTCTCTCCTCAAATATTCATTAATGTTTGTTTTTATTAACATAAGAAATAATTAGGTATGACTGGAGTTGTACTCGACTTTCTTATAAGAACATGGGATCCACTGTAAAAATTCATGAGTTCCATGTTTTAGAGAGAGAGAGAGAGAGAGAGAGAGAGAGGAGTAGAGTTTTCTAGTATATTGAATACCTTTTTTTTTATATGAATATATGACAAAAGGAACCCACCATTTATAATCTTCACAATTGGCATAATGTGATTAGTTAATAAATGAAATGTTTTATGCCATTTAAGTTGCTTAGGTAACTTCTCACAAAACATAGTTATAATTTTTTTCGAGTATGCATTTACTGTAGAATGACCAAATTTACTTAGTGTTTTCTAAAAATTACTACCAAATTAGAAGTCATTTGAATGATGCATCTAGATTTATTGTACTTGAGATTTAGCTTAGAGGGTCGGGAAAATAGTTATAGTTTCTTTTCAAATCTTACTTATATAAAGCTTAAACACCAAAAATTAATAATTTTAGGAAGTGTTTCTTTGAAATCACTCCAATAATGAAGTCAATATTTAGCATTATAAAAGTCATGTGAGTAGAGTATATATACATATTCCACCGGGGATGAGAGAGGAGAGAGAGAACTGGCTCCCTAAAAATATATGTGCGTAAATATATTCACGATAAAGAGAAAAGCTCCTTCGGAAATTTGAGAGTTGATGGTGTATAAAATTTTAAAAAACAAATCCTAGTCATTCAAGCTAGGCCCAAACAACCTCACTCATACTAACTCACCACCATGGATTGTCTAATATCTTGCTCTAGAAACACATCTCAACTTATATTTTAAAATTATGAAAAGCCAGAGCGAACACTTATCGCCATTAATTGGTGCATACATGTACACCTTTAAATCATCTAGTAGTCTTCATGGCAAATAAAAATTCTTTATGCAAAGAAAAACATCAACCTTTTCACTAATTATACTTATTTTTCTTCACTCACCATGAGGTTGGTCTCCATCATTACTTGATTCTATATAAGGTAAGCTAATGTGACAAAGGTTTGTAAATATCATGGGTTATTGGGTAATTTCTTTAAAGAAAAACAACACAACACAAGGACAAGTCTTCACAATAAAACTCCAATCACAAAGTAGAACAAACCAGGTCACATAGCTACTTTTCTATTCTTGCTCCTACTCCTCTCTCCACACCATTTTTCTATTGCTCCTCACATTATTCTCTGCTTCACATACTTATTTCCTTCTATATTTCATGGATTTGAGCAATAAAGGGTCCCCTATTTTGTCTGGGGGCTTATTTTGCAAAGAAGCTCACGAACAATTTTCTTTTATATCTCGCTCACATACTCCTCATAAAAAAAAAGACACGGATGTAATATAAGATCAGTAATTACACAAACTCTAGAAAATAAATATTGTCACCTCATAAAGTGGAAGACTCTTCAATTTGTCATTGAATTTTACACACTTGTCTTTTAAAATATTGCATTTCCACAAAAGCCACATGCTTGAGTGTGACATTACAACCTTGAACCTGCTTCATATTTGACCTTCACAATCTCTATTAACTCATCTCCTACTTCATAACTAGCATATCAATTAAAAAAAAAAAAAATTAGGCTCTTTACCATCACACAACAAGAAGAAAACGCACAACAAGATATCTTTAAAGCTTTAACAAGAAAATATTCAACGTGAAGATTTTACTAAAACTCATTATCATTTAAGTCCAGACTAGTAAGATCTATAACTTAAATGGAATAAGAAAATTGATCAAACTCTTATTTCTCTTGTAAACATGTTAATAAAAAAACACAAAAAGGTAACATAATATGTATAAATAGTGTTTTCTTTTTCTTATACTTTTGTTGGTAAAGTCTTTTATAAAGTTTTTAAAAAAATTCTAGTAATTTAGGTGTGCTTCCTAGCTGATTGGGCTAGGCCTAAACTACCTTGTCTATACCAACTCACCATCATGTGTTTTCCAATATCCTACTCTAAACAAATATTTTAATGTATTTTTTTTTTTAAATTCTTAGTTAAAGTGGGCGCCTACCACCACTAATTGGTGCATATATGTACACCTTTGACCCACTCAATGGTATTCATGACATAAAAAGTTTCTATGTTGAGAAAAAACACCAACCTCATCATTAATAATACTTATTTTTTTCTACTTGCAACGAGATTAGTCTCCATCATTACTTTATTCTTTATGAGATAAATTGATACAATTAAAATTTATAAGTATCTTGAATCATTAAGCAAGTTCATTCAAAGAAACAACACAACACAACAACAAGTCATAACAACAGTACTTCCACGCACAAAACAGAGCAAACTAGGCCACAGAGCCACTCCCCTACTCTGGCTCCCCTCTCCATTCTGCCACTCACATTATTCTCCCACTCCACGTAATAAATGCCAACCCCTGCAAATTTTAACTATGTATAAGTAGAATTAATATTACACGCACCATTCTTTCTTTAGTCGGTCAAGTGTGCTAAAGAGATAACGTTATAGGCTAAAAGTATGGCACCTTCCTGTGACTTGTTACTCTGCCAATTTGGCCATTTCTGCATAGAAAGGGAATCTGTGAGATTAAAAAAAAAAACCGAACCACAAACAGCTAGCTAGCTTAGATTGTCATACTGAGCCATGATTGAGTTTGTCATATTAGGTTGTCATAGTTTCTGATTAATGCTCTGCTACTGATAAGCGTAAGTGCTCAAGATCATATATTAAGACAGGAAGCGCATGCAGAAGCAGATGTTGTCCAATCCCATGAGAGAATCCAAGAGCCAAATAAACATTAGTCATGAACTCGTGAAAAACTCCAAGAGCACTGAAGTTAAATATAAAAAGCAATCTTTTTTTTTGCGAATATTAAAACAGTTGAACTCCAATTTATTGAGAAATCAGAATGGAAAGGCCAGTAATTTTTATTTTTATTTTACCCTCATGAAATTAGAGAGTACAGGTAAGGATGCAAGTGCATATGTTTAGAAATATATTTTTCAGGATAATTTTCGTTTGAGGATTAAGCTTTTTTTTTTTTCTTTTAACAAGGCCAAATGCATCATCTTTATGACGGAGAGGAAACGTTCTATCCCTGACGGACTAAATATACTAAGAAAGTGTTTTGAATGGGCAAATAAAATAATACTAGTTATTTAATTAGCTCTCTGCCATATATCACACGCTTTTGTTTTCAAGAAAAAATTCGGATATGCGGGGTTGGGTTTTTTTACGTGTTTTTTTTCATTAAAAAAATTTAAATTTAAATTGAAAATCTTATACAAACACCTAATTAATAATATTCACAATCAGAATGATGAAAATAAATAATGGGGCATGATTTTCTTTTTAACTATGATAAAAGTTTTTTTTTTAAAAGACTTACATGGTTTTCATTAAAGCGGAATAAATTAATGAAAAAAGAAATTTAAACTGAAAATATATCTTTTACACGAGAATATAAACCATAGAATTATTATTATTATTATTATTATATATATATATATATATATATATATATATAGATATAGATATAGATATATTGCCATAAAACGATATAAAAAAAAAGGTTTTGGACATGCTCCTGAAATCACTCGGACAAAACATAATTGACTTAAAATGTATTTGAGATCGTGTTATATATTAGTGGCGGTTTTAAGTGTTTTTTGTTTATAAATATATTAAAAAAAAATTATTTAAATTTTTTTTTACATCAGTACATCAAAAATATCTAAAATCATAAAACAAAATACATTTTAAATAAAAAAAAAATTCAATATATAAAAAACTGTTATTTACACCGTGTTTCCAAACACATTATTATAAATAAGGGCCTAACTTCTTCTTCTTTCGCCTCATCACCTTTCTTTCTCTTTTTAATTATCTTTTTATAAAATAAAATCAGTAAAGTAGTATTTACAGAATTATTCGGTTATGGTATCACTTTTAAATAAGATTATAGCTTTATGAGAATAAAATATATATGAAAAAAATATTCGGTTATGAAAAAAATTAAAATGAAAAATATATATTGTACTCAAGAATATAAACTATTTTTCTTAAGTCACCGCTTTATGACTGTCCATATATAAAAAGATAGAGAGAATAGAAATAGAAAAATAAAATAAAATAAAAAATATAAATATAAATATATTTAGTAATGATGTACAATGTTATAACTCATTTTTTAGCCCTAAACTTTCTCTATATTTTCAAAAATTATATTTTCAATACAATTCAGTATTTTTAATTTAAAAAAAAAGAAATGAGAAAATGAATTTAGAGTGAAATAAAAAGAAAAGAAGAATAGGAGACGAAGAAGAGTATGGACTAAAATAATAGGGGAGAAATATGCAAAGGAGAAAAAAAAAATGTATAAGAGGATCAAGCAAAATTGAAAGCTTATTGAAAGAGATTCTACAGATTAAAAAAAATAAAATCTAATTAATTAGAAATTCATGGTCAAGAAAGAAACAATATAATTATCTAATATTATTTTTTTAGTTTATTTTATTATATTTTATAAGGAATCCTAGACAATATAAATAACAGTCATTTAAACAAAGAAAAGGAGGACATAAATAGAGATTGAGATTAGAGACCCTTAAAAAGAAAAAAAATAAGAAAATTGTTGTACTTTCTGGAACATATATATGCAACAAAAGCATAAATTTTAAATTTCTTTGGGTCTCAAGAATCTTATAAGACAAAACTAAGACAAAACTAGTATTCTTTAGGGTTTATACAAAATTTATCTAAAGATCAGATATTATTTTTATCATTGAATAATTACTTTAAGGGTGAATTGTTGCAGGTCACAAGTTGTTTTTATGTCCAACTTTTAATAGTAATTTATACAAATCACCAGTGAAAAATCTCATAAATCCTTTTAGGAGAAAATGATTGCTATGCTTTTGAATTCTAACTCTTTTCTTTTGTGTTTTTAAGTGTTCTTCTATATTGTTGTACTGTTTTATGCAGAAGAAAAGATTCATAACATTTTATTTATAGAAAAACATAAAACTCCTATAAATGATAAAATATTAATTTACCCATGAATAATATCATGTATATTATTGCAAGACAATTTTAAAAATTTATTCTATCAAATCCTTAATTGATTTTTTAGGTCTAGAATTATAATTCTTTGTATTAATTACATTCTAGTCTTTAATTTTTAAAATTTATTTACAATCAAGTCACACTTGATTAATCATTCTAGTTTAATTTCTAATAAGTGATTCTTATGTGTACCCATTAGATTCTCTAATAATATGACCAATATAAATCACAATTCAAAATAAAATATGATTAAATAAATTGATTTATTATCAATTTAATAATTAATTAATTTATATTTAAAGATAAATTACAATGTCTAGCAACATATTATAGCTCTTAAATATTAGGAAAGTTATAACTAGTTAAAAAATTAATGAATATTAGATAAAATAAATCTTTATTAAAAATTAAATATATTTACAAGAACAAAGTTAATACCATATATAATTAAATGTTTAGCTACATGGACATCCACTAATAAAATAATAATAATAAAAAAAAAGACAAGAAAAAAGAAAAACTCAACACTATCAACAGCCCAAATTTGCTGGCAATTGACTTCAACTTTGAGCCAGCGATCTTCCATCTCTAGTGGAGGTGACCTACGCTACCTTCAAAAATGGAAGAGGAACAAGCTGGTCACAAAGGTGGAGTGGTTCATGCACCTCCTTTTTCCAGTGACGCGTGGAATCAAGCTCCAAAATAAAATTGGTCGTCCAGGGCGTGTAGCTAAGAGTCATTTACCTTTAAAAAACACTATAAAATCCAAGTGTCTTGAAAATCTAAAAGATTAAACTCAATAAATATAAAAGTTCAAAAGATTTTCAGATGCATTCAATATTATAATTATAAATTTTACAACAGTATATGAAATATTTATAAAATATCTTATTCTTTAATATATCTGTAAAGTTTTTTTTTTATCGAAACTAATATAATTATATTTATTTTAAAAAAACTAGAGCTATACAATGATATAATATACCCAATCAAAAATATAGAAACGCATAAATGAGATTTGTGCAATTATATAATAGAAAATTGAGTCATTTACCTTAATTACATTTTTTAATTTTTTAAAATAAAACTTAATGGATGAAAATTTTGAGTCAATTATATATTGTATTTGATCGGCCCATATGGAAGATTCATAAGTGTTGCTGTCTTTAGTCCACTGCACCCTAGTCAGGACTTGGGATTAATTTACGCAGTCTATATAGATCCTTCACGCTAGCCCACTTCAAAATCCTAACTTGGGTCAGGGTTTCTACGAGTTTTGCCGATTAACAAATATCGTCATTGTTTATAGCTCAATAAAGTAGAAATAAGTTCGTATTTTATCTATGAAACAAATTCGAGTTCTAATATTTTTAATTTTTTCTAGAAAGTGATCGTACACAATTTTTCAATATATATATATATATATATATATATTTAATTTTTAAAAAAATATTTTTGAAATATAGTGACAAACACACTCTAAGTTAGGTTAAATATAACTGTTTATGCCTTAATCCAAATGAGGACAGTGTTAACAGAGACCATGTCATGCTCCATGCAAAAGTCCTATGCATTGGCATTTACATTTGGCTGCCTTGGATTGCTAGCACTAGTAGCTGTTTTTTGCTAGTGTGTGTGTATATATCGTACTTGTTTTTCATCACCTTGTTGCTTATTATACACATCTAAACATTTATTTAAGTCCTGATAAGTTAAAACACAAGCTTTGTGCATTGCTCACTACACATAATATTTTCATAATTAACTAATATATTCTCTAATATATTTTTAGAAGTACAAATTTGTTCCGAAAAGAATTTAAACGACAGTGTTATCATTGTTCTAGTTCCATTTCTTAATACATTCATTGCTCCATCAAAATACACGGTCCACCAGTCATTCATCTTAAAATAAAAAGGCTTATTTGATTAAAAATAAAAGGTCTTGTGACATTATGAATTAAATTGTCATCAAGACTAAAAACAAGTAGAAGCAATAGAACACAACAAAACATTCGGAAAAAGGTAAAACATTAAAACATGACAAAACATTTCAACATGTATTGTAAAACAAGAACAATTACTTTTTGAACACTATAAAAACAAGCTTCATCTTCCAATTCTAATATGTTTTTCTTTTAGCTAGCTTCTTTACAAAGGCTTTTACAAGGACATCATCGATGATATACATAAACAGCTGCAACAACATCTCATCTTCTACTTTGACTACGCTTTCTCTAGTTGTTCTTTATCTCTACATCTTAAAGCATTGATGTAGAGGTCTGCTATACTAGATCTGATGAGCCCCATGGATCAGGGAAAGGTTGTTTGGAGTGGTGGGATTGTGAGCTTTTCTTTTTTTAGCTCCTTTCCTTCAACTTTTTCCATTATATCTTTCTTTTTTTATCCTGAAGACTTGTTTGTAGTCGTCTTTCTTAGGCTTATATCTACTCATAAATCTCTGGTTAGCACCTTTAGTTTCATCAAATTGACTCCCTCAGGCATCCCAAAATCAGAATCATACTAGAAAGGCATTTTATGTTTTTGAAAGCAATTAGCAGTCATCCTTACCACTTCCAAGATTTTAGGCCTTCTCAGCATCATGCCTTCAGTAACCCATTCAACATTCATGATTTTAAAAACATAAATATTCTCTTCTCTGCATTATTCTGCCTCGATGAATGTTACAACCATATTCTTGATCATAAACATTGTCTCCTCAGTTTTAATGGTTATCAGCATCTCATTCATAATACATTTCAGGCATTGGTGTATTAAGGAAGTTATTGCTCTAGCTGCATGGATCTATGGTCTTTCTAATAATATATTATAAGAAGGATTGATATCTATAACCTGCAATGTCACTAAGAACATCTATGGGCTCACATATAACTCCATTTTTTGGGTTTCAAGTATTTGCCTTGGTGAGCTATTATATGCTCTCATTGTCATGGTATATGGTCTCATGTAGAACTCATCAATGATAATTTCTCTCAGCATGTGCCTTAGCAGCATGTTCAGTGTTGAACCATTGTCTATCAATACCTTTTCTTTTAGCATATCTTCACATCACATTGTACTGTATAATGACTTGTTATGCCTAGTACCATTAGGATTCAACTCATCTTCAGTGAAGTATATATAATTTGAAGCCTGGATTCTCCCCACCATGTGCTCTATAGTTTTCAAATTGATATATTGAGGCACGTATGTCTCATTCAACGCTTTTTGCAAAGCTTTCCTATTTGGTTCGAAACCTAAAATTAATGACAATAATGATATTTTAGCAGGAGTCCTTTTAAGCTGCTCAACAACACTATATTCATTGTGTTTCATCAACTTTAGGAACTCATAGGTCTTTTCTTTGTTGATTAGTTTATTCACCTCCATTGTCAGGTCAATTACTTTTTCCCCTTAGCCTTCCTTTAATTCTCAAGTTTTTATGAGGTTAAGCATCTTTTGTTTTGGGTTAGACCTCCGAATTCTGCTTGGAAAATGGGCCCTGGTTGCGTGTTTTGAAAGAGTACTCGTATTATGTAGTAAGGCATTTTAGTTTCCTTTATTTGTCACTACAGGTTTATACAAGACCAATTTGGGTAACCCTTTTATAGTAAATTGCACTTTGCATATATTTTTTAGTTTTTTATGTTTATCTACCACGGATACCTCTCTATCTATTCCCTTTTCAATTCTAAGAGTTCTTTAAATCATCATTTGTATCATCTTATTTTTAAAGCCTTTACACTAGTTGATTATATGGCCTTCTTTTACTGTGATACTTACAGAAATCTCTGCATGTTAGTCGTTCTTTATAACTACCCTTTTTGTACCTGATTTTTTGTAGCATTTCATAAAATCTATCTAGTGACACCTTTAAACTCTTTGGGTCATCAACCTCTAGTGCGTTTACTGACCCACTACTTGATGCGTGATTGGGTAAAGGGTTTGTATTTATATTTGGGGCCTCTTTAAATATTATCAACTCATATTTAATTAATCGTATGAGGTTTTTCTTGAAGGCATTGCAAGTATGAAAATTATATACTGCGATGCCAACATGGTGCTCATAGGTGAGGTATGGCTTATACCAGTTGGGTAGGGTGGTTGCAACGGTGTGAGCGGTATCGGAGCTACTTGTCTGATGCTCAATAGCTTTTGGTACATCTTGTTTAAGAGTAATGGTAATGGAGGATAGTTGTGCTCCAATGTCATCTGGAGACAGAGGTTGCGCTATGTTCTTTAGAGAGAGGAAATCAACAAGCAGATGTAATGTGATGATGGCATATTTGTGATGGTTCATTGAATTTTTCTTTGGTATGTTTTTGGCTTGGTTATTGATTTGGTTACTTTGTGCTTTAGGTTTTTTTGTTAGCAATTTGAGATGAAGGTGATAGGGTGTTGTGTTTTTTCTTATCTTTATAGCCACCCTTAGTACAATCGACATCCTTCTTCTTCCCTTCAAATCTTTTTTTCTTAGTGGGCATAAAGATTTTGCCACTCCTTATCCTTTGCTCTATACGCTTAGCCACGGTTACAAAGTTAGTGAATTGTTATATTTAATTATCTATCACATGCTTGTAGTACGAAACCTTGATTGTATTTGCAAATAAGGTAACCATTTCTTTATCTAAGAGTGGAGGATGTACTTCTACAACCAGATCCTTCAATCTTTGAGCATATTCTCTCATACATTCTTTATTCCCCTTCTCTAGATGAGATAGACTGGTTCTATCAGGGGTAGTATCCATATTGTATTTATACTTCTTGATGAAAGCGTCTATTAGATCTTTCTAACTTTAGATTTTCGTGTTAACTAATCTCATATACCAGCTCAATGCTGCCCTACTCAAATTATCCTAAAAGAAGTGCATTGACAGTTTTTCATCGTGCATTACTTCTGTTATTTTGTTGTAATAAGACTTGAGATGGGTGACAAGGTATTAGGTTCTAGTGTATTTAATGAACTCGGGAACACAAAATATTTTTTGTATAACCATGTTCGGGACTAGACATATTTATACGTCTTGCACCAAATCATACAAATCCACCCTTTTGATAGCCCTTATTCTGGCTTTTAACGTTGTCATCTTATCCTAATCAATATCATCAAATGATTTCATTTTATGAGATTTATTGGCAAATCTATAACTTAAGAGCTAGCGTTGGTATCATTGATGCAAAAATATTGTATTATATTAGGGTTCCTAACCATGTTCACTCATCCTTTTCTTTGGCTGAATTGTTGCTTGAGTTTGAACAAAAGTGACAGCATGATTGGACGAGCCTTTACCAAATATATTTCTGAGTGTTTGCTTGAGTAAGCTAACGATGTAGGCCATGCAAACCTTTAGGGAATCCAACTCTTCTTAGAAGTGGGAATCATGATGAGTATGTTCTTCATCTTTCATATTTCTTTGTTGAATTTGAGTGTTGTAAACTCTGCAAATTTAAGCTTTTAAGGAACCTATATTTCAACTTATACATGCATGTGATGATTTATAAAAAAGTAGATGATTAAATGCATGATGATGATGTATATGCTAATATATATTAGATATTGATAAACCTTTTCAAACTGATTCATGATTTCCTAATTGTTGTAAAAGAAGCATTTGTCAAGTTTTTATAATCCCAAAACACATTAGAAAAAAAAGTGGGTTGTGACCCTCTCATAAATAATACAAAAGTTCATAAATTATTTGGAAATTTTAAAACTCAAAATCTCTGTACATCATTACTCATTAAAAGCATCTCTCACAATGCCTACCTCACGTTTTACACTTTCTAGTAGCAAGAAACGGGTATAGGCTGGCATTAAAACATTGCAAGCATTACCAACTAGCCTCTAAAATGTGACAACCCTATTTAATTACTTCGTATATTTTATTTGTCTATGTTTCTATTTTTAGTGTCCTAAGATGCTTGTAGAAATACACCATGAAATGTTTAGTTTTCTCATTACATCTCTCATTAAAATCATATTTATTCTTTTTTATATATATATATAAAAAGCTAAAAAGGAACGAGTAAAAGGATATTATTGGAATATTGTAGCAATTTTAACTTTTACTCTCTAAAAGTTTTTTTTTTTTAATTTAATCCTTCCAAACCTAATATCCTGGATTCGCTTCTAGGGTAAGTGACGGGTGTCTTATCCGTCACCCCCGCTCAAATTAGCAATCCAAGTAGTCCATCCAATTATCTTCTGTGTCCCCGCAAACTTTAGGCCGACATCACAGCCATTGCGAGGCCAACACTTGTCACATACCCCACTGAAAACCCCATCATAACTCCATCACACAATCTAACAGTAAGTCCCAACTCACCAAATAATTGCCCAAAACAAGGACGAAGAAAGCAACACAGCAATCGAGACACGCGTTCACTGATGCATTGATGAGTCACAGCTGTAACCCAATCAATTCTGACCTCCAGGACCTGCACCTGCATGTGACTGTACGTCCCCACAGCCCCACCATGTACCTTCCTCCTCCACCACTCAAGCCCTCAAAAACAAGAAACCTGGCCATTATAGCTAGCTTAGCCCCTTGAAGCTACTTTCACTCCCACCGCTTGTGTTTTCTACTCATGGGAAACTCTACATTGCAACACTATTTCACCTTCTTGATATTCCTCTTCACTATCTTTCTTGCTTTCAGTCCGAGAATCCAGGCTCAAGTAGATGAAACAAGCTTGAAGGCAATGGGCGATGCGCTAGAATGGCCGATGTCCATGTATTTCGATGAAAGTAGTGAGCTTGATGGTGGATTGGTGGATCTTGATGACGGTGAAGGAGCTAGTCGTAGATCTTTGCTTTGGAGGAGAATGCATTACTACATCTCATATGGAGCTTTGTCTGCCAATAGAATTCCTTGTCCTGCAAGGTCCGGTAGATCTTACTATAGCCACAACTGCTTCAAGTCTAGGATTCCTGTCAATCCCTACTCAAGAGGGTGTTCTAGTATCACTCGTTGCCGGAGATGAGTGGCGGGTTTTGCTGGGTTTGTGCCTGAATTATCGAAAGCTACTAGTAGATTGTGATGATATATGCATGTGCTTGTGTATTTGTTAAGGTGGGATTGTTTTATGGGTTCGGACCATTTTGCGGCATGATGCTTGAGAATGCATTAATGGTGTTTTTGTATGTGCCCGAGTAGTGTTTATATAATAATATAGCAGTTAATTTACTATTACTAAATTGTGCCATCTACATTTGTGGATTCATTTGTCACTAATTTTGTTTGACCAAGATTTATTTAGAGAGGGGTAAAAACGGGAGAGAGAGTGGTGGCCCTAGCTGCATAAACCATCCCCTCTCCACGGCCATAGGTAACAGGTAAGATCATTAATGGCTGTGGACGTGCTGGTTTAATTTATTACATGGAGATTATGAAAGCATTTTCATATTTTTAAAATAATTGATTTTTTTCTCATTGGTTTTTTCAAGTTTTTTTTCAAAAAAATAAAAAATATATGGATACAAACATCAAATTAAAGGGAAAAAATGAGGGATGGAAAATTAAAAAAAAAATTCACAGTAAAGCATACAAAAAAACAAATAGAAAACAAACACCAAATCAAGGTTCTCAAAATTGTTTATTAACATGATATGAAATATATAATATAAAATATAAAACTAATATAAAATATATAATATAAACTTAAATAATAAACTGGAAACATGAAATCGTAAATAAAATAATTTAATTAATTATATATTAATAATTTCAATCAAGTAGTAATTAATAATATAATATATTTAAAATAATATATTTAAAATAAAAATAAGATAAATCATAGAAAAGTCTACACATTTTTATTTTATTTACATTAATTCTTCTATTTCTTGAACAAATCAATCAACTTCATTATTTACAAGAAATAAATATCTTTAAATTTTAATAAATTATTTAATATTAATTACTCTAAAAACATGTCAATTTACAACTTTGTTATATATATATTTGCCAGCTAAAACAGAGTAATATATCAATTGATATATTAATAGTTTACATAAAAAATTATGAAGAATGAATATATATTCTAATTTTATGGAAATAAAATCCACAAATAACTTGTATCATTAAAAAAATTATAATAATTATAGTCAAAATCAAGTCATTAATTATCAAATTGCAAATATTTTACAAGATATAAATTTAAAATAATAAAAATATTAAGATGTAGATTATACATAATTTTATATTTTTTTCAAATTCATAAAATCGGTCCGATTTTACCGAATTTAAACAAATTTAATTAATTTTACTAGTTTTTAAATTTTAGTCTAATTTTACATGTTAAATTCATATTTACTAGAGTTTGAACAAATTTAACCAATTTTACTGGTTTTTAAATTTTATTCTAATTTTACACGTTAAATTCATATTTACTAATAAAATTATAAGACTTCAACTTGTTTTTTTTTTTTTTTAACAATATTGCACCAAACTGTTGCGTTGATAAAGACATGTACGTAGCGATTGTTTGGCTTTAGAGGATGTAGAGAATGTAACTGGAGGTATGCTCAGAGATAAAAGTATTTGGTAAAATGTTAACTGTACCAAAAAGTGTTGTCGAAGTTTTTGATTGAAAATATGATGGGCGGAGCTGTTATCAATAATATTACAAAAACAGGCATCCCTTTTTTGAGTATTTAATTTGAGGAAGTGATAATTGAAATAATTTATTACTATAATCTATTCTATTAATTATATGAATTTTAATAATAATTTATTATTTAATTGAATTATATATGTTAACATACGCATATAAGTACATTTAAATAACAAAATGTCATTCTAAAAAAACCATAAAGCAATTAAGAAGTACATGTAATTAAATTTACAACATATAAGCTATGATATATTATTTTTTTACTTGGTGGTAAAGATATAATTACGTCAACCAAAATTAAATTCCTCTTTATATATTTCAATGATGCACAGAAAGATGCATTCAATTTTTTTTAATGAATTTTATTAAATGTTGAATCAATGAATTTTATAACCTTTTGGGACTAGTTTATTTGTATCATGATTATAATAGAATATTTAAATAACAAGTGTTTTTTTTATTGAAAATATATGAAAGTAATATATATATTTTTTATTTTAAAAAGTTTATTTTTAACATTAACACATTAAAAAATATATAAAAAAATAATAATTTAAAATTAAAAACATTAATTTTTTTCAAAAAAACTGTTAAGCCACAAGTTTAAAGCGCTTTTTTAATAAATTGTTATTATTTATTTTTATGTTTCAAAAGTGTTTTTAAAAAAAAATTAGATTTTTTTTATTTTTTTTCTTTTAATTAATATATTTTTAATATTTTTAGATCATTTTAATATACTAATATAAAAATAATTTTTTAAAATAAAAAATATTTTAAAAAATAATTACAGTTATATTTTCAAATACCTTCCACCCTCTTAATTCTAGCCCTTCCTTGTATGGCGGAGGGAGTGGATGCATGTGGGGGCTAACGAGCCCAGTTACAGATAAACTTGATCGAAGCTCTAGTTGCTAGTTAGACTGGAAATTAGGCCTTGTTTGGATCTCTCTGCTTCTCATAACTTTGGACACAGGAAGCCCACAATTTATGCTCACCTTTATCGTTTTCTTTTATGGTACGGTACTCGAAAAAAACTACAGGTAACTTTTTTTAATCCAATTCCTTCTGTTTATTATTTTTTCTTTAAAGAAAATTTATATTTTATTTATTTTACAAATAAAAATTTATTTTAAAACAGTTTTAACTAAAAATATATTTTTTAAAATCATAACTAAAAAAATATTTTTAAAACCATGATAAGAAAAAACCTACCAAAGACACGTAACTATTATAAAACAAGGATCTTGTCTCCAATAAATTGTTTAGTGTTTTTTTTTTTTTTTCTGTTGATTGTTGAAAAGAAAAAACATTGGTGTGGAAGCTACAAGTCAATGCTGTAAGATTGGGTTTCACACCCAGAACCTGAGGCCAACAAGTCAGAGGACAGAAAATCAATCCTTCTTATAGGTATCTTAAGATAATCCCTTAAAATAAATGTCAAGAAACAACCAAGGAGAAGAATAGTAAAAATAAAATAAAATAAAATAAATAAATGTCCATGAAGCATGAACCTAAATTATCCAGAAGGGCTGTATAACAAAGCCTCGCTTCCTGGAAATTCCATGAAAGGAAAGACCTTTGAGCTTCACCAATGTGAACATCTTTTACTTGTTATTAATGGCGATAAATGTGAACGCTGACTCTTCTTACTATTTGAATATGGACTCTGACTTGATCCTCTCCTCCTGCGAAAGGTCTTGCTTCACGCTCTTCTTCTTCTTCTGTTTTTCAGCAGACTTTTTCTTACTTTTCCATTTAAGTTAAACCCACGAGTGGCTGCTTTTATAACAGTCAATACTCAAAGTGAAAACAAACATCTCTAAAGGAAGATCCCATGAATCCATGACGGCGAGCAAGAGTCGCCTCCACGCCATTAGATAATCACCGTCTGGGGCCTCTTGTAGATGCATCGAATCGAAGACTAAAAAGCAAAAACACACAGAAATAACCTTTGGTAATGCGCAAGGGAGGGCAAAAGCACAGGAGGGGCCATGTTGGGGAGTCAAATCGAAGACGGCTGGCTAGTGGGTCACCGTCACACAACACACCACTTGAAAAAGATGCACGGAAGAATATTAGAAAAACCACAAAAAAAAAAAAAGAGAATATAGTTGGAAATTGATTGATATGGCACACAGTCCTTATTTGGTGGCCTTAGAATTTGCGATGTTTGGTGGGTTTAGACCCCTTCGTTCATGAATTTGACTTGCAAAACGGTGTTACCCCGTCGGCTCAACTAACGGTTCTACGTATCTGAGCTACCGTGGACTCGTCCACGAAACCGACAACCAAATTCCCATCGTTTCTCCTCACTTTCCACGTGCTCCAATTTGACAATTTGGCGGCGATTCAGATTCTCTTTCAAATTGCCGAATGTTAACTCGATTTTCATGGAAGAAGGCTGCAAAAATCCTTTCATGCTTCTCGTACCATGCACATTTATAACAATCCAAACTGATGAGACCATGTGTTAATAATTTAATAAGGCTTTTATGAAACATAAATATTGTTTTGTTTTTTGTTTTTTTTTAAAAAAAAACTGATGTTGTCATACCTCATTTTTTACACCTAATTTTTCAATGTATTTCAAAAACAAAAATTCTTCAAAAAAAAAAAGTTGTTTATAATGTTGTCCAATCAATTTTTGTTATTTTTTTTGGATTTTTGTTTGTTTTATTTTGTTTTGTGTGAGAAGATGGATAAATAAAAAAAAACAACAAGAATTTAGGGAGAAAAAAATAGAGGCCGGAAAGAAAAGGGACTAAATGAGTAGGGACTAAAAAAACATAATGAGAAAATTGTGCATAAGAGAAAAAGAAAAAAAAATAGTAGAATAAAACAAATTAGAAAAAATTGAAAGAAATGCTACATATTAAGAAGGTAAAATTTAATTAATTAGAAATCCATAATTAAAAAGGAAACAATATAAATTGCCAAACATTATTTTTTTCCTTTTACTTTTTTCTATTTTGTAGAGTAGCCCATACAATATAAATAGAGGGGATACCCAGACACATTCTGACATATAAATAATAAAAGATGAAGACAAAGATAAAAACAAAAAAATCTTAAAAGACCAACAAAAAAGGAGAGGAGAGGAGAGGAGCCCAACCAACCAATATAAATTGAGGTGACACCCAAACATATTCTGATAGTAAAAGAATAAAAGATAGAGTCAAAGATAAAAAAAAAAAAAAAAAAAGCGAAGAAAAACTCTTGCAAGACAGAAAAAAGAAAAAAAAAGAGAGAGAGGAGCCCAGGCAATAGAAATAAAGGAGAAATCTAGTCATATTCTGACATAAAAAGAATAAAATACAGAGACAAAAATAAAATAAAATAAAATAAAAACCTCTTGCAAGACCAACAAAAAAGAAAAGAAGCCTATATAACATAAATAGAAAAGACACCCAAACACATTTTGATATGCAAAGAATAAAAGGCAAAGACAATAATAAAAGAAAAAAAACGAAGAAAAACTCTTACAAGATCAACAAAAAAAAAAGAAGAGGAACCTAGACATTAGAAATAGAGGAGACACTTAGTATATTCTAACATAAAAAGAATAAAATACAGAGACAAAGATAAAAAAAAATAATAAAAAAAAAAAAACTCTTACAAGACCAACACAAAAGGAGAGAAGCCCATACAATATATATAGAGGAGACACCCAAACACATTCTGATAGAAAAATAATATAAGACAAAGATAAAGATAATAATTGTGATATCCCACATCGGAAGCGAGTGTCCAAAGCCAGGGCCTTATAAGTGCATGCTCACCTTGACTAGTAGGACGCGTTTTGGGAAGTCAGGCCCCACGGTGGGCTCGCTTCTGTAAGGACAAACCCGTGCGGGCCTGTGGGACTCAAAGCGGACAATATCTTGCTAGTAAGGTGGGGTGTTACATTTGGTATCAGAGCCGAGGACGGCTCGTCTTAAGGTGGGGGGATTGTGATATCCTACATCGGAAGCGAGCGTCCAGAGCCAGGGCCTTATAACTGGTGCTGGTTGCCAACTTGTTATACGCGTTTGAAAACCGTGCGGGTTGCTACCCTTGTGGTAGGCTGCGGCTCAGGCCAGGGGTGAGACCCAAAGCGGACAGTATATGACAGGTATGGGCAAGCTTCCGTTGTAGCTACTCTGCCATACGCGTTTGAAAACTGTGTGGGTTGATACCCTTGTGGTAGGCTGCGGCTCAGGCCAGGGGTGGGACCCAAAACGGACAATATCTTGCTAGTAAGGTGGGGTGTTACAATAATAATAATAAAAAAGAACAAGAAAAACTTGCAAGACCAACACAAAAGGAGAGGAGCCAAGACAATATAAATAGAGGAGACACCTAGACATATTCTGACATTAAAAAAAAATAAAAAACAGAAACAAAGATAAAGATAAAAACACATTTTTAATGCCTTAATAGTTTTAGGTTTAGGCTACTTAATCTTGACCTCTACCTTATTTTGATTAGCCCTAACCCCTTCTTTTGTTATTATTTGGCCTAAATATTCAACCTCACACTTGAAAATTTTAAAATAAAGATTTTGTTGGGCTAATGTTCTTAGAACAACATTTAAATGTTTTATATGCTCTTCTTTATTTTTACTATGAACTAAGATATTAATGAAAAACACCAATGTATTTTTTTTTTTTTAGGAAGGGTTTAAATACCTCCTTCATCTGAAAAATAGAAGAAGCATTAGTCAATTCAAAAAACATGACTAAAAACTCATAATGCCCCTTATGAGTTTGAAGACAAACTTGGAAATATCTTTAGGCTGCATCCAAATCTAATGTTAATCAAACCTTAAGTCTAGCTTAGAGAAGAACTATGACCTTTGTAGTTCATCTAGTAATTCATCCACTATGGTTATGAGAAACTTATCCTTGACAATTTTTTTATGTAGTGTTTGGTAATTTATAAATATTCTCTATAAACTATATTATTTCTGTACTAGTACAACTAGGGAAAAAACAGGTTTTGATTAGGCCAAATGATTTTCAATTCTAACAATTCATTTAATTTTATATTTCTAGTAGCATGAGAAGTGATAAAGTCTTAAAATAACAAGAGATGAGCCTTCTTTTAGAACTATAGAATAATTATGATTTCTTTTTAGATGTAGTCTTTAGATTTTGCAAATACCTCCCTAAACTACCTTATTAACACCTGAATTGATACCGGTAATTCCTGACTAGAG
Source organism: Populus tomentosa (assembly GCA_018804465.1). Lineage (NCBI taxonomy): Eukaryota > Viridiplantae > Streptophyta > Magnoliopsida > Malpighiales > Salicaceae > Populus > Populus tomentosa. The sequence goes on from CM031981.1 coordinate 4,053,256, forward strand.
TGAGTCTCGACATCTGAAGCTTATATTTACAATACTACCATCTTACACTTCTCCTAACCTCTTTTAAAAACTCTAGCCCACAGTTGATTATCAACTCTTGCATTCCCAAACCTTTAAGTTAAACCTTAAACCTATTATATTGGAATTCCATGGTTAGTTCAGAAAAATCCCATAAAAAGTCCCTAAGCCATTTAATAACTGGATTCCTAAAACCATGTCACAACCTGCCAATTGTATCACCAAAGTAGGTGTATAAAAATTAATTCCTTAGATGCTGAAATTGAAATTAAAGCAATTTTCTTCACTCTGGATTTTAGTCTCATATATTATCTTAATCTCAATAAGCTTGTGTTCTTTAGAATACAACCCTACCTTTCTAGAAATTCTTTAATGAATGAAATTATGGGTTTTATTGCTATCAACCAAAGCTATAATCAACTAATTATTGATCATAACTTTAACTGTATAGTCTTACCGATCATAGCATATAAAAATATTGTATCTTCTTCATTAGATACCATAATTCTTCTAATTCAATTTATTTTCCCATTATAATTGAGTCTCCTCCTTTATAATCCTCTAATTCTTTGATTAAAAATCATTTCAGAAATCCACTCTTGTGGCCCAAATTCCACTTCTCATTAAATTTGAAATATAAACCCTTATCTTGCTTTTTCATCTTTAAGGTTAAGGCTATTTTCTAGATTGGTAGATTCGATCTTAGATCTTCAATTACTTGGACTATAAGAAAATATTTTCTCTAAGACCCCGGCACATTAGGTTTTCAACTCCTATATATAACCATCAATTTATGACCTCGATCTCCTTCATTTACCGAAACCATGTAATATCCTGCCTCTTCGTATGGAAACTAACCATGAACAATTAATGCTGGGGATTGATGTTATGGTAGTTAAAAAAAAACTTATTTGCTTTGTATACCCATCCAACTGGATTACCTAATAAGTTTTGAAAATCCAGTTTGATTATTTTTAATTATATCTGGTCATCTTCTAGTGGATCAACCTCATGCCTATGATGCTTATTTATCGAGATCAAATGTTGATTAGGAGATGATTCTGCTGGTCTCTTCCTTTGGCCTTTTTCAATTTGATCGACCTTGGTTTACATGAGTTGTAGTTATTGAACCAATCCCTCCAATATTTGCTTACATAATTGCTACCACCTTGATTATTTGAGAAACTCTAGTTCCCTTAACCATGGATAGCCTGACTTTAATACTAGTTATAATAGTCCTTTAATTATTTGAAAAAAAATGAATTAAGAAAGACAAGATCGAATAATTTTATTGAATTCAAATTGCTAAACTCAAATAACAAGGATTAAATAAAAAAAAAATTGGTGAACCAGTTTGAGGTGGTCCGGGTCTCCTAATGAACTAAGTCTAATAATAAAAATTTGCTTGCCTAATTGCTTAATCTTAGCTTCCTTAAATAATTTCTCAACCCAATAATTTGAACTTTAATTTGAAATGGATTTGTATAATTGGTTTAAATTTAGTTATTGTCGACTACTTTCATATGTTTCCATATATAGGGAAGTTGGCAACCATATGTTACCCATTTATATGCATGTGTCACCACCCTACACTAACAAATATGAACATAATCATTAAGACGTTTTCCCTTTATCTTCCTAAAAGTTCTCTTCTTCGTCTCTCGTAAAAATCTTCTTTTTTTTTTTAGCTAAATCTAATAAAGGGAAGTAAACTTCATTACAATTGATGTTTTTAACCTTTAAGGAATTGATTTGGATGGTAAAAATGAACTTATAGATCTTATATTTAAGTCTTTGTTAGGTGAAATTTCTACTTATTGTTAATTTTATTTGTAAGATTTATGGTATAGTTGTGGTGAGATCCATCCAAATATGCATGTGTAGATGTAAAGTCACAATATTCATTGCTGAAAGTGTGTTTAACTTGTTTGTATATCCATTTTCTTTACAAAAAAATCTAGTGGTTTTTTTTTTTTAAAAAAATTATTACGTACAAATACTTCTAAGACCCAATTCTCAAAATAGTAATGTGAAAAGTACATCCAATTATTTATCAAGCTAAACCTTGAAATATTTAATGCAACATGTATATATAAATTTAATTATTAGATTTGTTATTGCATGAATAAGTAAAGTTATAATTAGATTAATTGAGCCTTCCAAATATTTATAGTTTGTTATTGCAAAAGAAATCAAAGTAAATGTATTAATATTATCATCAACATCATAAATAATAGTCGTAGGAGTAATAATAGAACCATTATTACCTTATTATATTAAAAAACTTAGGAAAGTTAATGGAGCTTCATTGTTTATAAAGCCCTTAAACATGTTCCATGTGTAATATGAAAAAGAAAATTTACTATGAGAAAATAAAAGATTCTAGGATATCATATAAAATTACTTCCATAAAAAATTTTAAAATAACTAAAAATTCATTTTTTTTCTTTCTCCTCTTTCTAGCCATCGCAATATAGCTCTTAAACATGTTCCATATGTAATATGAAAAAAAAAATTACAATGAGAAAATAAAAGATTCTAGAATGTCATATAAAATTACTCCCATAACAAATTTCAAAATAACTAAAAACTCGTTTTTTTTTTCCTCTCTTTAGCCATCAAAATATAGAGCATGGAAGGATTCACAAATAAATTATATTCTAAAATATAATAATTTTAGACTCTTACATGAACAAAGTACATGAGTTTTTTTTTATTTTTAACTTGAGCACACAATTTAAAACAAACCCTAAAAAAGAATAATGGAAAAAATTGATTTGCAAATGAAATGGAAGTGATCAGAGAGTGCTGCAGTTATTCCCTTTGTATAATTCAAACAAATAAATTCATTTCAATTTTTTTTTAATTGGAATCGACAATTATATTCAAGACAACAAGCTAAGATATTTCTTGTTCATGGTTGTGCGTCAGCACAAGAACTATCGAGTCATGAAAAAAGATCTTGAATCTGTCCACAATGAAGTATAAAACGAAACGATGGAAGATTTGTGAGGGAAACTGTCCCAAACTTGTCGTATAAAGCAAAGCAAAGACATCCCTTGAAAATGGACGGTGACAAATAAATCGTATGGTTGTGCAAAGGACTGCCATTAGGTCGAGCAACCACACACCTAATAAGTTAAGCTCACTCATCAAACCTAACACTCCAACATAAAGGAATTGCCAACAATTGTGAAAGGCAATTCCCCGAATATTCCCCTTCACTTCGACATTGTTTGGCATTGCGTTCCAAACGGTGTTTTGCTCAAATTTATTTTTTTTTTGTTGCTAAAATTGAGTTTGGTTTGTACTTTTTGGATCGTTTTGATGTGCTGATGTCAAAAATAATTTTTAAAAAATAAAAAAACATCATTGACATGTATTTCGACACGAAAAGCTATTTGAAAAGCAACCGCTACCACATTGCCAAACACACTCGACATCTCATCGCATAAATATATTGACAAAGTGTGTTACTCGCGTATTAATTAGGTAGGTTTACTACGTTCACTTTAAGTCATTCTAGACTATCTGTTTTTATTTCGTTTTAATTTTTTAAAAAATATTTAAAAAATTTATTTATTTACTTTAAATTAATAAGTTTTTGTTTTTTTAAATTATTTTAATATGTTGATATTAAAAATAAATTTTAAAAAAAATATTATTTTAATATATTTTTAAATAAAAAAATACTTTAAAAAATAACAAACAAACACTATATTGAACTTGCTCGGGCCTTGGCTGCCACCATCTTTCATCAACTAATGAATCTAGATATGTTTTTATATGTGTGTGTGTGTGTGTGTGTGTGTATGAAGCAGGTGATATATATTTGAAGCACGTGAGTCAAGTTTAGGTACTTGGGATCTAGATACCCAAAACGTCGTCCACTGCTTCTCCGAAACCAGATTTTATTGGCGTGTGTAAATAGATTAAAATTGATACAAATATGAATTGGGTCCCCAAGTCATGGAAACGCGGTGGCAGGCAGCGTAGTCTAATTCTTAATATTGCGTATAGCGTGACAACATGTGATGTCTAGCTAGGGCTGGTTGCGGTGCGGCAGCAGATCGACCATACAATACAAACGTGGTATCTCTCTCCACTGCATGTTTTGTACTGATTCTTCCAGATTGACGACCACTTGCCCTTTTTTTTAATTCAGAATTAGCTTCGTATTTCTACCACGCAGCTGGAATTGAGGTGTGGCAGCAACCTTCTCTTTCTTTTCTTGACATTTATGCCTTCACATGATACCGCAGTCCTCTCTCTCTCTTGGGATTTTTTCTGATTTTTTTATCCCTTTTACTTTCAAGGAAAGGCAGCCGTGGTCCGCGACTAGCTAGATATTATCATCATCATATTCCCAAGTGACCAATATAAATAAGACCGTCCGTCCCAATCTCATGTTGTGCAATTAAGATCCTATAATAACACCAACGGGGGCGTGGCTCAGTGGTGTTGGGAGCAAACTTTCCTTCCTTCGAACCTAGGTTCGAGTCCCAGTGGGAGTGGGGCTGGAAAGTTTGCTCCTTTCCTGTTTCTGGGTCCTCTCCATGCGATATACCTGTCACCCCCGCGGTGTCTTACCTGCTCACTAGGGCTTGCAGGATGTTTAGTGGGCCGTGGGATTAGTCGTGGTGCGCGTAAGCTGGCCCGGACACCCACAAAAAAAAAAAAAAATCCTATAATAACATCTAATAAATTTTTAAAATGACATAAAATAAATAAAAACATTGGAGATAGATGAGATATATCCTCTTATACTTCATATATATATTTTTTTTATCTTGAAACAATAATAAAATATTATCTAAAATATATTTTGAAAATAATAAGATGCCATGTATACTTTATTTATCTTTCTAGTACAGGAACATAACCAACCTTCTAGTAAGTCAAGAATAAAGCCATTAATTCGAGTTGGAACTACAGAAATCAAAGAGGATTTACTCCTTCATTACTAATCCCAAGTAATTAATAAGATTTGAATCCGAATTCATACATGTATTCCACTGGTGGTTTTGAGTTAAAGAAAAATATTATTATATAGTCTATTATGAGAATAATTCTTTTTGGCGTTTTAATCATTGGAAGAATCCGAATTTTTTTTTAAAAGGCAATGCTTTTTAACTCATTATGGCCAAAAATTTATTTATTTTATATAATTTTTTTTATATTTTAAATCGTTTTGATGCGTTGATTTTAAAAATAATTTTTAAAAATATAAAAAAATATTATTTTAATATATTTCAGCATGAAAAATATTTTAAAAAATAACTATAATCACACTTTTAAATATACTTTGCATACCTTTTGTAAACTTAAAATCTTTCCCAAGCATATGGGACAATTAATATTTTGGTAACATGCAATATAATCTTTAATTGAACGCCAGGAAACAATATTCTTACTTCCTCCACATGTTACGAACAACATAAATGACCTGTTAATAATTTTGAACGAATTGAATTTGTTCTGTGTCAGTAGAGGTTTCTTTTCTTAATAAATAGGTAATTGTTGCAAAATATATATTCTCTCCCCGTATTTAAAAACTCCCAAAAAAAAATCTAACAGAAGGATCTAGTCTCTTTATTAGTTCTTATGAAAAAATTTATTACACTAACACAATTAATATCGTATTGTTTGACTAGCATATGCGAGTAATTTTGCTGAAAAGAAATTATGTATGGAATCACGGACGATAACTAGTAGTTAAAAAATATATTATCAGTAATTTGTATGTTATTGATAATATAATGATGATTGATTTATATTATTTTTTATTAATAAATATTACTGTTATATTTGTTTTGTTGGTATGTTTGTTAGAATTTTATAATTTTTTTGGTAATGAAAAAAATAAATTGGGATATGTGAACCCATATTTTTAAGAAAAATTATTAATTCATGTATATTCATATAGTTATTAAAAAATAGGTGTTGAATTTTTCATGTTAGATTAATACGAAATCAACCTATAAATTATATAAGTTAAAAATTGAGATATTACATATGGCCTGTAATTGAGACATAGACATAGTTGCGAGCCTAGCACATCCTTTGTCCAAACTTTTGTTATCTGTAGCATATTTGCGAATATTATTATATTGGATCGTGTTCAAAAAGAAAATTATTATATTGGGTCCAAAAATTATGACCTAGAAGTCCGTTTCCACTTGAGAAAACTCCCTATATAAACCACCGTTTCTCCTTTTCCTTTTCTCACACTACATGGTTTTCAATTTTTTTCTCTTCTCCAAACGCTAAACGAGCATGGAGTGGGTAAGAGGAGGCTGCCTTGGCTATGGCAGCTCATCCACGGTCCACCTTGCAACCACCAAAAAGTCGTCGTCTTCTTCATATCCTGCAGTGATGGCAGTGAAGTCCTGCAACCAATCAGACACCACCTTGCTCAAGAACGAGAGGGAGATTTTTAATGAAATTGGCTTCTGTCCAGAAATCATCCAATGTTTCGGCGACTGTCAAACTGTAGAAGAAGACAACGAACGTTTATACAATTTGCTGTTGGAGTATGCTAAAGGAGGCAGCTTGGCTTACCAGCTCAAGAAATCTGGTGGTTGCTTGCAAGAAAGTGATGTCAAAGACTACACAAGATCGATACTGAAAGGTCTGCGCCATATTCACTCAAAAGGGTTTGTTCACTGTGACATGAAGCTTGATAATATGTTGTTGTTCGAGAATGGTGAAGTGAAGATTGCAGATTTTGGGCTGGCAAAGAAAGCAGGGGAGAAACAGGGAAGAGTTGAAATTAGAGGGACTCCTCTTTATATGGCACCGGAATCAGTCAACAACAATGAATACGAGTCGGGGGTTGATATTTGGGCTCTTGGCTGTGCTATTGTTGAGATGGTGACCGGGAAGCCTGCGTGGAATAGTAAGCCAGGAGCCAATATGTTTGTGTTGCTGATCAGAATTGGAGAAGGAGATGAATTGCCAATCATTCCTGAAGAACTGTCCCAAGAAGGCAAAGATTTTTTGTCAAAGTGTTTCGTTAAAGATCCTACACAAAGATGGACGGCTGACATGCTTTTGGAACATCCTTTCGTTGCTGACCAAGTTAAAGAAACTGTTCCATTCAAAGAAGAAAGCGAGGAATTATTATCAACGTCACCAAGATGCCATTTTGATTTCTCAGAGTGGGTTTCTATTCAATCATTATCACCAATATCAGAGGTTTGGTCTGATGGGAAACTGGAATCAATGTTTCCTTCATTACATTCATCTTGTTTGGCTTCACCTCCGGATAGAATCCGGCAGCTAACTGGTGATCGGAGTTGCAATTGGTGTGATTCTGGGTGCTGGATCACGATTAGATGAGGCAGAGCTAGAACAGAGACCAAAGATTCAATCAACTGGAGAGATATATTCTCTTTGCCTTTTAAAGCTATATCCAGCCATTGAGATTCCATTGATTTTTTATGTATATATCCCCCCACCCCCCCCCAAAAAAAAAAAATTATGTACATGAGTAGAACATTGAGCAGAGATTTGTTTTTAGCAGACTGATTTTTAGCTTATGAAACAGTCATGATTGGTGGCTTAGTACAGAGCATCATTTTTGTATTTGAGATGCAGGTCAATTACATTTCTTTTCCATGAAAGCTGATCTTTTCAATCTGTCACTGTTATATATCCATTTTTTAATCTGTTTCTAGAATTTGTGGCACAAAACAGCGCAGCACATGATGGATTTGATTTTATTATTAAAACAAGTATTATACCTGTATATTGCAATGCACAATAAGAAAATACAATAAAATATCAGGTATATATACAAAATTAATCTTAAAATGATGTATAAGAATCAAGTCCACATGTAAAAAACTTAAAAAATTAAACATAAGAGAAGATGTTGAAACTTAATACAAAAATATAGCATATTTTTAAGAATATAGCATATGTTGAAACTTATTTTGATTTTTTCCCTTATTCTTGTAATGAATTCTCTGTATAAACATGTCCTGTGTAACAATTTTATAATGATCGGACCACGTTTATTATTTATCTTTTATTATTTCTTCAATGAATCTTGATTGTCTACTTCATTGATTCTTTACTCTCGAGAACGAGAAGGAAGTTCTCAAGGAACTTGGTTCTTCTCGACATATCATCCAATGCTTCGGTGACAGTCACTGTTGAAGAAAACAACGAGCGTCTATACAATTTGCTGTTGGAGTACGCTCAAGGAGGCAGTTCGTCACACAAACTAAGAAGTTTGGTGGTTGGTCTGTGACATGAAGCTTGATAATATGGTGTTGTTCGAGAATGGTGAAGTGAAGATTGCAGATTTTGGGCTGGCAAAGAAAGCAGGGGAGAAACAGGGAGGAGTTGAAATTAGAGGGACTCCTCTTTACATGGCACCCGAATCAGTCGACAACAATGAATACGAGTCAGGGGTTGACACATGGGCTCTTGGAAAGACACTGTTCCATTGAGAGAAGAAGGTGAAGAATTATTACCATCACCAAGATGCCATTTTGATTTTCCAGATTGGGTTTGAATTCAATCACCATCACCAATATCAGAGTTTTAAGACGTTTGCTGTCCAATTTTTTTTTTTTAGTTAACGTGGTTGTCCAGGTCAGGCGCGCATCTCGATTAATCCTACAGACCCTGAAGTTAACGACTATGTAAGCCTTTAGTGACCCTGAGATTTATAAAACTTGAATTGATGATCTCTAAAAAAACAAATTCAGAATCTAACCAGTTGAGCTACATCTCTCAGGGTTACTATACAATTTCTTTTTTTATTTTATTATTAATGTGGTTGTCCGAGCCAGCTTGCGTTCACCTCGATTAATCTCATAAGCCATGAAGTTAATGACCATATAAATTTTCAATGACCCTAAAGTTTGTAAAACTTAAACTGATGATCTCTGAAAAAACAAATTCAGAATCTAACCAGTTGAGCTACATCTCTCAGGGTTACTATACAATTTCTTATTTTTTTTATTAACGTGGTTGTCCGGGTCAGATTACACGCACCTCGATTAATCTCGCGGGTTCTGAAGTTAATGACCATGTAAGCCTCTAGTGAACCCGATGTTTGTAAAACTTGAACTAATGATCTCTAAAAAAATAAATTCAAAATATAAACAGTTGAGCTACATCTCTAAGAGTTACTGTACAATTTCTTTTTTTATTATTATTAACGTGGTTGTCCGGGTCAACTTACGCGCATCTTGATTAATCCCACGGGCCCTGAAGTTAACGACCATGTAAGCCTCCAGTGACCCTGAGATTTATAAAACTTAAACTGATGATCTCTAAAAAACAAATTCAGAATCTAACTAATTGAGCTACATCTCTTAAGGTTACTGTACAATTTCTTATTTTTTTTACTAACGTGGTTGTCCGGACCAGCTTGCACCCACCTTCATTAATCCTACGGGCCCTAAAGTTAACGATCATGTAAGCCTCCAGTGATTCTGAGGTTTGTAAAACTTGAACTGATGATCTCTAAAACACAAATTTAGAATCTAATCAGTTGAATTACTTCTCTCAGGGTTACTGTATAATTTTTTATTTATTTTTATTAATATAGTTGTCTGAATTAACTTGTATGTACCTTGTTTAATTTTATAAATTTTAAAATTAATAATTATATAAATCTTTAATAATCTTAAAATTTATAAGATTTCTTCTATATTGTGCAGCAAATTAATAATATTACTAGTTAACCTACCTCTTAGGTTTTGTACAATTTCTTCATTGTTTTTACAGGCGGAGGCATAAATCACTGCACATGACAGATACGATCTTTTACCCCTCCTGATAGGGAAAGACCCCACTTATTAGATCCTAAAGAATCAGGGGAGGATCCTGCATTTGACAGCGTTTGTTGAAGACTTCTATCACAACAACCACCATTGGAGTTCAAGAATTTTAAGTTCTTAACCTATTTAACCTTTTCAGAAGAAAGAAAAGAATGACACCTGATATTTGTAAGTTTTTTTAGATTTTCCAAGCTATGCTTTTTATTTTAAATATGAGGAGTGGTTGTTGTTAGATAAAAAAATTATATAAATATAATATTAAAACGATTACTCTAAACATAATAAATTTTTTTAAAAATAAAAATTTAAAAGATTTTTCATGAATAGTTTATATAAATTATTATTGAAGGTTGAATAATTAAAAGCTTATGATATGCAATAACCCAACTATTAAGAAATTATTCAAAATCAATAAATTTTTAAATAATTTTAGATCTATATAACAGAATTTTAGAGATTTCTAAATAATTTTATATTATAATTTTCAATACATGTATAATATTTAAAAACCAAACACCACCTAAATCATGACATCCATAACCGACAGCTTCTGTTGAAGACTTTTGTCACAACAACCACCATTGTAGTTCAAGAATTTGAAGTTCTTAACCATTTCGGAAGAAAGAAAAGAATGGCCACTGGTATTAACTGCTGCCACGTTAGACTCATCCTAACAGATGATTAAGAAAGACGATATGATGAGGATCGTCTAGCTAAATGATAGATCATATCTCTCCCTTGAAATTTGAAACTTGAGAGCATTTGCTTTATATAAATAATTATTTATTTAGGGCACCGTCAGAATCAACATCATCATGGGATATATAACACTATCCTTAAAATCACCATTTAATTATTAATCACGTGGTTAATGAGTGATGATTAAGAAAAGAGTGTTAAATTAATCTTAAATGGCAAGCACGTTAATAATGCAGGCTGTCCATAATCCAAGCTTTTTAAGCAAATTTCACATTTAAGATTTGATGCAACAATTCTCTTCTTGTCGTTAGCCTATCACGAGTTTGGTCCCAAAAATATTCCAAATTTTACACGAGGGAGAATGTACCCATCGCCATTGATGTGAACAGCGCTGAGAAGGATGCATGAAAATACGGTAATTGCAATGCCATTTCTACTTAGTTTTTGGGAAGTACAACTGGAATATTGTAGCTGCTTATTTGGATCTTGCAAAACATGGAAGAAATGGTATACATTTCATTTCAATTAGGGTTTAAATGAAAAAAGGATTTTGATGGTGTTTGAAGTTATGGTAATAGTTGTTTTTTCAATGTTTTTTGTTTAGAAATGTATTTAAAATTATATTTTTTATTTTTAAAATAAGGGTATCAAAATAATAATAAAAAACTTAAGAAATAATTTAAAATAAAATAATAATTCAATTTTCTTTAAAATTAAAGTGCTACTCTTTTGAAGAATGGATTTCTTCTTCTCTTTTAGGCCTAAACTAAAAATGGCCTGGATATCATATGGGTGACAGAAGTTCGAAGCAATTTAACCAGGCTTGGGCCTAACAATTTATGGCCCGAAGCATAACAATATATGGTTTATATATTTTTAGTTTTGTTTTTTTCAAAATAGACTGCCATTTCATTTTCCAATTTTTTAAAAAAATTATAGAAATATAAAAATAAATAATTTAATTTAATTTATATAAAATATTTTTTTTAAAAATTAACTCATGGATAAAATTGTATCCACATCATGTGAATTTATATTTTTATGAAAAATAAGTTAATTTTTTTGCTTTATTATTTGAACAGTCGGGAATAATTTTCTTCCTATGGGAATTTGTTCTTCTTGTCCATGTATTTCGAGAATCTTGATATTTCTCAAGAATATTTTTTGAATTTATAGTTTTATTTTCCGTGGATTATTTTTGTACTGCCAAAACTATTTTCAAACATGCATTTTTGTCAGGCCGTGTCAAGTTGCTTAAGAAAACAAAACAAAAATGCAGTCTGGATTTTGTTGCCCACTTCCTCGATTTGTTTCATTAACTTGTCAGATTCTTGCGTCGGTTGCATGGTTTTTTTTGGGTCAGTTATTTCAGGAAATTTTTATTTTTTCTCTAAAGAAAAAATAAAATTCCCTGCTTTATTAAAAAAAAACGAGGGAACATTGAATATAAGGATCAATAGTATCATGGTTAGAGCCGGCTCATTTCAAATTTTTTTTATATTTTTAGATTATTTTAACATGTTAATATTTAAATATTAAAAAAAAATGTTATTATTTTAATATAATTTCAAATAAAAATATTTTCAAAAACAAAAAATACTTTTTCTTTTATATATATATATATATTTAGATTATTTTAATGTGTTAATATTAAAAAAATATTATTATTTTAATATACTTTTAAATAAAAATATATTTTAAAAAACAAGAAATACTTAACTATTCTGGGCTATTAAAATAATATTAATAATAATATCATAAAATCCACCGACGAATCCTGCGGATTCTTTTAATTCCTTGTTGTAATGGGTCCAGAATCATCAGCTACTGGTACCTAGACAGTTGTCAGTATTTGCTTTCTTATTTTAAAGAAAAAAAAGCTCAAATTGTCAAAGAAAAATAGTAGCAGAAACAGTAATGAAGCCAAAGACTAATAAATTTGTAGCGTACATGCCCATTTTTCTGTGATGTAAACGAAAACGTTACATGGAGAGCTGCAACGAAAATGAAAAATGGAACAGTGTACATATATCCCTTCTCCCTTTAGTTTTCAAGTAAAACAACTCACTCTTATTTTATGTCTATTTATTGATAAGTGCATTTATTCTTGAGAGAAATTGGCACATTCATTTTCTTAGGATCCATGACCACAGAGCACTCGATCCTTTTGTAGAATTTTGATTTGACCAGCTTGCCTAACACATAAGCTCTTGATCTAGCCATGAAGTTCAGTATCAATGGCACTGGTTGAGTTGGTGCACCATTCAAACTGCTCAAGCTAGCTCCCCCTCCATACAATGGAATTTTACTTCCTGTCACCATAACTGTTACTGTTCTTTGACTCTTTCTTGATTGATAGAACTTAGATATCTGCAAATTAAACCCAGTTTGCAAGTCGTCAAATATTAATGGAAACAATTACAGCATATATATATATATATATATATATATATATATAGAGAGAGAGAGAGAGGGAGGGAGGGAGGGAGGGAGAGAGATGATTCGGAGGGCTGAGTGCCTAGTTTGCAAGTCAAATATTAATGGAAACGATTACAATATATATATATATATATATATATATATATAGAGAGAGAGAGAGAGAGAGAGAGAGAGAGAGAGAGGGAGGGAGGGAGGGAGGATTCGGAGGGCTGAGAGCCTACAGTGCCAGTAGCCACGGTGAGATCAGAGAAGGATAGGTCCAGAGGTGTTGAGGTAACATGGACACCGAAAAATGTAGCGGTGTTGCGAAATGTGAGCTTCACTGTGCAGTTCATTGACACCATTTCTGTTGCCACTCCAGAGAAGTCCATTCCAGCTTGTACTATAAATTGATCGAAAATTACGTTCTACAAGCAGAAAATCAAGGCCCCATTTATCATTTCTTTCTTTGATCAAATATGATGTAATAATTAACAATGGTATTAAAACAAAGGACAATGCTATTCAGTTTGTACCTTCATGGTGATGGTGGGTTTTTGAGGCCGGCTTGCGCCCCAAAGAATCAAGGAAAACAAAGAAAAAAGAATCCAGAACCCCACGATGAAGGCAAGAAAATAACAGCGACGAGACAAGCCATGGGAGCCAATATCACCATCGAGAAGTCCTTCTTCTTCAATGGCATCAAATTCCTTCCAGGGCTTTCGGCCTTTGCGACCCGATCCATCGGTTTTATGTTGTTTGTGAGGCTTAAGGGAGGCGGAGTAGCGCGTAGAGGAGGACTCGCGCGAATGAGGGCCTAAGGAAGAGTTGGAATGAGAGTGAGGGGGTGAATCCATGGGGCTAAGTACAGGCGTAGAGTGGAATGAGTTGGTGGTTTTTTCTCCATCATGGGAGTCTCTTGACGGACTCTGCACATAGTATACAGGGCGGCGGGGAGGAGATGATCTTGCCGGTGATGATGGAGTTAGGCTGCTCACCTCTGAGTCTGTCTTTGATAGCTGAGCTGACATTGTTGTGTTTATTGTTGATTGAGCAAGTTATGCTAACAGAGGTGGAGAAGCACTGATTTTGCAGAAGATGCGTGAAGAAGATAACAATTGGTTTGTTCGATTACTTGTTTTTGTGCAGTGCAGGATCTCAAGAACGTACCTTATGGTGGCGCACGTTGTGTTGAGATTTGTTTTATGTTATCAAAGTCTTGTTGACGAAGGTTATTAATAGGGGAAGGTGGAGTTGACAGTAAAAATAGCTGGAAGTGTCTACTTGATGTTCTTGTTTTATTGCATATTCAATTTTTCACCATGCTACGAGGAGTGCTGTTGGTGGTAATTTCCAGGCTGAAATCATGCAGCTTATGGTCATTCATGTTAGGAAATTAAATAGAAAGACTTGGGCGAACCATATACTTCTTTTTTTTTATTATTATTATTATTAAAAGTGTGTTTAGAAATATGTGTAAATTATGTTTTTTAAAAAAATATTTTTTTTGTTTAAAATAATTCTTTTATATATTTTCAGATTATTTTAATATAATGATATTAAAAATAATTTTTTTAAAATAATTTTTTTATTTTAATACATTTCTAAAAAAAACATTTTAAATTATCATTACTGCTATAATCCCAAACTAAATCAGTAACTGAAAACAATAATTAAATTTAAAAGTAAATATAAGAAAAGATAAGGGTTTAAAAGAAGAATAAGATTGTATCACGTGGCAACGCTATTTTAAAGACAATTTTAAATATAATACGAGTATGTGTTTTTTTATATATTTTATGATACAACAATCTTTTAAAATTTTTGGATAAATTAAAAACTTCCAAACCTTTTAATCATTATTTATATTGCCAACGTCGCTTTTGCAATATAACTGATTCGAACAAATGCTATCTCAGCAAGACAGCAACATCTGTCTATCTTTCGTTGTCTGTGTTCATCTTCTTTGTATAATTGTATGATACCATCTAGCCCGCAAAATACAAGCATTTTGGAACGAATCTAAATCCCTATTTGAAGCAAGGCTACACCAGAAGCACAAAATCCATATCATGATCTGCAGGATCTAACTATGAGTGCTCTTCTAGATGACTCTTCTCCGTCCTCACATGCCAGGGCCAGGCTGCCATAAAAATATTGGGTTGACCCAGATGGGCATTGATTGCTTGTATACTTTTCTTAGCTCATTGTCACATGATATATGGTTTTTTTTTTTTATTATTATTATGATTATACGTTATGGTGTGACCAGTGACCTGATTCTCCTCTTCTTGTCAAAATTCCCAGGTTCTATGGCGGGCTTGACATGATCAGCCCTGGACAAGGATACGAGGATTGCGGGTCTCAGGCCTTGCTCAAGAGGAGAAAGCCGACCATTCAAGTTATTATTTGACTCAATATGGTTCTCGTGTGATCGACACCGAGATCTACTATTATTATTATTATTATTATGCGTTTCTTACATGTTTTTAGTGGTAAAAGAATTTTAATCGTTAATTTATAATTTTATGATTTTAAATTAAATTATATGATAATTGATCTAATATGGTTATGGTTACGTGGATTTAATTAGATCACTAATAAAATATTAAAACATGATATGATTTTATTTTATTTTATTTTATTTTATTTTGTTTTTATTTTTATTTTTATTTTTTATCTTCCGTCATTTAAAAAAAAAAAATCTATGACGGAAGATGAAAAAACAAAGAGTACAAGAGTTGAAATCACAATTTTATAAAAAAACTAAAAGGACTGATGGAATGGTGGGCTTAATTATTAGTCCAGTGACCACAAAAGCCTCTCACCAACCATCACAAAGAACCATGAACACACACACAAACGTCACTTTTAGACCATCTAATGGATTCTCTTGTTATCCTTGTATGCATGAAAATCATATTGGGCCTACATTTGCAGCATAATGAACCTTTGAGTCCAGGGTCCAATGGCTAATGGGTTCACCCATATCTTGATGGGTTGAAATATTCATCATCAAATGCATGAATCAGCTGTGTTGATGTTCCAGATATGATGTTGGATTCGCTAATTTAGGGTGCAGAAAGAATATCATAGCCATTGATGTTGCGGATATGATACTAAACAATTTCTTAAGATCCAAAAGGTAGAAACCACAAGGTCAGGCTTTGAATCTAAATCTTAGAAGAGTTCAATGGTTTTAAAATCCTGTGGAGCTCCCTCTACATCCCCAGGCACAGTTTAGCAGTATGGCTGATTACATCGAATAGATTGTCTTTCAAAGATTGGCAAATCAGAAGAGGCACATCCGTTGATTTTACTTGTATTGTTTGCAAGCAAGCGGATGAGAGTAGGAATCATTTGTTCTTTGAATGCCAATTTGTAAGCTCAATGTGCTTTGGAAGTTCTGCAGAAAAAAGCAATATTAACATGCAGGTCTGGAGGGTGGGATTATGAGTTTGCTTGGACCCCAAGAGAAAGAACTGCAGTCCTTTCTCAATTTCTCTGCTTCTGAGAATCACGTGCTATGCTCGTCTTTACTTCACTTGGAAAGAATTAAATTCTTCTAATCAAATTTCTTCCCCTGATAGATAGATAGCATCCTGCAATCAATACTCTTACCGTTGAAAATATATTACTGTTCATTTCAAATCAATCGGGGTTTAGCCGGATTTCTATTCCGATTCCATTCTTTTGTAGGAGAGATTGAATCCTGCTTTCAGTCTCTGATTCAATCAAAAAAAAGAAAAAAGAGTTGAGGCCATGAGGACGATGCACCAAGACTCTAGTCCCAGCTTACTTATACATGTTAAAAGTTAGTGATCCCATTATTTTAGGCTAAATTATTTTTATTGTAATATTTTTTAATTGTTAAGATTTTTTTCTATGATTTATTATTTTATTTAGGTAGGAAAAAGATTTATTAGGGTATTCAATATTATTAGAATTTTATTCCTATTCTATTATGGTTTTTTTTTTTATTATTATTGTTTATAATGGTTTTATAAAAAGAAGATTAAGTCTATATTTGAGATTGTGGTCTTAACAAAAAATGAGTTAAAAATTTAATTTTTTTTATTTTTATTTATGTTTTTGAATTATTTTCATGTACTGATATTAAAAATAAATTTTAAAAAATAAAAATATATTATTTTAATAAATTTTTAAATAAAAAAATACTTTAAAAAATAATTTTTATCACGCTATTCCTGACTTCTGAAAGTTTTGAATTATAATAAACCACCTTTGTATTTATTATGTGTTCCTTTAGCTAGAGTCCATGATTGCAAATGTTGAGGTGAAACCTTAGCGTGTCAGAGGTTATCCAACCCGACACAGAGGTAAGAAGCAATGATAATTTACAACGAGGATGGAAAGTAAAATCCATTCCAGACACGTCGACATTGCCTGTAGATTTTCTCGATGAACCGAAAAAAAAAAGTGAAAATGGAAAAGCTAAACACAAGAAACAGAAAAGGCAAAAGTAGAGAGAGAAGGAATAAAGCAAGTAAAAAAAGAAAAAATGGAAAAGAGGGATAGATGTAGGGACTCAAATGTTCCATTATTCTTCCTTACATGTTAAAATGATCATGGGAGACAGGCAAGAAACACTGACAATTTTATTCACTTAAAAGGCGGAGATTCATGAGGTGATGCTTGTGGCTACTATAGGACTCCTAACCACATGTTTGCCCCCATCATGCACCCAGCTCAAAGAGCCATGGACAACGTCCTCTTTCAGTGATTTGGGGCCCTCCAGAGTAAGAGTATAGCTCAGCTTCTCATGTTCCTTCTTGAATACCAACTTCTGTGGCTCCACACTCACCTTTATACCGTCCATGCCAAGCAGCTTTGCAGTATAACTTGACATTCGCTCTCCAACATTGGTTAGAGTCCTTTGGAATTTGTGCACAACCTTTTCCTTCGAACCCGAGTCATAGCTGTCAAAAAAAGCAATAAAGGATGGATAATTAAGATCCAAGGACCTGTTTTTGCAGTCGTGATGGGATGATCTTGTGATGATTTGGATTTGTTTGTTTGTGTAGTTCATTGCACAAAGAAGCTTTATGTAGTCCTCTGCTGTCGCGTCATAGATAAGCCCGGGATCAAGTGACTTGTTGGGATTTATGTGGCCGGATCCTATGTCAATAGGGGTGGCCGGCAAGTCATTGTTTGAAGCATCTTTAATGGGGCTCAGAGTGTTGTCTAGTGAATCTGCGGTGGTCATAAGGGCAGACCTGATGGCTGCAGGACTCCAGTCCGGATGTGCTTTCTTTATAAGCGCAGCTACGCCAGCAACATGAGGAGCAGCCATGGAGGTGCCAGATAAGAGATTGAATTTGCTAAACAAGGAATGTGACCGAACCTCAGCCACTGAGCTTATAGGAGACCATGATGCAAGAACCAATGTGCCAGGAGCCAGAAGGTCTGGCTTCAGGACATTGCGGCAGCTTGCAAATGGCCCTCTACCACTGTAGTCATCTACTCTTGGTGCTGGCTTGGTGCCGGTAACTGTCTTTCGAAATACCACAGTTCCTCTCGGATCTTTGCTCTCCTTTATGTAGTCTATTACCCTCTCACCATCTTGGAGACCAATATACACTGCTGGAAATGAACTTCGAGTGTAAAATTCTGACGGGGAGGTATGATTACTGATGAAAACAGCTCCTGAAACTTTGGCAGATGCGGCGTTGTCAATTTGATCACTGAAAGTTAGGTTGTCCTTGCACACAATAATCTTGTCCTTAACTTTCTTCAATTCATTCACACTTTCACACCCATCCATGAAAACAAGAGGCTTGTGGCTTAGGGAATAATTCCCGGGATACAGTGTTGGGAAAGAAATTTGATTGCCATTACCCAGAGTTAAAACTCCCTCCAATTCACGGTCTATAGTACCCGCACCAATAGTTAGCATCCATGGTGCTCCATTGACTAATGTATAGTAAAGAGGCCCCGCATTTCCAGCTGATGCTGCTACAAATACACCCTTTTCCATTGCTGCAAAAGAAGCTATTGCGATTGTATCATCTTCCAAAAAGAAGTCATCTTCAATGGCTACAGTCAAAGACAAGGACAATATATCCACGCCATCTTGAATTGCCTGGTCTATTGCAGCAAGAACATCCGATTCATAGACCCCGTGTCTCCAAATTGCTTTGTACATAGCTATTCTAGCCCGTGGCGCCATACCACTGGAAGTACCATTGGCATAACCAAAATAAGATGCTCCTTTCACGTAGTTTCCTGCAGCAGTGGATGCAGTATGTGTTCCATGTCCATCTGTATCTCTTGTAGAGTTCATTGAGATTTTTATCTTTGGATCATTTGCAAGCAGGCCTTTGTTGTAATATCGAGCACCGATGAGCTTCTTGTTACACATGGAAGAATTGAACTGGGTACCTGGCTCGCATTTCCCTTTCCATCTCGATGGAACTTCTGTCATTCCTTCGTCGCTGAAGCTCTCACTCTCTGGCCATATTCCAGTGTCCACCAATCCAATGATCATATCTTCACCATAATTTGCGGTTGGCCATGCACCAGAACTGGAACTCAGACCAAGAAACTCTGAAGTATGAGTTGTGTGAACTTTTATTTTACGGTCTCGAGTCGAAGAAATGTAGCCAGGGGATTTTTTGAGGGCTTCCAGTTCAGATTTAGTGAGGCTGGCACTAAATCCTTGGACAGAACTAGAATAAGTGTAGATATGCTTAGAGGTTCTGGTGAAGGTTGACGTAGCAGTATCTGATATAGAAGAAATAGTGGCCAAATACCAGTTATGGTGGTCAGTGAATGCTTTGGGCATGGCTGACCGGTCCATGTGGATGATATATGTATCAGATTGTGCCAAAGTAGAAGCAAGAAGGGAGATTGTGAAAACAAGAGAACATCCCACCTTGAGAATTGGAGTAGCCATTGGTGAAATATGCCATTCTATGGGCATAATCTTTGCCTTATATAGTTACAACGCGCAAAGTTTTTTCTACTGTATGAGTTTATCCTTAAAAAATATCATGATAACATCGCAATGGCTACTCCAATTGCGATGGCTCGATTAAATCATTTTGGAAGATGCCTTGACACATGATATCATCTCTCTCTCTCTCTCTCACGGGTCCACAAAAAGAACTCAATCGAATGGTAAAAATGAGTTTATCCTTAAAAAATATCATGATAACACCCCCCCGACATGTGAGAGGGAGAGACACATGCAACTTCCTCCTATTTTTTATTTTTAGTGTCGTTAAATTGTTTTAGCGGGGCCTCATTTCAAGGCGGCATGTGGTGGCGATTGAGCTCCGGTATAGCTTCGATGACCAATTCGTGCTGTTCTTTTTTCTCCTTTATGTCTCTCTCCTCCCTTCGATATCCATGTTTGGTTTCTTCTGTATCTATGAACATGGATGCAATTTCCCCTTAATTTCAATTCTAATCCCTCCAGTTTTACTTATTTGTAAAAAAAGATTTTAAATTTTTTTTTTATAAAATCAAGCATCATGAGAACCTCGTATAAAACTAAAGAAATCAAACTATTGAGCCCAATTTGAATTAAACGCATCTTGTAATAATTGTATCGAATAACAATAAAACCTATGATAATGGAAATAACAAACAAAAAAAAGAGAGAGGATGAAATGAAAAAAATAAATCAAGAGCAAAACAAGTGAAAGGATGAAAAAAAAAAGGTAAACAATAAATGAATAGTAGAAAAAATAGTAAAATGCCTAGCTTTTTTTTTTTATTTTACTTATTTAATACTAAAATCATATTAGTTAATTTTTAAAAGTAATTTTCAATTTAATAATTGCACACATAATATATAGATTAGTGATATATAAGCATTCTTTTAAGAAAACTAGTCATCTTTCTACCATATAACTGTACATTTTAGTCTATAAAAAACATATATAAAAATAATTAAGTATTATAAGAGAAACACAGTTCTCTTTATCAATTTACATTTAAGATTTTTTTTTAAAAAGGACTTATTGCGGATAAAAGTACTCTTTTTTAAAATATTTATTTGAATATAAAAATCAAAAAGTTTAAAGATCATGTATAATTTATTTTATATTTGAATATTTATATTTATAGTTAGAAAATTGCTTATGTGTGGTATCAAAACATTAAATTTAAGAATTTATATATTTTCATTCAAAGATTATTGTTTATTCTTCTGCTGCCTATTATGATTAGTTTAGAACGGTTTAGAACTTAGTTAATTAATCAAGTGGAATTTCACCGTACAACTTGAAAAGGTGGGCTAATCAAGTAGAAATCATGTTGCAGCTTAGATCATGAGCATGTTGAACATTTGATCATACACAACATAATAGAGTTTCACTAGATCATTATCCTGCATTATATTGTGGACTGAATCCTTTTTTTTTTTTTAAAAACTTAAAACGCTACTAACGTGTTTTTTAATAAAATATTTTTGTAATTATAAACTCAAAATATAATGCTTATTAGATAATATATTTTTAAAATATTAATATAAAAATATACTAGATAATATTTTTTTAAAAAAATATTGAGATAATGATATTGAATCAACTTCGAGTTAACCTATCAAACTCGCAACTCAAGTCATGAAATTGAAATAACTCCATAGAATGAAAATAAAAAAATAATATGAAGTCCAATTTCCAACAAATCCAATGTTGAAGGATGAAATTAAAAAATTAATTAAAAAACCCAAGTCAACCAGGTTAAATTGTTAAACTCGCTACCCGGATCATGAGACTAAGATAAATTCATAAAAAAATAAAAAAATTACAAATCTTCATTTTCAATATATCCAATGTTGAAAGTTGAAATCAAGAAAAAAATCTATGAGACTAGAATAACTATATAGAAAGCAAGTTGAAAACGATTACGAACCTCAATTTCCTATCAATCTAATATTGAAAGATGAAATTAAAATAAATAAATAAATAAAAAAAAAAGAAAGATTGAATTGTTGGAGGGTGAAATAAAAAAAAATCAATTAAAAAAATAGTCAACAACTAGAAAATGACATGTTACTCGAGTTATGAGATCTAGATAATAATATAGAAGGTTGATTAAAAATATTTTACAAAGATCAGTTCCTAACCAACCCATTATTAAATAATGAAATCAAAAAAATCAATTAGAAAAAATAACAAAAACAATAACACGAGTCAACCTTGATTAACCTCTTAAACCCACGATTTGAGTCATGAGATCATGATAAATAAAATAAATAAATTATGGAGTAACACTTCCAACAGACCTAATGTTGAAGGCTAAAATCGAGAACAAAAATTAAATCTATGAGACCAGTACATAACTCAATTGATAGAAAATAAAAAAATATTAAGCACAATTTTCAAAACAACCTAATATTGAAGGATAAAATTAAAAAAAAACTAAATAAAAAATAGATTAGGTTGTTGAAGGGTTAAATTGAGAAAAAAAAACTAAAAAAAGAATTATTATAATTAATATTGTTTTGTGGATGTGTCAATAATAATTTAGCCACACCTTTTAGTATTTTGTTAATTATAAAAGTTAAAGATTGAAATAAGAAAAAATTATGAATGTCCATTTCTAATAAATACAATGTTAAAGGTTGAAATCGAAAAAAACAAATTCATGAGACTAGAATAAATCTATAGAAGATTTAAAATAAAAACTACAAAGTCCAATTTTCAAAAAACCTAATATTGAAAAACAAAAATAAATAAAAAAAAAGAAAAAAAAATTGAGTGTTGGAGAGTGAAATTGAAGATAAAAATATATTTGATAAAAAGGGATAAAATAAAGAATCGAGTCAACTTAGCTCAACCTCCTAAACTTGTGATCATGATCATAAGGTTATGATAACCATATGTAAGCAATTTTTTTAAAAAAATGTGAAACCTAATTAAAAAAAATATTCAACTTAAAAAAAGATCACAAAATAAATAGAATCAATCACAGTTAACTTGCTGAACTTGTGACACGCAACCCGAGTCGTGAGATTAGGGTAATTTTATGGAAAACAAATTGATAAATATTATAAAATTCAATTTTCAATTAATTCAATGTTGAAATGAGAAATAAAAAAAATAAATCAATTAGATAAAACAAAAAAAAAAGTTCAATTCAACTCTTGTTAAAATGTTAAACCTAAGACTTTGATCATGAGATCAAAATAACTTCATAAAAAAAAATGAAATCCCACTTTTAGCATATCTAATATTAAAGTTTGAAATCAAGAAAAAAAAACTAAATCTATAATATTAGTATATAACCCAACAAAAAAATACAAAATACTATAAAGTATAATTTCTAAAATAAACCAATTTTAAATAATGAAACTGAAAAAACACTAAAAATAAAAAAATTAAGTTGTTAAATGATTAAATTTAAAACAAAAAAACAAAACAAAACACTAATTTAATAAATAGCATACAGTAATTTAGCCTCGCCTTTTTAAAGGAACAAAACAAAACACTTTTTAATATTACAAAAAGTATACTGTTTTGTGTTTTGCTAATAATTTGTGCTTTAGCGTAAGGGGCATGTATATAAATCTAGCTGGCTTGTACAAAGATAGGTTAGGAATTTAGTATTTTATTCTATTTCTTACATAAGAATAATTATTGTTTATATGTTTTTAAGCATGATGATTATAAAGTTAAGAGCATGATAAAATATAATTATAGGTTAGGAATTTATGCTTGAGTGTTTTATTTACAATTTACAATTTATATTATGAATAATTTGTTAATTACCAAAGGTTAAATAAGTCCAAATTGTATAGTATTTTTTTTTAATTACCCATGAACTTTGATGCTTATAAATGTCATGATTATTGTTTATTTATGGGTAAATCAAAATTCATTGTTACAAGACATTTTAGAATCACCTAAAGGTTGATTAATTTTTTTTTTTTTTTTTTTTTTTTTTTTTTTTTTTTTTGATTAACGTGGGTGTCCGGGCCAGCTTGCGCGCACCTCGACTAATCCCACGGGCCCTGAAGTTAACGACCATGTAAGCCTCCAGTGGCCATCATATGAGCAACCTAGGGATTGAACCTGAGACCACAGAGGGAGCAAACCTCTTAGTCCCAAGCTTTTACCGCTGGGCCACCACCTAGATGGTTCCTAAAGGTTGATTAATTGTTCTTATAACTAATGAACATAATTGTTGCTAAACAAGATTTTTTTAATTTGATGTGTTTATATATTTAAATAATCAAACAAGATTTTTTTTATTACATATCCAAAGATATTAAATACATCTACCCGGTGTATATATATTCTAAATCAAATCAAATCTTATTAGTATAATTATGGTTATTTTTGTATATGACTACATTGCTCAAAGAAAAACATCAATATATTAAGTTTTTACTCAAAGCATTAATGTTTGAGTACTTTTATTAATCTCGGAGTATCTTTTTTATGTTTCTTTTTCATTCGCATGTTTTATTTGTTCCAATATTTAATGGGATAAGTTTCTTTAATTGGTGTAAACAAGTTCAATTTAACCTAGGTGTTTAAGATTTTGATTTGACCTTTCAAGTTGCGAAACTTGTTATTATTGACACCAGTGGTATTGAACAAAAAAATCCCTATAAATCTTAGAAAAGATCAAACAAACTTAGTCTAATATTTATAAAAATAAGTATAGCTAATAACATCATGTCATTTCTTTCCAAAACTGAGAGTGCTAAGGAATTGATGACAATTGTGGAGAGCGTTCCCAAACTACTAATAAATCACTAGTTAAGAATGAACATATTACAGTAAGACTTAAGTTCTTGGGATATATGTATATGAGAATTCTCTTTGTACTGTTTATCATTAACTCATTATCTCATGAGTATGATTTTTATTAAATGAACTGTAATACTACAAAGGATAAATAAAATGCATGTGAACTGCACAATATGGTTATCCAGAAGGAATTGAGGCTTAAAATCAATGAATTCATTCCATTTATTTTATAAGTATTAAAAGATCCAGAAAGAGAGATTGATAAATAATTATATCCTTCTAGATTTGCATTTTACTAATCTTAATATTTGTGTGGATTATATTAAAAAAAAATAAACAAATCAAACACACAAAGAAAAGAGCTGCAACAAACACACAACTTCTTAAAATCATACACACTAATATATGATGACCTTTTGATATTACTTCTTTCAGTATAACAAAATATTTTGTCATCTTTATTAGTGATTATAGTTGTAAAAAAATATCAAGCAATATATGCCTCAAAGTTGTTCAACGACAAATAATTTTTTTTTAAAAAAAATTAAAGTTGTTAGGTTAGATAAAAGTGGTAAATATTATAAAAGATATAATGAAACTAGACAATGTCTGGGCTTATTTTCTAAATTTCTTAAAAAAAACATGGTATATGTGCTCAATGCTCAATGTTAGGTACAACATAATAGAATGGTGCAGAAGAAATGCATAATTATATTTTATTAGAAACAATTTATAGTGTGTTAAGTCATTTATCTTTACCAATGTCATCTTACGTAGATGTCTGCATTACATACTACCATGTATTTCTTAATCAAGGTTTCTAGTAAGGTAGTTTTGAAAGTTCCTTGTGAATTGTAGACTAGTAAGAAATCTAGTTTATAATCAATATATTTAGGGTTGCCTAGTAGAATTAATAATTTATAATCTAGATGAAAAGAAACTAAACAAAAGAACAACAAGGAATGTTATCATTGGTTATCAATAAAAATCTAAAGGCTATAAATTTAACACAAGAATTGTTAAAACTAAAAATACTAGGTTCATTGAAAATTATAAAGTTAGTGGGAGAAAAATACCACACAAAGTGGAAATTGAAGAAGTTAGGGTACAATCTCATTTATCTTCCATGCCTTTTAAAATTGTTGTTCCTCAAATTGCTGAATAATTTAATAATTATCAATAAAAACAAATGATTGATTATACACCCTAAAATAAAAACATTATTATTGAACCTAGAATTAATTAACCACAAGAAATATTATTAAAAGGTCTCAAATATAAAAACATGGAAAAACTATGTTGAATTGAAGATGTTCATGGCTCTTTTTAGTTCTCTTAATTATGATATATGATATGATCAATATATATTATGTTTCAGTGTTACTCT
This sequence comes from Populus tomentosa, assembly GCA_018804465.1. Lineage (NCBI taxonomy): Eukaryota > Viridiplantae > Streptophyta > Magnoliopsida > Malpighiales > Salicaceae > Populus > Populus tomentosa. The sequence continues at coordinate 4,079,307 of CM031981.1, forward strand.
ATGCATGCTATGTTAATATATTTATTAAATTATGGAGAAAGATAATGTCCTGTGAGTCAAGTGAAAGAAAAGATATGGTCCATATGAATTGGAAGAAAAGATATGGTCCATATGAATGAGATAATAAGTTAAATAATTTAATAAATATTAATATTAAAATCCTAGTGATCAATTTTGAGAATTAATTTTCTATATAATAACTATACACTTGATGAATGTCTGATATATAAGAAGTCTATTAAAAAAAACAATTGATCATCTATTTACCCTATAATTATAAGTTTGATTCCATTATAAACATATGTCAAAATAATTGAGAAACATAATTTTCTTCATGGGCTTACATTCAAAATTTCTTTTTTCAAAAGATTTTCCATGGATCAAGGTATGCATTTTTTACATAAGTATTTAAATATAAAATAAGATAATGAATATTATATTTCATATTCAATTATTGATGCTTCCCATTAGAGAAATCTTCAGACAGCATAATCTCCTAAAGTTCAGAAACATGGTGGCCGACTGAAGGATAGACTCTCCACTTTTCTCTTACATCTGCATTATTGGAGAGTACATGGAATATTGTGTTTATAGTCTTTCGGATCTCATGTTTAACATGTGCATATATTCACACTTCTAATTCTATTTCAATACTTTTATTCCATTGAAAGTACGAGGCCACCTTTCCCTTTTTCTTTTTCTTTTTTTTCTGTGAAAGAATCATCTCTCTTAACCTAATAGCTGTTAAGTAAGATTTCAAGATATATTTTATATTATTATCTAAAACATCCTCTCAAATAAAATTTTTTTGGACTTGAAACTTGTACAGGTTCATATTACCTTATGCTTGATTTTTTTATCAAATAAATAAGGATGGTAAGATTCGAACTCGTAACTGCTTCGTTATTAAGACTCTGATATTATATTAAATAACTATCTTAATCAATCACTTAAACTATTAAATAAAATTTTAAAATATAATTTATATTATTTTTTAATATATAATTACATTCAAAACATGGCGGCCGACTGAACTAGGATATACTCTCCAATTATCTCTTGTATTTGCGTTATTGGAGAGTGCATGGAACATTGTGTTTCTGATGTTTAGCGTGGCCATCTTTCCCTTTCAGTTTTGTTTACATCAGTAGATAATATTTACATGCAAGTTGCGAAATGATTGGCCACTCCTTTTATCTGTTTGTGGTGTGAGGCCCGCGATGCTTCCTCATCCAGGACTTCAAAAACGTTTTATTTTCTCTGCATTTTCTAAGAATGGCAATCATTAATTGTCGTGCTCGTTAGATTCCATTGATCAAAGGAAGTGTGCAAATGCAACACACAACCTTCCTCTTTTGCATCAATGGGGTGTGTTTGTGATTATTGTCATAACCTAATTTTTGACCATTTTATTTTAATTATTATTATTATTTTATTTACTGAAAATGATAAAAAAAAATGATGATGAAAAATAATAATGATGAAAAAATAAGTAAAATGAAATAAAAAAAGAATGAATTAAAATTTGGGTTAATGGCAAAATGATTGGAAGTTTTGGGGTTTAATTAAACTTTGGAATTAATCTAATTAAGCTTGGAATTGATTTAATTAATCCAATTAAGAGTTTAATTGGAGAATTAATAAGTTTTGAGATTTAATTAAGCTTGAAATTAATTTAATTCATCCAATCAAGGATTTAATTGGAGAATTGATAAGTTTTGAGACTTAATTAAGCTTGGAATTAATTTAATTAATCCAATTAGGGGCTTAATTGGAGAATTGGTAAATTTTAGACTTAATTGGACTTTGGATTTAATTAAATTAATGAAATCAGGGACTTAATTGAAGAAATAGCAAAGTTTGGAATTTAATTGGGGTACGATTGCAACAAATTAAAATACAAGGACCAATGTGTAAATAGCGCTGAGATGCAGGGGTTCAATTGCAATTTACCCAAGGACTGGACTGCAAACTTTCAAAACATCAAGGACCAAAACGCAAAAATCCTCAACACTGTTCATCTTCTTCACCCGAAAAAATGACAACGGCTGCCTTTACTCCTGCATTAAAACAGAGGCACGATCGACCGGTGGCATGCTAAGGGGGGATAAAAACCAGAGAAGAAGGAACGTTTAGGAGGAGGAAAAGACACGAAAAAAACCCAGGAGAGGGGGGGGGGAAAATCACAGAAACGAGAGAGTAGGGAGAGGAGAAAATAAACAGACTTTTATTCCTCTGTTTCTTCTCAAGGAAACAGAGGAGGTAAAAGAAAGAGAGGCAACAAACCAGGGGGGAAAGAGCAGGACCGGGGGAAGAAGAAAAAGCCACGAAGGGCAGGGGGACTGAAAGGGAGGAAAACAGTGGGGTTTTGGATGAGAAACCGAGGAAAAACTTCAGCTAAACCCAGACGGAAAAACCAGAGAAAAAGGGCAGAACCTAGGAAGGAAAAAAGCCATGCGCGGCAGGGGGAAGAGACAGAACTGAGGAGGAAGAAATCACATAACACAGAGACAGAGAGAATAAGAAATAAACAAGGAAGGAGAGACTGGACAAAAAAGAAGAGAACAGCCCGCCACCACGCCATCGTCATCGTCTTCGTTCCTGTGCGTCCAGCCCCAGCACCAGGCAGAGGCAGAGAGGAGACGAACGAACAGGAGGAGGAAGGAGAGACTGAACGCAGGAGACAGAGAATCCTGAGAGCAGAAGAAAGCAAGAGATAAAGCGGAAGACGGGAGAGGACGTCGCTCGGCCAGGTCGTCACTAGAGTCTTCGTCTTCGATCTTCAAGGTGCAGGTCAGTAGTATTCCTCTTCCCCCATCTTTCCTTTTTAATTGCACTAGCACTGTTGCCAGCATGCGTGAGTAATTCACGCATGCTGGGCAACAGTGCCCGGGCTGGGCTGGGTCTAGCCCAGCCCATGTGGGCTGAGCTGGGCCCAGCCCAAAAAAATAAAAAAAAATAGAAAAATAGAAAAAAACAAAAAAAAGTAGAAAGAATAAAAAATGTGTATGCATGATTAAAAATAATGTAAATTTGTTGGTTTATTCACTGACGCCAGAGTCAGGAATAAAAATACCGGTTTAAATTTATATTATTTTTATTTGTTGTATTTTATTTTATTTAGCCAGATAAATAAAAAATATGTGCATGCGTAAAAATAATTTTTTATTTATTTATTCACGGATGCTAGAGTAGGGAATAAAAAAATATTGATCTAATTTTTTTCGTAGCTACGAATTTTTATCAACGCCAGAGTTGGAATTATTCGAGCTCGAATATTCACTGGCGCCAGAGTCAGGAATATTATAAACAAATCATCACAGCATAAATTAATAAATATTTAGCAATTTAAGACAAAACCAACAATGCAGTCTGCCTTAGGTAGAACGTTAAAGGGGTGATAATATCTTCCCTTTTACGTAACCAATCCCGAGCCATAGAATCTCTGTTGACCAGTTAGGGTTCCTAGTGACCATAATACTAGGTGGCGACTCCTCAAACAAGACCATTTTCCCTAAAAGAACCGGATGCCAGAAATCTGTTCTTTTTCCATAATTAATTCAAGAGAATAATTTTTTAAGGGCCGCCGCGATGTCGGGTGCGACAGAATGGCGACTCCACTGGGGAACAATAAACAATGCTCTCGAAATGCAAAGAATACTTTTTCATAAGATTCATGACATCAAGAATAAACTACTCATTATTATTCATGCTGATAAAAATGAATGATTCAAAAAAGAGACAAATTTTTCTCATATAAAACCTCGAGCTTTTTCTCGAGCCCTTCACTTTGAAACAAAAGGTCATCTCATGACGTATTTTTCCCTGAAGATCTCATTGCCAAACACAAGAGCAAATACCCTCTTTTCCAAGAAAGAAAATAACCAAGGAGTTGCAAGATTTCAAAAGCAAATTGTTTTAGATTCACATCGAAATAATTTTTGTTTTCAAAATGCAAGATCAAGATTTCAAGATTCATTTTAGATCCATATTCCTTCACCAAAATGAACAAAAAGAGAAATGAGAGAATGGTCTTTTAAAACCATTATTTGTCTGAGTCGCTGGCAAAGTACACTTGGGGGCAATGACCAGTACAAAGGGGCAACATTGTATTTTCTCTTCTAGAAAGAGAGAGGAATATTTCCTACAACAAGACAAGGGGGCATTTTGGTTTACGAAAAACAATTTGATCCTTTCAGCAAGTGACACGGAATGTTTTTATCAGTGAAACGAGGGGCAATGAATAAGTCCTCTCAAATTATTTGACGAGTCAGAGATCTTCAGCAAATAAATGGGTCGCGATGGGCACCACAAAGGCTGAGTTGTGTGAACAAATCTGAAAATAGACTTACATGGGCTAACTTGAGTGGGCTAGAAAGCCAAGCGACAAAGATGACCCAAATCAGAGGTAGCAAATCCTCATCAGTCAAGCAACAAGAAGACTAAGAAGAAATGGGGGCCTATATTTCAAAACAGGTAAAGATGCATGCATATCATCTAAACTTTGAGACATTGGACAATGAGTTTTGCAAATCTCATTAGAGAAAATTCCAACGGAATCCATCGAGTGGAAGGCCAACTTGAAATGGCCAAAGATTGAAATTGTTGTTGAAAATTTTTCACTTTTGAGAATTTTTTCATCCCGGGCAGGCCGCCTATAAGCAACAGGCCATCTGAAAAATCTTCTTGCTTTTCTTCCTCTTCGAGTGCCTTTGAGCACCCGTTTTCCTTTTCAAATGCCTTTGAGCATTCATTTTCCTCCTCGAGTGCCTTTGAGCACTCGCTTTCTCCTTCGAGTGCCTTCGAGCACTTGCCTTCCTTTTCGAGCGCCTCTAAGCCCTCGCTTTCCTCTTCGAGTGCCTTTGAGCACTCGCCTTCCTCTTCAAGTGCCTCTAAGCACTCGCTTTTCTCTTCGAGTGCCTTTGAGCACTCGCTTTCCTCTTCAAGTGCCTCTGAGCACTCGTTTTCCTTTTTTTTTTGGTGCCTTTGAGCACTCATTTTCCTTTTCGAGTGCCTTTGAGCACTCGCTTTTCCCTTCAAGTGCCTTTGAGCACCAGTGCCTCTAAGCACTCGCTTTCTCCTTCAAGTGCCGTTGAGCACCAGTGCCTCTGAGCACTCGTTTTTCCCTTCAAGTGCCTTTGAGCACCAGTGCCTCTAAGCACTCGTTTTCGCCTTCAAGTGCCTTTGAGCACCAGTGCCTCTGAGCACTCGTTTTTCCCTTCAAGTGCCTTTGAGCACTAGTGCCTCTGAGCACTCGCTATCGCCTTCAAGTGCCTTTAAGCACCAGTGCCTCTGAGCACTCTCTTTCGCCTTCAAGTGCCTTTGAGCACCAGTGCCTCTGAGCACTCGCTTTTCCCTTCAAGTGCCTGTGAGCACTAGTGCCTCTGAGCACTTGCTTTCGCCTTCAAGTGCCTTTGAGCACTAGTGCCTCTGAGCACTTGTGCCTCTGAGCACTTGCTTTCCCCTTCAAGTGCCTTTGAGCACTAGTGCCTATGAGCACTTGCTTTCCCTTTCAAGTGCCTTTGAGCACTCACTTTCTTATTGGAGTGCCTTTGAGCACTCATTTTCTTCTCGAAGTGCCTTTGAGCACTCGCTTTCCTTTTCGAGCGCCTCTGAGCACTCGCCTTCCTCTTTGAGCGCCTTTGAGCACTCATTTTCCCTTTCAAGTGCCTTTGAGCACTCACTTTCTTCTTGGAGCGCCTTTGAGCACTCATTTTCTTCTCGAAGTGCCTTTGAGCACTTGCTTTCCTTTTCGAGCGCCTTTGAGCACTCGCTTTCCTCTTCGAGCGCCTTTAAGCCCTCACATTCTTTTGAGTGCGCCTTTGAGCCCTCATATTCTTTTAAGTGTGCCTTCGAGCCCTCATTTTCCTTTTTTTACTTGGACAGGTCACCCATCACAATGAGACCACTTTTAAAAAAAAATAACAAAAAATATATATACTAAAAAAAGTGGGTCGTCTTCCAAATGACTTGTTTCTTGATTTCTATATCTCTCTATAAAGGTCATGTGTTCATCTACTATTTTCAAGACTGACTAAAAAAAAAACAAAAAACAAAAAAAACAAAAAAAATGGGTTGTCTTCTAGATGATTTGTTTCTTGATTTCTACATCTCTCTGTAAAGGTCATGTGTCAATCTACTGTTTTCTAAGTTTTCAAAAAAAAGAAAAGAAAAAAGAAAAAGGGTTCTTTCTCCATCTACTTTTCTTTATAAATTTACTACACAAAGATAAAAGAAAATGAAAATTTTCCAATATCTTTGCATAGTAAATATTATAAAGAGGGGGCAACTGTCATAACCCAATTTTTGACCATTTTATTTTTAATTATTATTATTATTTTATTTATTGAAAAGGATAAAAAAATTGATGAAAAAAAAATATAATAATAATGATGATGAAAAAACAAGTAAAATGAAATGAATGAAGAATGAATTAAAATTTGGGTTAAGGGCAATATAATTGGAAGTTTTGGGGTTTAATTAAACTTTGGAATTAATCGAATTAAGCTTGGAATTAATTTATTTAATCTAATTAAGGGTTTAATTGGAGAATTGATAAATTTTTAGACTTAATTAAGCTTGAAATTAATTTAATTCATCCAATCAAGGATTTAATTGGAGAATTAATAAGTTTTGAGACTTAATTAAGCTTGAAATTAATTTAATTAATCCAATTAAGGGTTTAACTAGAGAATTGATAAGTTTTAGACTTAATTGGACTTTGTATTTAATTAAATTAATGAAATCAGGGACTTAATTGAAAAAATATCAAAGTTTGGAGTTTAATTGGGGTCCAAAATGCAAAGATTAAAGTCCAAGGATTAGTTTGTAGAAAGCGCTGAAATACAGGGGTCCAATTAGAATTTACACAGGGGCTTGATTGCACGATTTCAGAACTTCAGTGACCAGATTGAAAATTGTCATTCCCATAACACAAACGGCACCGTTTTTAGAAGCTGTTCATCGCCTTCTTCGCCTTCTTCCTCAGGAGCCGTTTTCTGGCAGTAATGGCTTTGAAGCCGTTTCAAATGGTTGGTATTCTCTGGCTATAAAGCCAGAGAAGATGAGAGAGCACCAAGGGGGGAAGAAATCAAAGAAACAAAAAAAGGGGAGAAACACAGAACAGAGGGGGGGAAGAAATCAAAGAAACGAAAAAAGGGGAGAAACACAGAACAGAGGGGGGAAGAAATCAAAGAAACGAAAAAGGGGGAGAAACACAGAACGGGGGGGGAAAAAAAAAAAGAACCCCGAATAGAGGCGAAGAAAACCCAGGAGAGGGGAAGGAAATCACAAAACAAAGCAAGAAAAAATACCCAGGGGAAGCTAAACCCAGACTCGAAAAAAACCAGGGAAACGGGGAGAGACCAGAGAAAGACCCGAGAAAAACAGAGCACGACAGAGAGAGAAAAAAAAAACAGAGCGAGACAGAGGGAAGAAACCCAGCCAAACCGAGAAAGAAAATACACAGTCAAAAACAAAACAGAGAAAACGCAAGCATAGGAACCCAGAAAACCCAACATTAGCATCACCGTCTCCTCAATCCCCCTGCAAATCAGAGAAGGAAGAACCCAACAGCAAGCTGTGACCTTCATCGTCACCGAAACAAGAGGAAAACAGAAAGGGGAAGGTCATATAACAGACGAGAGAAATCACTGAGTTGCTAGCCTCCTCGCGATCTCCAGAAGCAGGTAAGTCATTCTCATTCTCTCTTCGTTCTGGTTTTGTAATTGTGCACAATGAACGAACTGTGCGAAGGTAATTTAATTACCTTCGCACAGTTGATGCACGCGTGAAATTGCTTCACGCGTGCATCCGATTAAAACCAGCCGGGCCTAACCCAGCCCCTTTTGGGCTGAGCTGGGCCCGACCCAAAAAAAAAATGTGCTGGGCTGGGCCAGACCCGGCCCAGCCCAAAAATAAAAAAATAGAAAACATAAAATAAAAAAATAAAAAATGTGTATGCATGAATAAAAATAATGTAAATTTATTGGTTTATTCACTGACGCCAGAGTCAGGAATAAAAATACCGGTTTAAATTTATATTATCTTTATTCGTTATATTTTTTTTTATTTAGCTAGAAAAATAAAAAATGTGTGCATGCATAAAAATAAATTTGTTTTTTTTTTATTCACTAGTGCTAGAGTAAGGAATAAAAAATATTTATCTAATTTTATTTTTCGTAGCTACGAATTTTTACCAACGCCAGAGTTGGAATTATTCGAGCTCGAATATTCACTGGCGCCAGAGTCAGGAATATTTAAACAAATCATCACAGCATAAATTAATAAATATTTAGCAATTTAAGACAAAACCAACAATGCAGTCTGCCTTAGGCAGAACGTTTAAGGGGTGATAATATCTTCCCTTTTACGTAACCAATCCCGAGTCATAGAATCTCTGTTGACCAGTTAGGGTTCCTAGTGACCATAATACTAGGTGGCGACTCCTTAAAACAAGACCTTTTTCCTAAAAGAACAGGATGCCAGAAATCCATTCTTTTTCCATAATTCAGAGAATTATTTTTAGGGCCGCCGCGATGTCGGGTGCGACAGAATGGCGACTCCACTGGGGACTAGGATTAAGCTTTGTCTTTTGTCTTATTATTGCTATTTTATTTATTTGTTTGTTTTTTGTTGTGTTTATTTGTTTATTTTTCCTGCATTTACTGCTTTAGCATGCATCCTTATTTATGTTGTCATCAATCACTTTGAAAGCACACACTTTGCAACCTAGGATAAGTGGGAAAGTAACGGTACCCCAATGGCTTTAGCCTGGGTAAGACTCGTGAAACCATCCAACTCTCGCTTGATTGTTTACTTGGAAGTGGTTGATATGCCAAACTGATATTACTCAGGGCTTCTATCTTCACACTACTTGTAAGCCTCATATCGACCTTTCATGGACGATCACTGAGCATGCGAAAGACCCTTTGAAACTAGATAATGACCAACCCCTTGATGCACTCAGTAATTAGGATCAATTAGTTTGTCACCCCGTGAAGGGCAAGTTCGCATTTCATACGTATTTTTTTTATTATTATTTTATTATTTCTTTAGCATTTTTGCATAATTGCATGATTTACATTTAGCAGGTTGAAATATAGGTCCCCCATTGAAACTCATTTATAACACTCGTTCGAAAAAAAGACAAATGGAAAACGAAGAAAGAGCCCAGTTGGAAGCCCAACATCAAAAAGAGGTGGATAATCTTAAAGAAGAAGTTGCAAGGCTTACTAGTCTACTCGAGCAAGCCTTGAGAGATAAGTCCGGAAAAGGAACACTTATAGCTCAACCTGAAGATATGCATGTAACTCATTTTGATCCACAGAATCTGGGGGCAAATAGGATGTCATCTGAATTTCAACAAGCTATGCATTTCCAGCCAGCATACCCTTCAAGAATTTCATCTATCACTGATTCCACCGAGAAAGAATCTCAAGAGGGCAAGATGGTGAAAGAAGAGGATTTGGAAAAATGGACCACCTTAGAGAAGAGGATAAGGGCAGTTGAGGGAAACTATTTGTGTGACCTGGTGAAAGCTGTCAATATGTGTTTGGTGCCCAACGTTGTCATTCCCAAAAAGTTTAGAGTGCCAGAATTTTTCAAATATACGGGAACTCAATGCCCTATAACTCATCTCAAAGCATACTGCAACAAAATGACTGAGGTGGTTGATGATGAGAAACTGCTGATTCATTTTTTTCAAGACAGCTTGAGTGACGCTGCCCTCACTTGGTATATGCGGTTGGACAATACCAAGGTTAAAAAATGGAAGGACTTAGTTGATGCCTTCATGAGGCAATATAAGTTCAATATAGACGTGGGTCCTGATCGGTTAAGCTTGCAAGCTATGGAGAAGAACAACAAGGAGTCCATAAGAGAATATGCCCGGAGATGGAGCGAGGTAGCTGCACAAGTTAATCCTCCCATGTTGGAAAAAGAGATGATCAGTTTATTTTCCAATACATTTAAAGCTCCGTACTTTGAATACTTGGTTAGAAGCTCTGCACAACATTTCACTGACCTGGTTATTATAGCTGAGAGGATTGAACAAGCCATTGGATTAGGCAAGATTGCTAACCCGACTAAGAAGAATGGTTTCACTGTAGGTGGTTGCCAAGACACTTATTGTTCCTATAGCTAATTGCTTCACACCGACTCCCAGAAATCAACTATTTTGAAGATAAAGCTATGGTGATAATAGGTCGAGAATGGTTTACATGCGACTGCAACTAAGTGTTGAAAAGATGCCCTTGTCAAGGAGAATGAATGATTGAAAAATTCCAGAAATTCCAATCAACGATCACTAAATGTTTAGCCCCTTTATGTGTTATTATGCCAGTATTCATATTGGCATAAGTTCTTTGTTGTTAAACTTCTTCTCCAAAGCTTCAATGAAATAATGGAGTTTCTCTTTCAATTGTGTTTGCGACCAATCATTATTCACCTTCTTAAGAGAGTTTTCTTATAAGGACTCACGAATACACCTTTGAAGCCTCGCGTGATCTCATAGACGCAATTCATCTCTTGTACCAAAATCCATTGCCCTATTGGAGTTTTGAAAAATTGATCTGGTATTTTGATTTCAAAAATAATTTGATGTTCTTTCAAAAATGATATTTTTAACATTTTACTTGTAAAATGACAAGTGAATCAAGCAGCTCCATCATTGAGGTGATTAACTTATATACCAAAAAAAAAAAATTGTGAAAAAGAAAAGAAAAAAAGAAATGAATAAACACCCTTACCCCATGACTCTTGAATCATGTTGTTTTTAAATGTATGAATAATGGTATGTAGTGAACTCGTTGCTCATGACCCATGAAATGCATCTTTGCAAAGACCAAACTATCATACTGGATGAGGTCAAAGTTTATTGATCTTAACTGCTTGCGCTTGAAATGAGGAAAGGCCATCTTTGTTATTCCTTTCACGTTCTGAAATAAGTACATCCCTTGCGATCCCTTTTTGAGCCTGAATAATTTTTCTTTCGTGAAAAAATCCCGACTAGGATCACACCCCACACTGGGGGGCAAGAGAAAATTTTAATGAGAAAAGAGAAAAAGCTACAAGAAAGCCAAAAAGGCATAAAAGCTCAAGAAACTCGAATGCTAGGGGGGCATGCCCAAATCACTAGAAAAAGTGACATCAAAGATAAAATAAGTATGCCCTAGCAAAGCAATAAAAAAGAAGAAGCAACAAATCAAAGAAGTGTGGCAAAAGAAAATAGGAATGACGTCAAGAGTCAAACTACTGATAGTGATCCTCAGTCTTTGAAACCCTTAAACACTCTTTGAGCCTTATGAATCCTTTTCTTTCATAACCAAAAACCACAGCCTACGTTACGTGCCTGTAAAAGTCCTTTCTAATCAAGCAAGCAAGCAACCTAGAACAATAAACAATGCTCTTGAAATGCAAAGAATACTTTTTCATAAGATTCTTGACATCAAGAATAAACTACTTATTATTATTCATGCTGATAAAAATAAATGATTCAAAAAGAGACAAATTTTTCTCATACAAAACCTCGAGCTTTTTCTCGAGCCCTTCACTTTGAAACAAAAGGTTATCTCATGACGTATTTTCACTGAAGATCTCATTGCCAAACACAAGAGCAAATAACCTTTTTATCCAAAAAAGGAAATAACCAAGGAGTTGCAAGATTTCAAAAGTAAATTGTTTTAGATTCACATCGAAATAATTTTTGTTTTCAAAATGCAAGATCAAGATTTCAAGATTCATCATTCTAGACCCACATTCATTCACCAAAATGAACAAAAAGAGAAATGAGAGAATGGTATTTTAAAACCATTATTTGTTTAAGTCGCTGGCAAAGCACACTTGGGGGCAATGACCAGTACAAGGGGGCAACATTGTATTTTCTCTTCTAGAAAAAAAGAGAGGAATATTTCCTACAACAAGACAAGGGGGCATTTTGGTTTACGAAAGACAATTTGATCCTTTCAGCAAGTGACACCGAATGTTTTTATCAGTGAAACGAGGGGCAATGAATAAGTCCTTTCAAATTATTTGACGAGTCAGAAATCTTCAGCAAATAAATGGGTCGCGATGGGCACCGCAAAGGCTGAGTTGTGTGAACAAATCTGAAAATAGACTTACATGGGCTAACTTGAGTGGGCTAGAAAGCCAAGCGACAAAGATGACCCAAATCAGAGGTAGCAAGTCCTCATCAGTCGAGCAACAAGAAGACTAAGAAGAAATGGGGGCCTATATTTCAAAACAGGTAAAGATGCATGCATATCATCTAAACTTTGAGACATTGAACAATGAGTTTTGCAAATTTCATATGAGAAAATTCCAATGAAATCCATCAAGTGGAAGGCCAACTTGAAATGGCCAAAGATCGAAATTGCTGTTGAATGTTTTTCATTTTTGAGAATTTTTTCAACATGGGAAGGCTGCCCATGAGAAATAGGCCATCTGAAAAATCTTCGTGCTTTTCCACCTCTCTTGAGCGCCTTTGAGCCCTCACTTCCCCCTTCGAATGCCTTTGAGCACTCACTTTCCTCCTCGAGTGCCTTTGAGCATTCGTTTCTTCTTCAAGTGCCTTTGAGCACTTATCATCCTCCTCGAGTGCCTTTAAGCATTTGTTTCTTCTTCAAGTGCCTTTGGCACTCACCATCCTCCTCGAGCGCCTTTGAGCACTCGTTTTCCTTTTCGAGTGCCTTTGAGCACTCGCTTTCCACTTCAAGTGCCTTTGAGCACTAGTGCCTCTGAGCACTCGCTTTACCCTTCAAGTGTCTTTGAGCACTCCCTTTCATCTTCAAGTGCCTCTGAGCACTCCCTTTCGCCTTCAAGTGCCTTTGAGCACGAGTGCCTCTGAGCACTCGCTTTTCCCTTCAAGTGCCTTTGAGCACCAGTGCCTCTTAGCACTCGCTTTCCACTTCAAGTGCCTTTGAGCACTAGTGCCTCTAAGCACTCGCTTTACCCTTCAAGTGTCTTTGAGCACTCCCTTTCGCCTTCAAGTGCCTCTGAGCACTCCCTTTCGCCTTCAAGTGCCTTTGAGCACTAGTGCCTCTGAGCACTCGCTTTTCCCTTCAAGTGCCTTTGAGCACTAGTGCCTCTGAGCACTCGCTTTTCCCTTCAAGTGCCTTTGAGCACGAGTGCCTCTGAGCACTCGTTTTACCCTTCAAGTGCCTTTGAGCACTAGTGCCTCTGAGCACTTGCTTACCCCTTCAAGTGCCTTTGAGCACTAGTGCCTATGAGCACTCGCTTTCCCTTTCAAGTGCCTTTGAGCACTCACTTTCTTCTTGGAGTGCCTTTGAGCACTCATTTTCTTCTCGAAGTGCCTTTGAGCACTCGCTTTCCTTTTCGAGCGCCTCTGAGCACTCGCCTTCCTCTTTGAGCGCCTTTGAGCACTCGCTTACCCCTTCAAGTGCCTTGGAGCACTAGTGCCTATGAGCACTCGCTTTCCCTTTCAAGTGCCTTTGAGCACTCACTTTCTTCATGGAGTGCCTTTGAGCACTCATTTTCTTCTCGAAGTGCCTTTGAGCACTCGTTTTCCTTTTCGAGCGCCTCTGAGCACTCGCCTTCCTCTTTGAGCGCCTTTGAGCACTCGCTTACCCCTTCAAGTGCCTTTGAGCACTCGCTTTCCCTTTCAAGTGCCTTTGAGCACTCACTTTCTTCTTGGAGCGCCTTTGAGCACTCATTTTCTTCTCGAAGTGCCTTTGAGCACTTGCTTTCCTTTTCGAGCGCCTTTGAGCACTCGCTTTCCTCTTCGAGCGCCTTTGAGCCCTCACATTCTTTTAAGTGTGCCTTCGAGCCCTCATTTTCCTTTTTTTTACTTGGGCAGGTCACCCATCATAATGAGACCACTTCTAAAAAAAAAAAAAAAAAAAAAAAAAAAAGGCCATCTTCCAGATGATTTGTTTCTTGATTTCTACATCTCTCTGTAAAGGTCGTGTGTCAATCTACTGTTTTCAAAGTTTTCAAGACTAAAAAAAAAAAAAAAAAACGAAAAACAAAAAAAAAGGGTCGTCTTCCAAATGATTTGTTTCTTGATTTCTTTATCTCTCTGTAAAGGTCGTGAGTCCATATACTGTTTTCAAGACTAAAAAAAATAAAACAAAAAAAGTGGGTTGTCTTCCAAATGACTTGTTTCTTGATTTTTATATCTCTTTGTAAAGGTCGTGTGTCAATCTACTGTTTTCAAAGTTTTCAAGACTAAAAAAAAAAAGATTCTTTCTATATCTACTTTTCTTTATAAATTTACTACACAAAGCTAAAGAAAAATAAAATTTTTCAATATCTTTGCATAGTAAATATTATAAAGAGGGGGGGCAACTGTCATAACCCAATTTTTGACCATTTTATTTTAATTATTATTATTATTTTATTTACTGAAAATGATAAAAAAAATGATGATGAAAAATAATAATGATGAAAAAATAAGTAAAATGAAATAAAGAAAGAATGAATTAAAATTTGGGTTAATGGCAAAATGATTGGAAGTTTTGGGGTTTAATTAAACTTTGGAATTAATCTAATTAAGCTTGGAATTGATTTAATTAATCCAATTAAGAGTTTAATTGGAGAATTAATAAGTTTTGAGATTTAATTAAGCTTGAAATTAATTTAATTCATCCAATCAAGGATTTAATTGGAGAATTGATAAGTTTTGAGACTTAATTAAGCTTGGAATTAATTTAATTAATCCAATTAGGGGCTTAATTGGAGAATTGGTAAATTTTAGACTTAATTGGACTTTGGATTTAATTAAATTAATGAAATCAGGGACTTAATTGAAGAAATAGCAAAGTTTGGAATTTAATTGGGGTACGATTGCAACAAATTAAAATACAAGGACCAATGTGTAAATAGCGCTGAGATGCAGGGGTTCAATTGCAATTTACCCAAGGACTGGACTGCAAACTTTCAAAACATCAAGGACCAAAACGCAAAAATCCTCAACACTGTTCATCTTCTTCACCCGAAAAAATGACAACGGCTGCCTTTACTCCTGCATTAAAACAGAGGCACGATCGACCGATGGCATGCTAAGGGGGGATAAAAACCAGAGAAGAAGGAACGTTTAGGAGGAGGAAAAGACACGAAAAAAACCCAGGAGAGGGGGGGGGGAAATCACAGAAACGAGAGAGTAGGGAGAGGAGAAAATAAACAGACTTTTATTCCTCTGTTTCTTCTCAAGGAAACAGAGGAGGTAAAAGAAAGAGAGGCAACAAACCAGGGGGGAAAGAGCAGGACCGGGGGAAGAAGAAAAAGCCACGAAGGGCAGGGGGACTGAAAGGGAGGAAAACAGTGGGGTTTTGGATGAGAAACCGAGGAAAAACTTCAGCTAAACCCAGACGGAAAAACCAGAGAAAAAGGGCAGAACCTAGGAAGGAAAAAAGCCATGCGCGGCAGGGGGAAGAGACAGAACTGAGGAGGAAGAAATCACATAACACAGAGACAGAGAGAATAAGAAATAAACAAGGAAGGAGAGACTGGACAAAAAAGAAGAGAACAGCCCGCCACCACGCCATCGTCATCGTCTTCGTTCCTGTGCGTCCAGCCCCAGCACCAGGCAGAGGCAGAGAGGAGACGAACGAACAGGAGGAGGAAGGAGAGACTGAACGCAGGAGACAGAGAATCCTGAGAGCAGAAGAAAGCAAGAGATAAAGCGGAAGACGGGAGAGGACGTCGCTCGGCCAGGTCGTCACTAGAGTCTTCGTCTTCGATCTTCAAGGTGCAGGTCAGTAGTATTCCTCTTCCCCCATCTTTCCTTTTTAATTGCACTAGCACTGTTGACAGCATGCGTGAGTAATTCACGCATGCTGGGCAACAGTGCCCGGGCTGGGCTGGGTCTAGCCCAGCCCATGTGGGCTGAGCTGGGCCCAGCCCAAAAAAATAAAAAAAAAAATAGAAAAATAGAAAAAAACAAAAAAAAGTAGAAAGAATAAAAAATGTGTATGCATGATTAAAAATAATATAAATTTGTTGGTTTATTCACTGACGCCAGAGTCAGGAATAAAAATACCGGTTTAAATTTATATTATTTTTATTTGTTGTATTTTATTTTATTTAGCCAGATAAATAAAAAATATGTGCATGCGTAAAAATAATTTTTTATTTATTTATTCACGGATGCTAGAGTAGGGAATAAAAAAATATTGATCTAATTTTTTTCGTAGCTACGAATTTTTATCAACGCCAGAGTTGGAATTATTCGAGCTCGAATATTCACTGGCGCCAGAGTCAGGAATATTATAAACAAATCATCACAGCATAAATTAATAAATATTTAGCAATTTAAGACAAAACCAACAATGCAGTCTGCCTTAGGTAGAACGTTAAAGGGGTGATAATATCTTCCCTTTTACGTAACCAATCCCGAGCCATAGAATCTCTGTTGACCAGTTAGGGTTCCTAGTGACCATAATACTAGGTGGCGACTCCTCAAACAAGACCATTTTCCCTAAAAGAACCGGATGCCAGAAATCTGTTCTTTTTCCATAATTAATTCAAGAGAATAATTTTTTAAGGGCCGCCGCGATGTCGGGTGCGACAATTATGATGATGAATAATTCTGAATAATTAAATTTAAATTTGTTATAATTAAAAAAAAAATTACTCTAAATATATTATTTGAATAACTTAATAAATATATTTATAGATCAGTAAGATATATTTACATTCAAAAAATTTGATAGTACCAAACTAGAATAGTAATTCAAAATGGCTATAACTTTTAATTCGATAGCTTGATCATGCTTAATTAGATGAAATCGCTATTTCAATCTTCGAATCTTTAAATTTTTAAAATCTCGCTCCTGGATCTTGGTTTTGATAGTTTTTATGATTTTTCTTGTTATTTTTTTATTTTATCCTTTTTTTTCTTTATAATTTCATATTTTTATTTTATTTTCTATTTAAAACTTTATAAATTTCCTAAAAAAATATTATTGAAAAGAAAATAAATCCTAAAATTTCCCATCAACAGCAACTTTTGATTATTAAAATTCATGTAATTTTTTTTATTTATTACTGTTTTTAGCTTCCACTTACACAGTTACCTATCCGGAAGATACTCGCAAAGAGCAAAATTATGCTGGATTTGCTTTTCAGCTCATCATGATCAACATGCAACGCAAATTACACGATTTTATGGTCGTATTCTGGTCAAGGGAGCACTTTATTTATGATTATTTATTTATTTATTTATTGTTTATTACGGTGCGTGGCCCTCAATTTTCTTTTCATTTTTATTGAAGACTGCACACCACAACCAAAAAACTTAATGCGCTCATGCTCAGGTTGCAGAACCTTTACAGCTCTGCTTCGGCATCTGGCATCTGCAATTAATTTTAAATACAGCAATTTACTTATTTTATCTTCGTCAACTTCATTTTCATTTCAAACATTCCATGTTCACAAAACTCCTTTTTTTTTTTAATTTAAGAAAACAAGAGGACAACCATCTCACCTACCGGCTGTAGATTCTCTAAAGCACTTCAAATTATATCAGAACTGGATATTATCTCAGCTAGCTGCAGTGCTGTCCTGACAACAAGAAGTGGATCCAAGAGAATGCTCCAATGGTCTGAAATTGGATAGAAATTGAATGGAGGATTTATAAAAAGGGTACTGAATGAGAAGATGCAACTTTCTCAAAAAATGAAAAACGTAATGGTGGAAATGTGTTGCAATTTGTCATTCAACAAGTAATTAATAACATTATATTAGTTATTTTTTGTAATTAATTTTTTTAAAAAATAGATAGATTTAAGTAGAAAAAATAAATCTCTACCACAACACAGATGAAAGCCGCGTAACCAAGCCCCGGAAAAAATCACTATCTATTAAGACTAATAATTGACGAGAACATCCCTTTCGGAGATTAATAGCTTCTTTTACATCATTAGAAGATTAAGTTTAGTGGTGTTTTTATATAAACTCATGTTTAACACGCAACATACGTTAATCCAAATACTGCTTCAAGTCAGGGTCTGCTCAAATGAAGGATCAGTGCCTTCGTCCTTGTCATTTTATTTCCAGTGAGGGCCGGCCCCCGGCAGCTCCGCGTATAATAAGCAAAGCCGCCTAACCACGCCCCGGAAAAAATCACGAATGAACACAGAACACCCCTTGCTACTGCTCGCTCTGTTACAGGAAGATCTAACTTGACGCCATGGAGGATACCAGTCAAGAAGCAATTATGTCTTCTTGACCGCAGGTTGCTCAAAGTTGGCTAGCTAGAAATAACAGAGCACGGTCTCATGATTTCTTTAGCATAAATAATAACGGAGTCCGATGCGCCACAGCAGCAAACAAGCTGTTCCAGAAATCAAATTCCACACCAGCAACTTCCTCTTTGCGTCGAAGATTCTGGCCCAGTAAATCACGGAGTCAGATGCCATAAACATGTCCATATACTCAGGCTTAAATTAGCTGTCCCAAATCATCCTTGCAAAGAAACAATCTAGCAAAACATTAATGGAAGCCAGTTTATATAAGTGTTGATTACTTCTGTAAACTGTTGGTTACATAATCTACACGTCTGTTCTAATAAATTAATATGCTATCAAATAATGGATCATGCAATGAAATTTGCAAAGTATGTACGAAACTAATTTGTTCTTCCGTGTACGTTTACTGATTGAAAAATATAAGAGGAAATTGATTTCTATTGATGCAATATAATGCAGATGGCATTTAAGTTATTAAGTGCTCAATTCACTTGCTATCATGCAAGTTAGATTTAAAAAAATTAAATTAGTAATTATAATTTTGATAGTGTTATTTTCACTTAACACCTTGTTAATCCCACTCCATATTCTTATAAACTGAAAAAGAATTCTTTCATTAAAACTAAAAGGTATTATTGTTTTATCGTAGCAAGGTGCTAATTAATTATGATTTTTCAATTGAGTTCTCAATTGTTTTTTTCAAATCCTTCCATCCCCATCCCCATTTTGATGACCAATTGGTAATAATTTGTTAACAAAATAAAAATTAAATGATAGGAGACCAAAGAGTAAAAAACAGAGAAAACATATGATTAATCTAGAATTTGAGTAAAATATTCATTTTCATCCCTTTACTTTCATTTTTCAACCTTGCCAATCACTATATTTTCTAAAAAGTCAATTATGACCCAAAACTTACCTTTTTTATTTTTTAGTCCCTAATTAGGGATGACATTGTTGGATTTCAGTGGTAAAAAGAGAAAATCATTGTTGACATCAATTCCAACAATGAAAAAGTTGATCTTAATATCAATAACTTCCATTCTATGAAGGGAGTTTAACTTGGGTGTTATTTTACCCTAACATTGCTGAAGAAAGCATATCTAATCTCTAGAAGTTTTTGAGTTTCAAGTTGATTGTTTATTTGTAGATTGATTTTTGAATTATTTAAAGGCATAAACAATTTCATTTAGGTCTTTAGATTATTTACTATTTGTTTTTAGTAAAACAAAATGGTTGTTAAAATAATATTTTTGATTGAAAATCCACTACCTCAATTTTCTAGTGATCAAATGGTCACCTGCAGATTTTGAACACGCAAATGACACATCATTTGTTTACGTAAAAGGTGTGTCTTCCACTGACATCGACAACATGTCATCTGTGTTTTATATATATATATATATATATATATATATATATATATATAAAAGATCAAATGATGTGTTCTATGTCCTCTATTATTATTTTTTTAAAAAAAAAAACAGTGTCATACTAAGCCAAGCCTCTTTACGTAAGCCTGACATGCTAGTCAAATCATTTGTGTTGCCCAGGTTCATGAATTGGAACACACATCTGACCTTTTATGTGTGTGTGTGTACTCTTTATAATTATTAAACCTAACCTATAACAGGACCCATGAATAGACTAGGCGAGTTAAATTAGGTTAATCAAAAAAATAAATTCATTTCTTTATTTTTTATAAAAGATTAAGATGATATTGTTTTGTGTTTTTTAAAGAAAAAATTAATGGGTTTCAAACTAGGTTTTGACTAAATTAAAGATCTAACCTAGCTTTTTAAGAGAGTCATGCCAAATCAATTACTCCCTTTATTTGTTTAAACTTGACCTAGTCTAAGTCTTGGGTTACATGTCAACCTGTTGAGTTGGTCCGAGTTTTATAGCTATAGAATTTTCAACCCCTAAAACCTTTTTAAAAAAATCATTTCATCCTTTTTTTCAATATTTTAAAGTCTATTTTGTGTAAAAAAGGACCTTTTTTTATCAAACTTTTAAATTAGCCTTGTTTTTATTGTAGTCCCACGAGTAACCCTTATTTCTTCTTCTTTAAAAAATATTGTTTTTTGTTGTTACGTGTTCAAAAAAATCACATGCACTTGGTTGGTGTATAATTGAAACTAGTTTTGGAAATAAAAAAATTTTAGATTCAGTTAGGTACATGCAATGTTGTTAAAATCACGAGTTGACTCATAAAATTGTATGATTTTATGAGTCAACTAGAAAACGATCAAACTTGATCAAACTCGACCAAACTCGGTCAACTCAATAAAAATGGACCGAGTTGACGAGTTTGACAAACACGAAAAAAAAAATTAAATGTCTCCACTCTCCCCTCCCCATCACACCGTCACTCTCCCTTTTCCCTTTCTCACATCTCAAGTTCTCAATCCTAGGGCTAGCAGACTAGTGCCCGTTTGACACTGTGGTTGAACCTGCTTTTCAGAAAATTTTTATTTTTTTTTTTGCTAAAATTGAGTGCGGTTTGTACCTTTTGGATCGTTTTGATGTGCTGATATCAAAAATAATTTTTAAAAAATAAAAAAAATATTATTGGCATACTTTTCGGCACGAAAAGCTATTTAAAAAGCAACCACTACCACACTCCCAAACACCCTCTAACACTAACAGTTGGTTGCCTGGTTCCACAACTTTCTCTTTCTATGATATTGATTGATGTTGTTTGTAGTAGTCAAGGGTTCTTCAAGCGTGCTCTCCCTCCACAACTCATCGAGTCTTGTCTCTGCATAGGCAAAAGAAGTGTGTATTTGCCTTTTTTTAACATACTTGAAAAAATGATGGGTTCTTTTCAAGTTTTGATTTTTTTTTCCTTTTTTTATCTTGTCAGTGCATTTGTTTGTGGAAGATAATAGTGAAACCATGTAAAAATACTATCAATTTGTTCTCATGTATGTTAAGCTTAGCTTTAGCTTGCTAGCTGGAAAGCAAAAACCCTAAAGACAACATTAATTATAGATTGAAACCCCATATCTGAAGAATATTTCAGCTGTTTGTTTAGCTTTTATCAATTTCTTGAATATTCTCATAACTGGAGGTCGGTCTATATAATTGGTTAGGCTGTCAGAATGTTTGAACTCTTGTTGGAGCAAATTGTAGTAGATTATCATTGCTAGGTTAGGTGTCATTACATTAAAAGCAAAGTTTGGTAATCGAACTTATGAAATGAGACCAATTTTGCTTATGATAATTTCTTCCGCAAAATCAGTATATAGGCCAGTTTGAGGTGAACTTGGATTTTCTTGAGAAGTGTGGTTTGTGGGTTTTGATGTGATTTGTTTTCCTTTGCAGGTTTTTTTTAACTATTTGGTGATTTAACATGATTTAAATAGCATAGACACAAAACAACATATTACATTGCATCACCATACAAAAATTCAACTCACCTTGCAACACTTCATGTACAAACTTTTCTATGTTGTCTATGTTTTTTTGAACTTTTAATACAAAAAGGCTAAATAAAAACCAAACCCAATTTTCTCAATTAAAACACACTTTAGAAGATGCATATAAAGGGTTATTAAGAGTATTAGATGATCCTTTTTTTCTTGAAAAACAAGTCTCCCACAAGAGGGATAGTAGGCTTCTCTTGTAAAAATTCCTTACGATTTTACGATTTCACGATCTGTTTTTACAATCCGAGTTTATTTTGCATTTTCCATGCCATGTCAAAAATACGTTTCATGGATTTGACAGGTTAACCCGAGTTTATTTTGTTTCTAATTTCATCCTTCAATATTGAGTTAATTGAATAATTAGGAATTATGATTTTTCTTAATTCGTTTTTTATAAAATTATCTTATGATCAAGGTTATAAATTTAGTTCATTAATTAACTCAAGTTAATCAATGTCAATTTAATATGCTATTGTGCCCAATACTTTTTAAACAAATATCATCTACTATGTGTTAGATTTTGAATTTATAATTATATTTTTTTTTTGTTAAAAAAAGAAAGATTAATCCATCCTGCAGCATACCAAGCCCCATTGATATAGAAATCGTTAAAGACTATTCTTGAAATGTTTTATTAAATTCATGCATAAAATTTTCAATTTGCGATTATAATTTTCTTTCGTGGCAAAAAAAGCATTGTCGATAGTTGCACATGCTTTTTTTTTTCTTTAATGTTGAAAAAAAAAAAAATCCAGCGCATGATGAAGCATGCCCACATGGCAAGTAAAAACTAATAATTACATAGTAGAATTTTATATATCATAAAACAAACATAATTAGCTTATAAAACATCTTCCAGCAGTAAATATACCTTAATATAATGTGATAATCTAAAATCAATATTCATTTGTGATATTCATTGCTCTGTAATAACTTAAGAAAAATATTAAGATAGCTTTTTTAATTTTAATTTACTTTTCAATTGTTTTATATTTAATTTAGAGTTCTTTTTATTATTTGATATTCAAAGAAATAGAAAGGTATTAAGATTTCTTTAAAAAGAATGAAAAGAGGGCGGATTTCGCTATATATCAAAACAAGGAGTGAGATTAACAAATAGTGGAAGGAGACCAAAACAACCTTAAGATTTATGTTTATCAGTTATAGCATGTTAATAATATTAGGGATTAAAGTTTATTATAGAAGAAAATCAATAATAACTTTTTTATAATAAAGATAATTATGGCACCTTAATGAAATTGTAATTCTTGTAACATTTAATCACGTGAAAGTATTAATTACCCAATAAATTTTAGAAAGCACTAATTCAAAGGCTGAAAACAATACTTAACTAAAAAAAGAAGCTTCTGTTAGTCGTGATAAACTCTCAAAATAAAGATTTAAACTTGAATAAATATATTTATTTGTAATTTTATTTATATTATCTAGGCAAATATGTAATTTCAGAAATGATAAAAAATAGTAAGAACATCGAGGGTGTATAGAGATGACGGCATTCCAAGGGTGAGAGCAATGTGGTAGGCACCAATTTTTTAATCTTATCTTATCTTATTTCATTATATTTTATATTATTATTATTGTATATAAAAATATAGTTGTGGTTATTTTTTAAAGTATTTTTTGTATTGAAATGCATCAAAATTATATTTTTTTATTTTAAAAAATTTATTTTTGAAATCAACATATCAAAAATATCTAAAATATATATAAAAATTTTTTTTTAACAAAAACAAATGAATTTTGATGGAATGCGGTTTGTACCGTGTTTTCAAACACCCTTTAAAACAAAGCTTTTATCATGATAATTATATAATTTTATCATGAAATTTAGAGATCTATGAATTTAAAATCTTAGATTTATAAACTTAAATCTTGAATTTTTGTTTTGATTTATTGTTGAAGGTGTCTTTTAGGAGTGTTTTCATATATTTTTTAAGTGAAAAACAAGCTCAAAACATAATTTTGTATGGTGATTGACAACTTTGGTCGGAGTTCAAATCGTTTTCCATAAATTGGCTATCCCACTACAAAAGGAGCTGCACAATCATTATCCATTTAAACGACGCATCAACCCTATTTGTTCCAGGCCGAGGTCTGATCTCCCCATCCATTTTTTTTATTCCTTTCTATTTTTTAAAAAAGTATAGTTTTTGTAAAAATATATTTTACATATATACTTTATTAGAAATCTTCTTTATATATGAATATTGAAGAAAATCAATTAATAAAAATAGATTATAGTTTATTTTATATACTTTTTTGAAATTTAAATCAATTGAAAAAAATTAATTAACCAAAGTAACTTGTATCTATTTCATATGATATCTTTTCTCTAAATTTACATAAAAAACTAAATAAGAAAATCTTTCACTAACTTAATGATTATTTGCTAATTAAAACATATTATATAAAGACAAAACAATATAAAGGTAAGAAGGAATTTTATATTTAAAACCATAATATATCAATAATTAATGTTTTAATATTTTATTTAAATTTATGTTTAAAACCATAATAGATTTTTATTTAGAAAACTATTTACACAACATCCAGGTATTGAATTAATTATCAGTTTTATAAATATATGTTTTATTATATTATTAAATAAAAGATAATTTGAAAAAACAAAAAACACTTCAAGATTTGTTAAGTTTAATATGCTAAATCAAATTTAATAACAATAATAAAAAATCTATTATAATCTCAATTTTTTTATATATACTTTTAAAAAATTAATTTAACCCGCTTCATCATGAGCAATATAATTTCCTACAATATGGTTTGAAATCATAGGCTATTGTAGCTTTTTTTATTATTTATTTTGTTAATCATAAATATTTGGGATAGTTTATATATATTTAAATTAATTTTTTAAAATTTTAAAATTAATAATTATATAAATCTTTAATAATTCTAATATTTATAATACTCCAATGATTTAAGAGAAATAAACTCAGCACCTAATGCATGAAGTTCGGTAGCCTAGGATGGTGCTTTTAGGTGTCGCTGCATTGTGGAGGGTCAGGTTCAATGAATGTTAAATTAATCATAATTAAAACACTTAATTATTCACACATTTTAGTAATATAACAGTTAGATTTTCAAATACTTTTCTTTAATTAAAATTTGTTGCTTTGAATTTTCTTTTCTTATCCTCGTGGTTGTCCCTATAACTATTTATTTTCATATATTAAAGAATCGGAATATTAAAAAAAAACAAAAAGATAATATATATATATATATATATATATATATATATATATATATAATACTGCTATCCTATGATCATCCTTGGCAGCATTACAGGAAATAAATTACAGACATTTCTTAACAACCATTGACATTATTATTTTATTATTATCCATTCCCAACTTTATACACTCCACTACCACAATCACCTTGTTATCAATGTAACCATCATTGAACCATTTTTTTTTTTTTAGATTTCTTTCTTTTTTATATGCACATGTGTAAGAGGGATCCATTTTTATTTTTATTTTATTTTTTAAATAAATGATAAAATATTATTAGTTAATGTTTAGATCCACTTACACATAAATAAGCTGTATGCCATCTCCATTTTATAGCTTTGGTGTTCCACATCCATTTTAGTATTCTCTATTAAATAATAATAAATAAATAAAACAATAATAACAATAGATTCAATATCCTAGGATTGTTCCGTCCAAATATATATATATATATATATATATATATATATATATATATATATATTGTATCCAGGAATGTTTTGATTAATATTACTATTTAAGAGCATTTCTAATAATTTAGTAAAACATCGTATATTTACACAACATCCAAAACGCTACACGACAAAAAAAAAAAAGTACGAACCTAACGAAGCAGGTTTTGTTTCCCTCTCTCGTCATCAAACTCGGATGTTTTCCTTTTCTCTTGTCCGTTTCAAAGTTAACGGCCCTATTTCTATGCCCCAAGTTTTTGAATCTTTATAAACAATCACAGCCCCCCCATCTCTCTCTCTCTCTCTCTGCCTCTGTCAGTATAGGGAAATCCGGAAATGAAGGCAAGCTCATATCTTCTTCATCACAATTCCAAATCCTCTGTGTGTGTGTGGAAAGATAGATTTCTTTTGTTTAAACCACAAACCCCATAAAACTTTACTTTTCTTTTTTGCAGGGATCAAATGGTTTCTGTAGTGTTCTCTCTATCCAACTTCTCTTCATTGCACTTTGTCTATTCATTGCCAGTTCTTCCAGTCTCAAGGTCTTGATTTCTTTAGCAAACCCAAGTTACAATTATTAGCATCTTTCATTGAACAAGAAAAGAAACTCGTGTTTCCTTCATGTTTTAATTTTATTTCAAATTCTATGATCAATGAAACAGATGGGAGAGACATGTTTGTCTAACAGCAGCTGTGATGCCGGATTAAGTTGTCAAAGTTGTTCTGCTAATGGAAATACCCGACAGAGATGCACCAAGATCCAGCCATTGATTCCAACATCAAAAGTTGGTTCTTTCTTTCTTTGGTGTTTGATTGCTACACTATATAGTTTTGAGATTTTTCAATGTTTTGATTAGAAAAGAATTGCATTTGGTTAGGTCAAGGGTCTGGCATTCAATAAGTATTCATGGTTAACAACACACAACTCTTATGCTCTTATGGATGCTCAATCAGATACTGGTTCACCTCTGCTCTCTCCTAGAAATCAAGAAGACACGGTTACTAGACAGCTTAAGGTAAGAGACTCGGTCTCTGCATTTGGGTTTTAACATTTTTAATTCACTGAAAAGGAAAAAAAAAACACTTCTCTTTTGACTTTTTAGGTCAGTTTGCTTTTTTCTTACTCGGGTATGAGGTCGCATATTGATATATGTGTCATATTTAGGTGCAAAGAGTGCATGTGTTAGGTCTGTAGGGAAAGTGGTTTGGTCTCTGAGAATCAAAATAAAGGCAAGCATTATTGACAATTGCTGCATTGCATTGCCTAGTTGGCCTGTCTATGATTATTGTCCTTTGCTTGTAAATTAAGCGTCGAGGCTGTGGTGTTGTTTTGGCGTCTTGAACTAAAATAATAAGCGTTCCAGCTAACTAAAGTAACAAGCCAATGCTTAACTAAGCTAAATGTGATCTTAACACTTCTTTTTTTCTTTCTTTTTTCCCCTTTTAAAGCTCATATAATTGGCATTATTTTTCGGCTAAGAATGGTACTTTCTTGTAGAATGGGGTTCGGGGACTCATGCTAGACATGTATGATTTCATGAATGATATCTGGTTATGTCACTCCATTGGTGGTACATGTTACAACTACACAGCATTTGTAAGTTAATCCTTCCATGTTGCTTAACTTTCACTGGCATCCATTTAATGCTTTGAAAAGAGTTCGTCACTATTTTTAAATTGACCGTGCACCAACTATGATTATCTCCAGCAACCTGCAATCAAGGTGTTGAAAGAGATTGAAACCTTTTTGGCAGCAAATCCATTAGAGGTTGTCACTATTTTTATTGAGGATTATGTGACATCCCGACAAGGCTTGACAAAGCTTTTTAATGCTTCTGGCCTAAGAAAATATTGGTTTCCTGTATCTAAGATGCCTAAAAAGGGTGAAGATTGGCCAACAGTTGATGATATGATCAAGCAGAATCAGCGTTTAGTGGTCTTCACTTCCAAATCAAATAAAGAGGCTACTGAAGGAATTGCCTACAATTGGAAATATGTAGTAGAAAATCAATGTAAGCTCGTGTTCATTACCTGTGATCAAAATGTATCATCATTAACTATTCAGTTAGGATAGGTAAGAGATCGTTAAATCATTTGATGGCGACTTTAACGCAGATGGAGATGATGGGATGAAAGCAGGTCTATGTCCGAATCGAGCTGAATCATCTCCAATGAACACAAAAACGGCATCCTTGGTTCTTCAGAATTACTTTCCAACTAATCCAAACGTAACAGGAGTTTGCTTGGACAATTCAGCTCCATTAATTAGCATGACCAACACTTGCTATGAAGCATCTGGCAAACGGTGGCCAAACTTCATTGCTGTTGATTTTTATCAGGTATTTTGTTGATTTGCATTCAATAGATTATCACAACAGAACAGATATACTTAATCGAACTTGCAACAATTCTTAATCATAAGAAACAGAATTGCAAAGTAGTTTTCCTATTGATGTGTTTGATTTGTTGTTCCAGAGGAGTGATGGTGGGGGAGCTCCAGAAGCTGTGGATGAAGCAAATGGACACCTTACTTGTGGATGTGACAATATTGCTTTTTGCAGGGTATGTTACCACTCCTATTTGCTTCAATTATCACTTAGGGTTAGCTTGTCCATCATATTTCTTATCAATTGCCCATCTGCGTGTCATGCTTTTGCATGTAGATTTTCAAGAATAGGTTCATTACCAAATCAAGCAGGGGTACACAAGTTTGGTAGTGACACACAAACGACATGGTTTATAATTTTTCAAGCATCCACGATTAACTTCCAATATCTCCAATAATGAGTCATTCATGTGCAGGCAAATGCTACATTTGGTACATGTGATGTTCCACCAGCTGCACCCCCTCCACCTGCTGCTGCTGCTGGAGGAGGAAACTCACGAGTTCCTAGCGTCACTCCCTCCAACGTTGCTTCTTTGGATAGCCCTGTTCAACTATGGTGGTTGATCGGGACAATCTTGATGATGACACTTCTATTATGATCGTAATTATGCTGATTTGCTCGTTTACACGTAACTTTTTAAACCTTTCAGAAATATTGTTTTATGGATGAGTTTTGCCATACTCGTGTCCTCGTATGGTTGCTGTCTATAAGATAATGGTATACATCGTACACATTATTATTTGATGATTTATGTGCTTTCATTTGTAAGCGCATGACAAATTCTTTCGGGAGAAATTACAGTTTTCAAGGGAATTGAGTTTATACCTAAAATAAATATACATAGGTGAATCATTAAAAAATAAAACAATGATTGTTCAACATAAATTAGGAAAAAAAATCAAAAATCAATTATGAATAAAAAAAATGATCATGCTAGAAGAGTTCATTATCGAGCGGATAACTAGAAGATACAATCATATTCAAAAATAGAATAATCAATAAGATAATAGATCAAAAGTTAGAGATTAGTTTGAGATTCACATGTATATTGATAGAAGATGAGTTTAGCTTGTATCAAGACTTAATAAACTTCTTCTTTATTTTATACTAATTTTTGTATAGGATTAGAAATGTCAATGTAAAAAATATTTAAACTATGTAACAAAATAAATTGGGTCAGATAATATTGTAAATGATGGTCAGCTCTATATATTCAATTCATATAATTTTACCTATTTTTTTTTCTTTAAAGGGTTTTTATTGTTTTATTTACAATTTTATATACAACTTTATTTATTTATTTTTCTACACTTTACTTTTCTATAACCCTTTCTCCTTAAAACTCTTATCTTTTTATGCACAATGGTGCTTCTGGGAACATATTAGCCCTTTTATGATGGTTCAAAATCTAGAGTCTATACTTCCTATTTGATAAAGGTAATTATTGCCTCATCTTAGGTTCAATCCTAAGTAAGATTAAATTGGAAACACATAGATTAGTATGCTTAGTAAGGCAAGAATCATCATCTATTCTAGAAGCCATTAAAACATGTCTAAAGAAACACAGGTATATTCATCATTGTTGCACTGGATTACAGTTAGCATAAGTAATAAAGAGAGGCTAGCTTATTGTCAAAGCTTAATAATCTACCATCTCTCCAAATTTTGAAGGATCAACTGGTATTAAATATGCCTAAAGATGTTCATCATCTAACTTTAAATTACAATATAGAATTGTATACAATTAGTTCCTCATGTGTCCATTAATTATAATGGAGCCATCACCATGAACAATATATGTGTGTATTAGTTCATGAGTACCCTATACACAACTATATACATATCCATTTTATGGGTTAGTTGGCATTGTACAATGGTCACAACTAGCTATGAAAAATTCTAACTAAGCATTCACGGTTTCTCTTGAATGAGTATCTTATTATCAGTTTATAAATTTTTCTTACAAATATAAAAGCCGGAGATGGAGAATACAATCAACATGACATATCATAATTACATAGATGTGGTTAATCAAACCATACATGATATATTTGATCAGTTTAATCAAATACAAAATATATTTAGTAATGCATTGGCCTATACACTTGGGGGAATAAGTATACCTTATACAATAATGTATTTCCCTATATGTCATACATAACAACAAACATAACTCAACCTAAACATGATAGATTCTAACATATCAATCGCTCTTTTAACATACAAACAACCACATGATCAATCTTATAGACATATTGAACATCAAAAAGCAAATTGTTCACTTGAAATAGATGAAGATTGTGAATTGATCTGACAAATCTTTTTTCAGCACCACCAAAAATGAATGATGGAGATAAGCTAAGATTTAGGACATGTTAATTGAATTTAACTTAGGAATTAAATATGAGTGTAGACCAACCTTTATAAGAGCTGGCAGACTAGAAAAGCTTTGTAAAGAACTGATAGCATTGCAACACAGTTATAACTATTGTTTTGTATGGAATTATGATAAAATGTTTGGTTTATATAGAGTTTTGGTTGAACATTCTTTACCAATCACGTTTGGGTTTATGCTACAAAGACAACCTCTATGAATAATATCTCTAAACATGATTGATTGTGTGAAGGAAGAAGTCAAATGGCTTTTAAGAGCTAGATTTATAAAGCTAATAAGATATATTAAGTGGATATCTAAGAAAGTACCAGTATTTGAAAAGAATGACAGATTAAAGATATGCATAGATTTTAAAAATACAAGTCTTACAACTATAAAAGATGAATATATTATTTTAATGGATGATATATTGATTGATGTAGCATCAAAAAATGAAGTGCTTCACTTCATAAATAGTCACTATAATTATAACCAAACCTTCATTGCAGAAGAAGATGTTTCCAAGACTTGGAAGAAATTACTCTAGCAATAGGTTTATTAGTATTAGATGGTAAAATATTTCCCTTAGCAGCAATGGGATTTGATTTAATCATTTTATTTTATAATAAGCAAAATAAAAGAGGGAATTTGAAAGGGAAAAAATTGACGGGGAAGATTTAGGAGCAAGCATAAAAACTAGAAACCTAGCATTATAAATACAAATCAAATTAACAAAAGATTCAAAATTAAAAAATTAAAATAAAGATAACAAGGACCAAATACAAAAAAAATAAAAAATAAGATTATAGATTTAAAGTTGAAATTGAAAACAAATTAGAATTTAATAAAAGAGCTAACAATGAAAATTAGAAATCAAAACATTGAAGGTCAAGCCTAAAATATTATCAAATTTTGAAAAGAAAAATCAATTTAAAAAAAGAATTCAAAACAAAAATAAAAATCAAGATAATGAGGATCAAATTTTAAAAAAAATTAAAAATAAGATCATGGATCCAAGAACAAAATTAAAAACAAATTAAAAGTTAATAAAAGAGCTAAGAATCAAAATTAAAAATCAATAAATTTAAGGTCATACTTGAAACATCATAAAATAAAAGGATAAGTTTAATATAAAAGTCAAATGTCAAATGATAAAATTGAAAAACAAATAAATCAAATTTGATAAAATTAAAAAATGAGGATCAAATGTAATAAAATTAATAAATTACATACTCTTCTAATTTTTTGCGAAGACAACACATTTTTCAAGATTGATTAGAGAGAAAAAAGAGGAAGGGGAAAACATTGGTGAACCTTTATCATGTATGTATGACTACTTGTATCTCATGACAAGACACATCAAACACTGTCATAAAATATGGTGTTTAGCCTAACAAGAGATGCCACATGCGCTGCTTAAAAGGCGTTGGCACCTCCTGTGCATGCGCCATCAATATTTTATTTAAAATAAAATTATATTTTAATTAAAAGATTTAAATGCTTCTAAGTCAACTTGCCAATTATATATATAAAAAACCTATATGAAATGATGAAGACGCTAGAAACTTTAATTTTAAAAATATTTAATTCAAATGAAAATTTTTGTGTTTTAATGTTTAAAATTTATGAAAAACCCTTCACCTTTCATTTAAATTAATTTAGCTTTCAAGGTAAGTTTAATAATTCTATTATATATCTAAAAAGTGAAAAGCCCTTAATATCTCTATGAATTTTGAATCAACAATTTAATCCCGTGAAAAAAATTATTTTATTGCTAAAAGCAAGTTATAAGTTTTGTATTATGAAAAGTAAAAAAATAATTTTATTTTACTAATCTATATATAAAATTAGAGAGAACATACAATAAAAGACTAGAAGTTTCAAAGATTTTATACATGACTACCATGGAGACCTTATGGTGATTAAAGGCTAAGACCTTGTTTGGTTACGTCCACGTTTAGTGCGTTAAGAATTTGCAATGTATTTGGTTAACAGCTAACCACAGTTTTTGATGTATGGGTTCCATACAAATATGCATTCCAAATGCAGGGGTAGCAAAAGCAAGTCTGTCTTGTTTTTGCTGTGGCTGCTGTTCAAAAATCAAGTGAATTAGGTTTGCTATAGAAAGAGTTTATGATATTTGGGTGATTAAGCGATGAGAGGACTAGTGAAGATGTAGATGCTAGAGATATGGTTTCTCTCTTGTGTGTGTGTCTCAGTTTAGTTTTGAAATGAAATAAGGTTTTTGAAGGAGGAACAAACAAGTATATATATATATATATATATATATATATATATATATATATATATATATATATATATATATATATATTCTTTTCAGTAGTTTTACAATCAAACCTCGTACAAAAAATATATTAATCAAATATAATAAGTTGTTTTTTTTTAACCGCAGTTTAAATCAAACACTTTAAAATTAACAACAAATCTAAAAAAAAACACTTTTTATTAAACACTTTTTTTTAAACCACAACTATAATACTAAATAGGCTCTAAATCTTCTTTAAACTCTTTTCTCTGTTAGGTTTGTTTGTATTTGTGAAATATTTTAGAGATTTAATATGTGATTTACTAATTGATTCAATAAGGATATGTTTGGAAAATGCTATTATTATACACTATTTGATAAATTTTCTAGAGGTTACAAAGGGAAAGGAAAAATCTTCCATTCATTAGGCATTGACAAAACATCCAATGAAGATGTGGCGGCAAAAATATTTAATTCATTAAATAGCAATGCACAATTTAAATAACCCCTCATTCTTATTTATATATCTATTTTGGCGCCAAAAGCCATAAATTTTCCCGCCATAAAAAACCAACCTCCAAAAACATCCATTTCCCTTCTTCCTCACTCTCTAGAACCCTAACAACCCAATCCGCACACACAGAGAGATCCATCAATGGAGGGCGAGCAGCCAGCAGTGTTAAATGGTAAGAGAAGAAGAGGAGCAGAAGCCACGGCCAGATCCGAAGCCCTTGAGCGACTCAAAGCGCTCCGTCGTGGTGGCAGGAGATCTGAAAATGGCGGCGGGTACGCCATCAAAATGGAAGATCCAATCTATGATTCCGTCCCCGAGGACGAGTACAACAGTCTCGTCGCTCGCCGCCGCGAGGAAGCTCAGGGTTTCATCGTTGACGATAACGGCCTAGGTTACGGCGACGAAGGTGAAGAAGAGGACTGGTCTCAGGCCGGATTACCTCCGTCTTCGGATGAATCGGACGGCGAGGGTTTGAATAAGAGTAGATATAGAAAGAAGAAAAGTGAAAAGAAAGAGAAAGAGAAAGAGAAAGAAGTGAAGAAAGGTAATGCTTCGTTGACGGCTGCTGCGGCGGCGATTATGGGGAAAACGAAGATATCGGCTATGTTTACATCAAATGTTTTTAAAAATAGGGATTCTGTTGGTAAGGTAAAGAGTTTTGATTGTGACAATATTGTTGATGATGTTATCGCGGAGTTTGCTCCTGATGAAGCTGATAGAGAAAGGCGTAGAAGAGGACAGTTGATTGTGAAGAATGCTACACCAATTAAGAGTGAAAATCGATTTTTTGATAACGGTAATGATGTTAATTTTATGGTTAAAGCAGAATTGGATAGGGATTTTATTAATTATAAGAGTGGTGTTGATGAGAAAAAGGAGGGAATTGTGGAAGTGAAAGAGAAGGGAGAGGATAAATTGTCTAATCCGGTTAAAGAGGAGGTTGTAAGTGTTTTGGAAGTGAAAGCAGACGAGGCAGTTGTGAAGAAGGATGATGGACGTACACTTAATGCGAAGATTAGTGATGAGGAGAGGGATCCAGCTTTGAGTGCGACAGCCGGGTGGAAAGAAGTGATGAATGGTAAGAATGGGGGTGAGGCTGTTAGTGGCGCTGGGGTAGTGGAGGAGGTTAAAAGTGGAGCAAATTGTGAGGAGCAATCTGAGTTTGAGCTGGATGGTGATGGGTCATTACCCTTTTACATTCTTGATGCTTATGAAGAGATTTTTGGTTCTAACATGGGCACGATCTATTTGTTTGGGAAGGTAATGTATACTTGTTTGATATTTTTTGGTGATCCTGTAACACTTTTTTTGTAGAATGTTAACAATGCTTGTTACAAGAACTTGGACGATCAATTAATTTTCCTTCAAGGGTGATTAAAATGGGCTGTACTAACAAATTAGAATAGGTGGCATTAGGGTGACTTATTGCACTTAATTGACACTATCAGATAACTAATTTCCCAGTGGTAATTTTTAATTAGTTAGTTATGTGTGATAATTAAACTCTATAAGGCTTTAAGTTGAGGTTAGTGATGAACAAAGATGATGCTTTACTTATTGAAAAACATTCAGGATTATATTTATCCAGTTTGGATGTTTCTCCATTTTTGTCATGAAACCTGACAAATTTAGTACATTATTGAGCTGGTGGTGGCATTCATTTCATAGATAGCCAATTCGTCCAACAATCAAGTTTGTGCAGTGGCATGCAACGAAACTTATCTATTTCTTATGTGTTATTGGTATAAATCCTGGTGCTAGTAGTGATGTTGACATCTGACTTTGGTATTTAGGTGAAAGCCGGAAATACATATCATAGTTGCTGTGTGGTTGTAAAGAATATGCACAGATGTGTTTATGCAATTCCAAATAGTTCTATATTTCATACTGATGAGATGAGCATGCTAGAGAAAGAGGTTGAAGAGTCACGGATTTCTTCCACAGATTTCCATAAAAAGCTGCAAGTAAGTACATTCTCATATGCAAATGTATGTAGATATACATGCTTAAATTATGGAACAAGTGTCTTATATTATGGGACAAATATCTTTGTGTTTTATTTTCTGGCTGCTTTTAATGCTTTTATGCAATTTTCTTCTGCAGGACATGGCATATGAGCTAAAGAATGAAGTTGCAAGCCAATTGTTAAGTCTCAATGTCTCAAGTTTCAGCATGGCTCCGGTTAAGGTTTGCAGATTCATTCATTCTAATGTCAAAAACAGTGCATTTTGAGCTACTTATATTCTGCTGTGCTGTTCATATTTCCTGATATTCTTTTTATTTATTTTGTTGACCAACTAACAGAGGAGATATGCATTTGAGCGCTCTGATATACCAGCTGGAGAGAATTATGCACTCAAGATCAACTATCCATTTAAGGTTTCCACCAAATTTGTTCAACATAGTAACGCAGTTTAAATCATTGAGCTATATTTGAGACACTCAGATGTCATATTTGTACATCTTGGAGTTTCTTAAGTTACTGTTTTGATACTATCAAGCTCTGTTAAACTCCTTTCTATTTTGAATTATATATTTTGGATTCTCTGAGTGCAGGAACCTCCGCTCCCAGCAGATCTCAAAGGCGAAACTTTCTGTGCTTTGCTGGGAACTCATTGCAGGTAATAGATCTGGGGGTTTTGCTAACATCCGGGCTTAAAGGGTGCACTTTTAAATTCCAACCAGACATTACTTCCTCTTAAATAAATCCATGTGTACGAGTTACATAAGAGTGTGATAGAAATTCAATGTGAAAACTTGCTTTAATGAGCTTACAGACCATCTCTTTCTTTTTATTACAAGTGCTGTCAATATTTTGGCATGTATTCAGAAGTTGTCATCATAACTCTTCTACTGCTTGATTGATTTGTCCTAGAGTTGCCAAATCTCAATGAGCTAAACAGCCTAGCCTTCTCAAAACTCAATAACTAAGGTAAAAAAGGGATCAGATGGCTATAGCTAGTTAGTTGATTAGTCAATACACTTATTGATCACCTATACAAGTCTCAGTGTCCACTGATACATCTTTAATGTGTTAACTTAGAGTCATGTTTGAATCTGATATAAATATTGAATTGAGGCCAGTGAAGTCAACTTGATTATCTTTTATGCAATTTTAGTTCTGGCAAGTTCCAATTCAGCTTCGAGGGTTGGACAGTTATACATAATGAACAATAAATTCTTTTATGGAAGTGGAAAATAATCATTGTTATCATTTACAGTGCTTTAGAGCTTTTTCTTGTTAAAAGGAAGGTAAAGGGACCTTCGTGGCTTTCAGTTTCAAAATTTGCAACTTGCCCAGCTTCTCAAAAGGTAAGGTTTTCAATCAACACATCTTTTATCAGTTCACTTATCCCTCATGAACTCCTTTATAATATCTTCTCTGTTTCCTCTGTACCAATCTTGGTCAGGTGAGCTGGTGCAAGTTTGAGATCATTGTCAAATCTCCAAAGGACATACAAGTTTCATCTTCTTCAAATAGCAAAATAGAGATTCCTCCAGTGGTTGTTGCTGCAATAAATCTGAAAACTGTCATAAATGAAAAGCAGAATGTGAATGAAATAGTCTCTGCTTCGGTCATTTGCTGTCACAAGGCCAAGGTTTGATTAAGAGCTCCCATGGGCCATTCTGCTTTCATTTTGATTTCAAGCATTTTTCATTTGGATGTCATCCATTTTGCCTTTGA
The DNA here is from genome assembly GCA_018804465.1 of Populus tomentosa. Taxonomy (NCBI): domain Eukaryota; kingdom Viridiplantae; phylum Streptophyta; class Magnoliopsida; order Malpighiales; family Salicaceae; genus Populus; species Populus tomentosa. The sequence continues at coordinate 4,115,894 of CM031981.1, forward strand.
AGTTGTTGGTTCGAATACATATATGCAATGACAATGTCATCTGATCTTAGTTCACATGTCAATTTGAGTAAAAAGGCACTTGGAAAAGGCATCACATTATTTACTGGTAGAGTTAGATGTAGGTTATGTTCTTGTAATGATACAATACAAATAAAAATTGTTCACTTTGTGCCTGGGAGTCCTAACTTTTTAAGTTACTATGTTTTGTTGGATTTATCCACAATTTTCTTCCTGAATTTGTTCGTTTTGGCACTACAAAGTAATTCATAAAAGGGTTGAAGTTCATTTTTAAAATGAACTTGGTCAGGAGGGAAATATTTACATCAGCTTGATGCCCATTATTTTTCATAAATATGCTCCACTTTATGGCTTACGTTATGTGACCTCTAATTGAAGTTATGGCATTGTTACCATGAAGGCTTCTAGCTCTAATCCGGGATAAAGTTGATTTCACAAGTGCTTTCCCATTTTATGCCATACAAGTTTATGTGTATCTCTAAGATAAGCTACTACTACTGTTTCACTTTTCAGATTGACACTCCCATGTTGGCCTCCGAGTGGAAGAAACCTGGCATGCTTAGCCATTTTACTGTTGTTCGCAAGCTTGATGGAGGAATATTCCCAATGGGATTTTCCAAAGAGGTTACAGACAGAAACACAATGGCTGGATCAAATGTCTTAGCTGTTGAAAGCAGGTTCTATCTTGTTTTCAATTTCTTGTTTCTTTGTTCTTTCTAATCATATTTCTGGCACCTGTAGTTAAGTATTTTTTTCATCTTTTTGCAGCGAAAGAGCTTTGTTAAATCGTCTGATGATTGCATTACACAAATTAGACAGTGATTTTCTTGTTGGACATAATATATCTGGTTTTGACCTGGATGTTCTCCTCCATAGGACACAGGTGGGGTTATTTTTGTGATGCTTTCTAACAGAAAGATTATGTGAGGTCAATTTCTTGTTAAATTTGTGCTCATTTATGTAGGCTTGCCGGGTGCCAAGTAGCACATGGTCCAAAATAGGACGCCTGAAGCGTTCTGTGATGCCTAAACTTACAAAAGGAAATGCCATTTTTGGCTCCGGAGCAAGTCCAGGGATCATGTCTTGCATTGCTGGCCGGCTCTTATGCGATACATTTTTAGCTTCCCGTGATTTATTAAAAGAGGTATTGTGCACACCTGATGGCATCACATCATGCAGTTAACGCTGGACAAAAAAATCAGTTTCTCACAGTTTAACTTCAATTCATCCAGGTTAGTTATTCCTTGACGCAACTTGCTAAGACTCGGCTGAACAAAGACCGCAAGGAGATTGCACCACATGATATTCCCACAATGTTCCAGACGTCAAAGTCCCTTATTGAACTAGTAAGTTCTGATTCTAACTTCAGTTACCTGACCAGAATTATCGTGCTAGGTAATATATTCCTTGTAGAAATTAGAGTTTGAACTTTTCTTGTCCTGGTAAACAATTTTTATTGTGGTTAAATTAGTATGTTTTCTGTATTTCTATAGAAGTGCACATCTTTCTTGATAATTCAGAGTGTTCTATGTGATAACAGACAATTTGTGGCTGTGAAAATTGTGGCTTGACTAATTTGTTCTAACATTAACAACTCGGATGGTTCAGGCATATAATTTGCAACATTGTAATAAAGTTTACAAATAATTTTAACCTTGTATTTCATATATACCTGGGCTATGGTGATTTTAGTAGCCAACTGACAGCCTAAACTAGCTTAGTTAGGTAAATTGTCTTCGCTTGTCAATCAGGGCATCTTTTAAGCCCATAAAGGTAATGTGATGATGCTTGTGGTCAGCTTTACCTGCTACAAGAAAATTATGAGTGGTCCCCTCTTTTCTGGCCTATTATGGTTCTCATGGTGTCAGTAATGCGTTCAGGTTGAATATGGTGAGACAGATGCATGGTTATCTATGGAACTCATGTTTCATTTGAGCATTCTTCCTCTCACACGCCAGCTGACCAATATCAGTGGGAATCTCTGGGGGAAAACTCTTCAAGTGAGTTCTCGCAGAATTGGTTTTCCCTTTTTTATGATTTATTTCTGCAAGTTGTGTCCAAAACATCATTACAAATGTATAAACACTTCTAATATATGTTTTTCCAGGGTGCCAGGGCACAAAGAGTAGAGTATCTTCTATTGCATGCATTCCATGCAAAAAAATATATTGTCCCAGACAAGATGTCTTCTCGTGTAAAGGAAGCAAAAATGACAAAGAGGAGAATTAATAATGGCATTGAGGATAGAAATGCTGATGAGTTGGACACTGATGCTGCCAATTTCGAAAACGACAATCAACAAAGTGATCATGGGAAAAGAAAAAAAGGTCCTGCCTATGCAGGTGGATTGGTTTTGGAGCCTAAAAAAGGTTTATATGACAAATATGTATTGCTTCTGGATTTCAATAGTCTTTACCCCTCAATTATTCAGGTTAATATCTTTTTCCCTCCTCACCCTCTCTCTTGCTTGATTACCTCATTGATCTACCACTTTCATGGCACTAATACTTAATTCATTTTACAGGAATACAATATCTGCTTCACAACAGTTGAAAGGTCTATGGATGGATTGGTTCCTCGTTTACCTTCCAGTAAAACAACTGGAGTTCTGCCTGAGGTATGATCACCTCATTGCTTGTTAGCTTAATCTTTAAAAAATAATTGTTAGACCGCTTGTTAAAAATTGTAGTGCATGCTATCTATCCTCATCTTTTGCATTTATGCTCTTCAATGCATTGCATCTGAGATTCCTGTTTTCTAATATGGAATTATGCGTACCATTCTTTTTCCATTGTTTTGAGCTAAAGTGGTTTCCAGGAATTTATTTTACATGTTCTTTGACAGTTGCTGAAAAATTTAGTTGAGAGAAGAAGAATGGTTAAGTCATGGATGAAGAATGCATCTGGTCTCAAAGTCCAGCAGCTTGACATTCAGCAACAAGCACTAAAGCTCACTGCAAATAGGTTTATATTTATTTTCTTGGCATCTAGATTTTGGTTTTTTTTCTTTGCATAATTCCTACTTTTTTTTTTCTTATACATTCTGACATGGCTGGTCATGCAGTATGTATGGATGCCTTGGGTTTTCCAATTCAAGATTCTATGCAAAGCCACTTGCAGAACTAATAACTCTACAAGTAAGATAAACATTGCTTTTGCTGAAACTGAATGTCTTGCTCTCAAGCGAAAACTGATGTATTGACCAAGTCAAGTGACTGATATTTAGGGAAGGGAGATTTTACAAAGTACTGTTGATCTTGTTCAGAATAATTTGAACTTGGAGGTAAGACCTTCTGCATTGATGTATAGAAATTGTTGTCAAATTCTTTTAGTATTTACGTTCATAAATTCACATGACTAGCACTGTGGTTATCTCTTGAAGAGTGCTTTTTTACTTTGAATTGCAGGTGATCTATGGTGATACAGATTCAATTATGATTTATAGTGGACTAGATGATATTCCAAAAGCAAAAGCTATTGCAGGGAAAGTCATCCAGGAGGTAAAATTATGGTCATGTACTTTGTGCTTGTTGGAAAAATTCTATGTACCTTGTGTTGCAAAAATTCTATGGAGACCTATCAGCATCCCATGCTAAAAAATGCAAAATGCAATGAAGTGTCTAAATGAACTGACCTTGTCATATTCCTAGTGAATAGATAACAGTGGGATACAGTTACTGCACTTTTTGACAAATCCAAAATCCATAAGACTTGGGCATCTATAAAGTTCCAAATTTAATGTTTTAACTCCAACTTGCCAGCATGCACTTTACTTAAACCAAATGAAGTCTTTGTTTTTTCCTTGTAATGTTGCTACTATTAGATTCCTCTTCTCCATTCATGCTCTACATTGGATGTAACTTCGTTTAGCTGTATCTAGGTTAACAAGAAGTACAGGTGTCTAGAAATTGATCTTGATGGCTTGTACAAAAGAATGCTTCTTCTAAAGAAGAAGAAATATGCAGCTGTTAAGGTGCAATTCAAGGATGGGATACCATATGAGGTAAATTTTTGTAAAAGTAAATATTTTTTTGCCATTTCAGTTACTGTTGTCTTGAATAAGATCAGTATGATAACTTTTTTGCTGCAGGTTATTGAACGTAAAGGTCTTGACATGGTTCGTCGTGACTGGAGCTTGCTATCAAAGGAATTGGGAGATTTCTGCCTGACTCAAATTTTGTCTGGAGGGTATGCTATACTGCCCTTTTTTTATTTTTTACAGTAATTTTGACTTTGAACTTGGCTGGAATTGAGCGAAAGTGATTGGAGTCCCCATTTACCATGTCACGCCTTTGGCTCTTGTGCTCACAGGTCATGTGAGGACGTAATTGAATCGATACATAACTCCCTCATGAAGGTAATGTTGAATTATTGTCAATATTCCTTTCCTTTCCTTTCTATTTTAAAAGAAAAGGCAAATTGTCAGGAAAATGGTAAAAGAGATATGGCCATTTCAATATGGTTATTGTTGAACAAATAAAAGGCAGTTGAAGGGGTTATGGATCCTGGTAGAGAAAGGTGTTACCATCTCAACTTCTTTGGAAAACTAGAGTTGCCATTGAATGATGGCTGTGCTTTAAACTTGCCTTTCCATTTGGAGTCTTATTGTTCAGTTTTGTGAATTTAACAGGTCCAGGAAGATATGAGGAGTGGACAAGTAGCCCTTGAGAAATATGTCATCACAAAGACATTAACTAAACCACCTGAAGCCTATCCTGATGCCAAAAATCAACCCCATGCTCTGGTGAGTCTGAACATTTTTGAATTGTTCTTTTAACGGGTCTTTAACCATATTTTCATGGTTTGTACCATTTGACAAATCCATTCTTACTTTTGTGCACCATTTTCCAGGTAGCACTAAGGTTGAAGCAAAGTGGTTATACAGCTGGTTGCTCTGCTGGTGATACAGTACCGTATATAATTTGCTGTGAGCAGGTATTGATTGATGTAATTTGGGTATAGCATTCCAAGCCTTGTATTTAAAATGTAACCTTGTTCAATGTTCTTTTATCTTCTGCCCTTGTTTTTCAATCGAGCAGGGTGCGGGTGCTTCTGCAGTAAGTTTAACAGGGATAGCCCAGCGTGCAAGACATCCTGATGAATTGAAATGTGATGATGGGAAATGGATTATTGACATTGAGTACTACTTGTCACAGCAAATTCATCCTGTGGTATCACGTTTATGTGCTTCAATCCAGGGTACAAGCCCAGAGCGTTTGGCTGATTGCTTGGGGCTTGACTCATCCAAGGTATTCTTCCTAGCCAGACTCAGAGTTATGATATTTTCCAATTTGTATGCAGCACTTAACCCATGATTAATTGTTTTTACAGTTCCAAAGTAAATCAAGTGAATCTGTCCCTTCTAGCTCACTCCTGTTTGCTGCTGATGATGAGGAAAGGTAATTATTATGCCTAGCAATGCCATTATGGTCCAATGCTTTCAAATATCTTCTGTGCCTAAATTTAATTTCAATAGCTTAGCTTTTGTTATTTGTGTCTAAGGCATCATTTCCAGAATTAATTAATAAAATTTGGAATACATTGTAGGGTATAAAAGAAATTATATTTGAAACTGTCATGTGAAATCCTTTTCACACCATTTTGTTTTCCTTGAATTGAATTGCAGATATCAGAGTTGTGAGCCGCTAATCTTGTCATGTCCCAGCTGCTCTGGTACTTTTCACTGTCCTCCTGTCTTCAGTTCCATTTGTACGTCAATTCTTGAGAAATCAAAAAACCCACAAATCAAAGAATCTATATCCAATTTCTGGCATCGATTGTGTTGCCCTAAATGCCCAGAGGAAGGTGACTTGGGCAGAATATCTCCTGCAGTGATGGCCAATCAGGTTTTTATCAAATTGCATTCATATCATTAAACGTATTAATCTTCTTCTATGTTGTGCACTTGGAGAAAGAAATATTACATGGTTCGCTGTCAAGACATTGAAAGATGTTTCCTGGAGTGTTTTATTGAGACGGACTGGGTCCACGAATGAATTATTTATTAAACACTATACTCTTTTGAGTTGCGAGTTAAGAGCGGTGAGTGTGATCCTTTCTATTTCAGGTCAAAAGGCAAGCAGAGGGGTTTGTTTCCACCTACTATAAAGGCGTCATGATGGTAATCTACTTGTTGTACATTATTACAAGGAATACAAGATCAACATACATGAACCATGATAATAATTAAATCTAGTCTGTTTTCAGTGTGATGATGAAACTTGTAAGCATACCACTAGGAGTCTCAACCTGAGGCTGGTTGGTGATTCCGAGAGAGGAACAGTTTGTCCAAGCTATCCACGCTGCAATGGGCATCTAGTGAGAAAGGTTTACATCGCATACTGAACTTTAAAGAAATTTATTCCATTGATTGTATTTGGTCACTGAGAAATTTGGTTCTAAATGTGTTTTCGCCAGTATACGGAAGCAGATTTGTACAAGCAACTGTCGTATTTCTGTCACTTGCTCGACACTGCTCGCTGCATTGAAAAGGTTGGTTTCTTTATTTAGTTGTTGATTTGTCATGATAAGTTGCCATTCTCTAGTGCTGATTTTAGCTTGACGTTTCATGGTTGATCTAGTTGCAGGCGGACGCAGGCACTAGAATACAGGTAGAAAAGGAGCTGATGAAAATCCGGCCAGTGGTTGATATGGCTCTTTCAACAGTTAAAAAGATAAGGGACAGATGTGCTTATGGGTGGGTGCAGTTGAATGGCCTTGCAGTCACAGTATAATTTGCCAAGCAATATGTAAATATCAGGTATAAGTCTGGTCAGAGCATTCTAACTTTCTGCTGTATGAAAATGGAAATATGTGCCAATTCTTCAATGGCGAACCATCTTATTTGTCGATTCCTTGTATTATGTATAAATTTAGTTATTTTTTATATCTAGTTTTATAGGCTTTAGTTTTGAGGTTACAATTTGACCAAAAGAAGTTTTGGGCTTAGAACCAGCACTAAGCAAACAGACCCATATAGATTTTTTCCATCAAATTGAGTGTGTTCTTAGAAAGTAATTAAAATACTTCAATTTTGGTGGGGCTAGTTCATTTGTGCCAAAGGCCATGTTGAAAGTAAATATTTTAGAGCTTTTCCATTGCTTTTTTTTTTTTTTTTCACGGGTACAAAAATATTCTGCTAAATTGTGCACTCTGTTTGATAGATTGTTATTGATGAACTTTTTTAATTACTCGTGTATTTTATGGAAGAAATAATCTTTAAATTATTTATCATAAATTTATTGGGTTAGGCCCATCCGAATCCATGGATGTCGATTTTTTAAGTTTTAACACGTCTTTAATATTTTATGAGTACAAATATTTTTTAAAAGCATTCACATTATATTGATGTCATCTATTTTAATTAAAATGGCTTTTCATGCCCAGTCATTCTTTTCTTGAGGGGTTGGTCTCTTTTCCGCATATCTTTCTCATTTGGCTAAGCTGCTATGGCATAACTGTGTTAGATAGTACAAGCTCAAAAAATCAGGAGTGCTCATGAACTATTGATTTGTACATTTCAAAACGGACGTCCAAACAAGACGCTAACAAACCCACATGTAACATTGATCTTGAGAATTTTTTCTAATGAGATTGTCATTATTTCCATGCTTAAATTCCATATGGATATGCATCTTGTGTTTGAAGGATTTTTGTTTGGATGTTATTTTAGTAATTTTTGTTTTAAAATGTATTAAAATAATATTTTTTTTATTTTTTAAAAATTATTTTTAATATTAATACATCAAAATAATTTTAAAATAAATTAAAAATATTAATTTAAAAACAAAATATCTTTTTTAAAAATACTTTTAAAACATAATATCACACTGCCCTTCCTAATTCCTAGTCCCTACATATGCTTAAAAATACTTTTTGTTCGTGACTCCATGCTTGCAGTGGCACGCACCTACAATGGTGCAAACTATTCATGGGGCTATAGCTAGTAGGGACACAAACCAGCTATGGCGTGCCCACTGGTAGTGGTATAAGAAATGATGGCCACATCATGCCTTGATAGGACATTGTACTTGGCCAGCTTTTTGGACATTTCTATGATCGCAAGAAGTGATGACTGTAATATGCCCTGATAGGTTAATGTTTAAAAGTTCCATGGATCCCATTAGAAAACATAGGGATGTTTATAAGATTACCTCTAGATTTATTTATTTATTTTTATTTTTAGGGTTTGATAAATTTTTTAAGGCTGAATTATTATAAGCTACAAGATTATTTGAACTCTAAGAATGATTACTATATCTTGAGTAATAATTTTTTTTCTTTTTGTTTTTATATTTTTAACTCCTCTTATAAAAATATGAGAGGTCATATTCTATTTATATCAAAAAAAATTATTCTTATCATTTTTTTTTTTATCAAAATTACATTTATTTACTAAGTTTTGAAAAACTATAATTAACATTATGGGTCAACATAATTTTTTAAATTGAATAAAAATACCAAACTATCCTCACATATAATATATCAAAAACTTAAATAAAAAACAGATCATTAATTTCATTAATTTTCTCTTTTCAAATATCATTTGATCTTTCTTTTTTTGTGAAGGTTTGAAGCCCAATCAAAACCAAAATCTAGTTTTTTAAAATGCCATAGAGAAAGTATACAGGACAATTTAAAACCAAATATTCTTGTAATAATAATAATAATAATCTCCATCCTAGATTTTAAGTGTCTTCGAAGTGCACAAGTATTTCAGTAAAGGTAAGGTGAACACACTGCTTGGAGAAAAGGAAAACAATCAATTACTTTATTAATAAATAGGGAAACATATCGGTTTTTCAAGTCCAAGGTTCATCTTTATGAAAAGTGAATCATCTATATGTTGAGTGCTCCTCCAGCTTTATTGGAATCATTACTTGACCTGCATTTTTTTACGGTGCTCCACGAATCGTACTTGGTGACCCATCCTCACTGCAACTCCCCGACAGGTGCCTCATTGAGCCATAGGAAATGGATGAAATCATACAGTTTTGCGCTTACACTCACCTGCTAAGCATTGAAGAGTCACATTTCCATGGTTGCAGCTATCTAAAATTACAGAAGAAAATATTGCAGCTATCTAAAATTACAGAAGAAAATATTCACAGCAGATGGAAACATCACCTTGTACGGTGTTGGGTTAAGCTTCCTCATATGATCAGGACGCATTCGCTCAAGCTGCTTGATACAGCTATCTCTAATGTCCTTGAGAGGAGGTAAATCTTCTCTTGGTTTATCTTCAAGAAACAAAAACACTTTTCAGACATTGCTATAGATGAAGTATGCTCAGCCTGTGGTCAAACAATATTATGTGGGGTTTGATACAATGCTGAGTCCTCAAATCTTATCTTAACTACAAATCAAATGATTGCAAAATTTGGGAAACCATATGTAGAAATAATGATATCCCTGCATGTGTAAGCATTTGTGAAGAAGCAGATCCTCAACACATCATGTTCAACTGTTATATCATATACAAAATATTTCACTTCACAGAAACCCCCACCTGAGCTCCCAGGCCAATAACACTTTAGAAGCTCCTCAACCTGCTGTGGAACCACATACGCTCTCTTGGATTCATTAAAAGGATGGCGACACAGTATCCGTTCTCCCACCTGAAAGTTTAGAGAAGGAAGATATTATGTTTTCTCCTTTCAACTAATCACCACAGTGAGTTGATTCCATCATGAAGGCAGCTCAATCATGGGTTAAAAGGGGAAAAAAATGTACATGAGATAAAAAGTTAGTGACTGTCGATGTTGACAGTGAACTCTTACGACCAAACTAGTAAAACCAGTGTATAAATCAATAACTGAGATCTCACCAGACTCTGAAGTCCATTATATCTTGAATATGTTTTGCACTCAAAATTTAATTCTCCATATAAAACAAGTAGATCAAAGATTTTGAACACCAACCTCTCGGCCAGCTCAGTGTTAAAAAAATCTTTCATTATGATGGTACTTGGTAGAGGTAAAACATCAAAGATTAGAGCACATGGAGCACTTCACCGATAAATCCATTAAATGTTGAGCATGATTTTGAATACTGACCTCTCAACTTGGTTAGTGAAAACATTCTTGTTGATCATGCCAGCACTCTCAGATTACATTTGATAAATAGCACAAAATAAGGATAATAGTGGTGGTACTTGGTAGAGCATAAAACATCAAAGATTTGAGCATGTGGAGTGCTTTACTGATAAAATCATTAATTGATGGACTACCTTTGGAGATGGTTCATTTTCCCCTGTCATTATGTCCACCAGTGGGTACCCTTCTCTTCCATACAATCTGTAAGACCGTTTTTTGCATGGTATAGAAACCTGGTAAAATAACAAAGGGGAGAAAAATCAGTGATTCTATAAAAACTAACAAAAGTTTCTTCGACTTAGATCAAACCTTTGAAACATCTTCAGAAAGTTTGATGCGAGGCTGATTGTTTATTTCAACAAGCTTGAAGACACAACCCAAAGCAGCTTGAGCATAGCAAGTTACAAGATAGGTTCCTATTCCATATGAATCTACTTCATGACCCTGAGCAGCCGAAAAAAGCTATATCAATTAGATTTAGTTTGCACAAAATGTATGTCTAGCATTTACATAATGAGGCGTACATGCTTTAACATACTGAGGCAGATAAGCAACATAAATTATTAGTACGAGCATGATATTTGGCCACTGTTTGTTGCTTTACAATGGAAATGTTATTCATGCTGCTGGAACACATTTGAGACAATCAGATCAGCAACAACTTTGGCATTCAATGTTTGACCAAAATGTTTTTCAACTAAATAATTGCCAAACAGAACAGAACACACAATTCATTATTTCTGTGTTTAAAATTTCCCATATGGAGAAAAGGGGTAGGAGCGGATGCCAAAGGAATGCTGGAAGGCATATTAAGACAAAAACATATAAATACTTAGCAGGGCAGAAGTAGGTAAAGGATGAAGAAATTTATCCACACATCATGTAGCTTTTTAAAGTTTGTTTATCTTCAATAGTTAAGAAGCAGTATTATGAACAAGATCTGAATTTATGGGGTAACAGCTGAAGCACATATCTTTTGTTTCCCTTTCTGTATTTCTTAACTCTATTGCTTCACTTACTGAATTATATCCGTTAAGTGTATAAATAGACCCAGGCTTGAAGTAAAATTAGTGAAATTCAGAGATGGCATCTTTTCACAGCATGCAGCTAAGTGAGACAAATCCGATGCCAGATATTTGTCAGAAATTTTCTCTCAGCAGCGTGTGAATTGTGCAAGGAGCAAACACACAAAGCCAGAGAATTTTCATGTGAAACCATTCTAAAACATGCTCCCATAGAATAACTAATAGATGACTGATGCCTTCAGCAAGCTCCAAAATGGGAAATGTATGTAATTTGCACATAGAACAAGAGCAGTTTTGTTACAGAATGAATACCTGTTTATTTAGAGCATCTAAAGTTTCCTCATTGAGGTCATTACTAGCAGTGATGCCCATCTTTCCAAAACCAGGCACTCCAAATTCTTTCTCAATGGCCCCAAAGAACTTCCGCGCCTCACAGGACAAATATGCTAGATCACCAGAATCTAATCTAATGCCAACTGCTTTATATCTGCAAAGTAAACCATCTAAAATCACTTGTGTGTAAATCGAGAACTATTAAAAAGTCAACGTGGAAAAATAATAAAGAGGACAAGTCTTCAGGATGCTATGCAAATAAAAGACAGACAATTGAATCACAAACTAATGTGACAGTGGTTAAAGGTGAAGGATATCAATGGCTTTGATTTAAAATAAAGGCATTGCTGTTGGATGCCAATCATGACAAATGGCTGTAGGAAACCATTGCAACAGGCTTCAGAAAATGTTGCGTATGGCTTCTAAAACGTAGCAAATTGTTCAACTGGATATTGCAAATATCTGGTTGAAACCTGAACTACAGGAATATTCGGTTGAAGCCCCTGTTGAAGGAAAAAATAGGCCACCAGGGAAAGATACCAGGCCATTGGTGTAAGCCAAAGGGATGTCAGAAGTCATCTGTTAGATGTAAAGACGTGATTTAAATGCTGGAAAGGTGAAAATGAAAGCATTGGCCAAGGTAGAGGCAATGTCACAGTTTCAGAATATGCAATCTTGGTGCTGGCATGCCTACCAATAATTTGAATTGTGTAATGTTGGCATTAAGCCTTTGAGAGAGATACTGTTACCCAAACAGGAGGACAAGGAAAAGTTAAAAAAAATATAATATCGTATGTTTCAGTTCCCATGACGATTAAAAAAGGAATTTTGCTCAGTAAAAATGCCATCACACTCGTAAATCTTTCAGGCTTACCCAAGATCATTAAGTGCTAGAGCAACCGCACAAAAGTTCGGGATTCCACTCCTCATTACCTGTTAAAGAGATGGAACAGATAATTGCAATGTTAACTGCACTAAAGTGATAAGTGATTGAAGTAGCCACCTGGCTTAATTAACAAGACAAAGTTTGGCATGCAGCAAACAGAAGATGCAACATATAATTAACCCTTGCAAATATAATCCATTAATACTAAAGTACGGTCATGGAAACGTTAATGAGCACTTGCACCATTTCATAATGGAAAAGTTAATGTCTACTTGTATGAAATGCCACATGCTTGATGATGCAAGACATAAACATCAGCATTTTGAGAAGATCAGTTGTATACATTAAAAAGATGCGGTAAATTGGAAGAACTTTCCAAGGTTATAGACCCTAATAAGTTTTCCCTTATCTTAACCTACAAATTCTTGGTCACATTTACTGTTTACTAAATGTATGTTTTTTTAAAATAACCACCTAGCTTATGAACAAGGCAAAGTGCAGCATGCAGCTGAAAGCAAAGACAGCATATAATTAAATTTTGCAGATATTTGCCTAAAGGTTGAGTGTGATTAGAGCTTCATGATACAAGTAGTTGCATCTCTGCATGAGAAGTTAATGTCTCAATTCATTCAAAAGAATATGGTTTTTGAAAATTTCAAGGTATTGAGTGGCCTGGATGACACAAGCATTTTGAGAAGATCAACTTCATAAACTGCGCTTGCAAATTACAATAGAGTTATGAGGTTACTGAAATTTGATCAAACAATTGTTGACTTTGGCTTGTTCTTTACAATGTTTGGTGCTAAACATGCAGACACAGGTTTTCAGTGAGGGATTACCCTAAGCACCCAAGATTGTATGTAAAAACTTACTTTTCATAGTGATAATATAAAGAAAAGCAAAATATCAACTAGCTACATGTCATATCTTGACAAATAATAATAATAAAATCTTTTCCAGGAAACAGATATTAGTTTTATTCCAAAGAATTGAAACATATCAACCTGGAAGCAAAAACTACACTCACGTCATATGTGTCCACAAGAGCTAAAAAGCTTCTAGGGAATGCCAAGGCATAGGAGGTGAAAGCTGCTAGCTCACTTTGATTGGTCTCACCAAAAATACCACGTAAGGAATTTGAGCACTGCATAGCATAAATCATATTAATCAAATCAAAAAGTAAAGAAAAACAAAAACTGAAAGGGGAGCAGAGGAAACAAATGAAGTATGAATTGTAGGATTGAGACACTGTTCACACCAATTAGCTGTCATGGAAGTAAGAAAACATCTTAATCAATATTAGATATCAAAATGGCTTGCAGCATTAGACATTCTCTGTGAGATAGTACCTGTTATTAACCATCAAGTTCCTAAAATATTGAATCTTACATATTAGATATCAAAAAGGCCCTACATGGTTTCTCTGGAAGCAATCAACAATCTTTTCAAAGAAACTATTAATTTCACAAGGCCCAAACAAAAATCCCCCTTTCTGGACCTAAAATCTGTGTACAGAAAAGAAAAATCTTTCCAGGATTCAGAGTTAGGACTTCTGGAAAATTACTTTTAACTCTTACATTTAAAAACCCCGATACAATTATAGCAGAAAGGAATGGGGAGAAAGAGAGAGATTGAACTTTAATGATAATATCAAAATTGTTTAACATGAAAGAGCTAGCATGCAATGCACATACATAACTACTTGAATAAGCAACCATAGGAATTTTTATTTTTTGGAACTAAAATTAGAGCCTTGTCCCTTTTTGTTTTTTTTTTGCAAGAAGAGCATAATATTTTCCGCTTTGTAAAACCTTCAAAACTACATAAAAGTCTCATGCCATGGCCACCAGCTAAATTATATTTCAAGGAATTCCATATGCTGTGCATTATCATCAATAGTTCTCTGGTGCTTTCATAGAGAAATCAAACTAGGATCTTAAGCACGCCAACTAGGCATTATTGAATACACATCCCACACCTATGGAATTTTCATCAACAAATAAAACTTTAATATTTACTTCCCCTGTTTTTCTAACCCGTGCTGACAACAGATAGATCCATAAGCTTCACAACTAGTTATCTCCAATAAGATGAAAGAATATGAAAATTTAACCGCCCTAGTTTATGTTATCAAACATTCAAGAAAGGCAGTAGGTTAATTTAGTCATCTCTAGCTAAAGATGAACAGAGGATGGACAACTTTTGATGAATAATCAAAATGAATGCAGAGGGCCAATGAAGAGAACCTGAATTTTATTTATCCATGTCTGAACTGAACTGACAAAGTCGTCGCAACTACTTGATCCATCAGCACTTTGAAGTGACTTGTCTATGATCTCATCAGGGCTCTGCAAACCACTGAATAATTTAGATGAAGGACTAACCAAACCTAAAGCAATGAAATACTATTGTTTAACGTACATGGCATGAATGTGTAAGCATTGGCACAAACATGTGATGACAAATTTATTAAATATCACAGAAAAAGAAACAGGCCTGTAAATGAGAGAGAGAGCAATGCCAAAAGGAGAAAACACATCATATGAATTAACATTCACAACAGCACAAAACGACCACTATATCAGTTAATAATGCACTTGAAAAACAATTTGCAAAATTGAAATGCTACTCTGAAGCATATATGAAGAAACATGCATCATCTTCATTATTGTGCTCTGAAATTTCCCATTGCAACAACAAAGAGCTTTCAAAAGGCACTTCTCAACTTGGAAATAACTACCGAAGAAAGGAACTCCGGAGAGGTTAGTTACTTTTGGGTCAGGTTACTAGCCCAGGGAGATGAAATTAAGGATGTGTAACTTCTCAAATAAAAGGGGAAAGCCTAGCCTGAATGTCTTATAATGCTTTTCGAGATTACCAACCATATATGAGCTGACAAATGCATGGGAATGAGTCCCACGTAGAGGTATCCCAAATAACCGTCCAGCTGCAACATTGCTGTCAAAACAGAAGGCAGAAATAGGCAAATGTCATTAATATGTTGAACAACAGCCAGTAACACAGAATGAAATGTGATTTTGGCATTAATTTTTTTTTTATCCACGTTTCATAAAAGAAAACCAAAATCTCATTTGGTTGCTCATTACAAAGGTCTACTGAATTCTTAGAAATTTGATGCTGTCAAATCAGTTATGGCTGGGGGTGGCATGGGGTAAGAATGAATACTTAAAATATACCCTACCATATCTCATTCACTCAAAATTCAGAAACATAATTGTTCCAGCACCAGAATGCTATAAAAGCCATCCTACCCTAATTTAGGAACAAGCACAGTTTAGACCTCCCTTTAGCCAGTTTGGGAACCATGTGCCAGCAAGCATAGGTGAAAATAAAACATTTCTTTTGGAGAGGAGGTGTATATTCTCTTTCCAGATCAAATTCATGTACCTAGTAACCAAGATGTTTTTCTAAGCTTTGAAGAAGGTCCTTGTCTCAGTTTTTGTTCCTTTTCCTGAAGGAACAATTAGATACACTGATCTTGTAAACCAAGGTAGTTTCCACAGCTTTGAAGAAGCTCCCTGTCTCAGTTTTAGGTCCCTTTCCTGAAGGCAGTATCAGAACCATTGACCTATGTCCACCCAAACCAATCTTGAATCACCATAGCCAATGCACAGGTCAACTGATTTCGAAGAAATTCAAAAGCTGAATTTGAACTATAAACTAAAAAATCTTGTGTAGTAGACAATCATGTCTGAGTTGTCTACTCACTAGTCCTTGCTACTTTAAGATTTTATTTGGATTAATGTTAAAGAGACTCTTAACATGGATAGTTGGTGCTTAAACTGAATCATTGTTAAATGATTGGAAGGCATATTAGAAAAAGTACAAACCATTCTAAGAATTCAACTATAAGAGATGAATTGTTGCACGATATAAAATGCAGCAACTGAAATGTTTAGAAATTACCTTGTTGCATCAAACCCTCCAAGGTAGCAATATTTTGACGCCGATATCCCACCATCAGGTCCCTAAGCATAAGATAATGAGTTTTCTCATAAAGATAACTCATGCCAGCATTAAAAAATAAAAAGAATCAAAATACAGTCAGCAACCTGAGCCCGTCGAAGCCCAAACTCAAGAAGACTTTTTGATTTTCCAGCAACAAATCGATGCCTAGCTGCATTTGTTGCCACTAAAGATGCAAAATTGATAAGATTCACTAATGGGGTTTCCAGCAATTGAGCCACCTGCAAAAACATTAATCGAGTAAGATCCACTCGAGAGACAAAATGTACATTGTAAACGGTAAACAAGAAAATAGAGGGAAGACCAGTTGGAAGGTGTACTCACAGCAATTGGTCCTTCTATTCTTAGCAGAGGAACCTTTGGGAAGACTACTGAACCCTCTGCAATGGCATACACTTCGACTTCTGAGCAGTCCAATCCTCTAAGATAATCAAAGAAACCATCCTGCAAGATCATGTATTAAGTAGTAGTTCTCCTCAGATTTAAAAGCCACGAGAAGCAGTGACTGAACTATAAATAAGAAAACAATAAACCACTAAGCCTCATTTACCTCGCATGAACCAGGAAGACTCTCCCGGATGAAAGAGATATCATCCTCGGTGAACTTGAAATTAGCAATTAACCTGATGCATTCTTCTAAACCAGCAAACACTGTGTACTCCCCACCAAACGGATTCTTCCGAAAATATAAATCAAACCTGATAACAAAAACATTAAAGAGCCCCAGATCAAAAATCGAAAGAAATCAAGACAAGCTTTTTAATGTTTAAAACAAAACTCCTATTGCAATGTAATTCAAAGTATTAATTCCCCTGTCAAATTCAGTAGTACTATAAATAATGTAACATTGAGCATGGAATCAACTAACAGATGCAAAATTATTATTTTATCAGGAAAACAAAAACATTTCAGTTCCCTTAACAACCAAATAAATAAAAACAGAATCCTTAGAAAAAAGAAAAAAACTACTCACACAGCTCGCTCTTGATGTTTATTGGCTTTCCAATAAGCATAAGCCATTGTAAACTGATAAAGATCCGTTAAAAGAGGCGTTACGATCGGGTTCGTCGGTCCCTCCACGACCCGACCAGAATAATTACAGTTCTCTTTCACCTTCTCAACCATTTTTTCTTTCCTTCTTTCCTTCTTTCTTTCTGCTCTGCTGCTTATATATTCAGTTACGCATACAGATATGAGATATGTATATATAGAGAGGGGGGAGGAAGAGATAGAGAAAGAGAGGGTACGACGTGAGAGTGAAGGGGAAAAGAAGAGGCGTCCAAGTGGGAACTTGACCGTGAACAGGAAGGGAGAGAGAGAGATACCGTTAAAAACGAAGGGTGGTGGTAGCAGTGGTGTTTGTTGTTGCGCCTTGTGGAAATGGAAAATCGTTCAAAAAATAAATTAGGCACTAGGCAGCTACGAAAAAGATAAACACTACTTGGTAATTCCTACATGCAGTCTTTTGGACTTGGTCCTCATTTTGTTCAATAATAATAATAATAATAATAATAATAATATTGGTTAGTAATTCTCGGGAAACAAGACCAAAACCAAGTAAGAGTGTTTTTGAAAATTAAAAAAAATCAGCAAATTAATTTTTTAATATTTTAAAATTATTTTAATATACTGATATTAAAAATAAATTTTTAAAATAAAATATATTATTTTAATTTATTTTCAAATAAAAAAACATTTTAAAACATAATTGCTATCATAATATCATATAGCTCTTTTCTTTTATTACTAAAATCTAGAACTAGATTGATGATGGATAATAATTATAATAAAAAACATCAAAGGCCCTTTACTTTTCTTTTCTTTTTTTTCATATTTTATGAAATCAACTATAATAGGTTATTTTTTTTTATTCTTATAATTTCTTTAATGTTATATGAGAAACCTAAATTTAACATACCTAAAAATCTCTAAAGGCCTGAAACTTACAATTTTAGGCAATATGACACCCATGGACTTAGACTTGGGAAAGAGCTCAGCTCTCATGAGCTTAGTTATATTTTAAATCTTACTATTTTAAATCTTACTTTTTCTGTTTTTCTAGGTGTATAAAAAATCTTTCAATAACTTACAATATTTCCATCATATTAATGTTTGTGTAAGTGATATTTATCTCTTATTAATGTATAAATTAGAGATATTTTTTCTCATTAATGCTTAAGAAATATTTATCCCTCATTAATACTATCATGGTAAAATTACACTCTAACCTCTCATTTCCATTAAAAAAAAAAACTCACGAGCTATGAATGCCCTATGAATCCTTCAAGCTTCAGGTTCATAATTTTTATTTTCTACTGCATATATATTTTTAGAGCATCTCTATCTAAAATACCATTGTCTTCTCTTTAAAAAAAATATTTACTTAAGCATCTAAGAGTCCTAAAATCTACCGAAAAAAATCTTTGACAATTACCAGTCATGAGTCACTTTGGCCTATTAGGCACTAGGTATTGGCTACCAGCCACCTTGGCTAGAAAGAATGGATCAAATTACTAGAATCAAGAGATTAACTGATTATCCAACATATATGTCTTGCTCCTAAGCTATTTAGATTTTTTGGGACATCATCATTGACACCTCCCTAGTGCTATAACACAACTCTTTTTGAAAGGGATGAATCTGAAGCCTTCCTAGTGCGATTGTACAGCTTTTCTTGAAAATGATGAATCTGAAGCCTCCTTAGTACGATTGCACAACTTTTCTTGGAAATGATGGATCTGAAGCCTCTCTAGTACGATAACACAACTCTCATTGGAAAGGATGGATCCGAAACCTCCTTATTACGATAGCACAACTCTTCTTATAAGGGATGAATTTGAAGCCTCCTTAGTGTAATTGCATAACTTTTCTTGGAATGGATAGATTTGAAGCCTCCTTAATGTAATAACATAACTCTCCTTGAAAAAGATGGATTTGAAGCCTTTCTAATGCAATAACACCACCCTTCTTGGGTTTCCCTCCATCCTTTAGAAAGTTTTCCAAGTATGGTGTATGTCGGGTTTATACCCTCCACCCCTTATAAATTTTTCTAACAATGGATGTAGACATAAGTCCGTCTCTTCCGCTCTTTATAATTTTTTCTAAATATAGGCATCACCATGGGTTCCCCATATCAACTCTCCTAATGATGTAACAAAGGTCTCTCTAATATAATAACATCACCCTTATTAGTTTTTTCCTGTCTTTTAGAAATTTTTCTAAGTATGAATGTAGACATGAGTTTGTTTCTTTCGTCCCTTATTTTTTTTTTAGTATGGGCATTGACATGGGTTCTCCTCAGCTACTTAAAAAATTTCTAAGTATAAGGCTCACCCTCCCAACTCGGGTTCCCCTTAGCCTTTTAAAAAATATTCTAAGTATAAGGCTTGCCCTCATTGAATTCCCTTCATCCTTTTAAAAAACTTTTTTATGTATAGACTGACCCTCATTGGGTTTCCTTCTATCCCTTATCAATTTTTTTAAGTATGGGCATCGACATGGGTTTGTTCCCTCTACCTCATAAAATTTTTTTTAGGTACAGACTCCTTCTCCATGGATTTCTCCACCTGTTGAAAAACCTTTTTCAATATAGGTTCCTTCTTGGTTCTCCTCTATATGCTTAGAAATTATTTTTCAACCATGGTGTATGCCCCTATACATGGGCTCTCTAGTATATTACTTGAGATTTCCACCCATTTTTTCATATAAAAAATTCAACAAACTCATCGTACCAGGTATTTTTATGAAGTCTTTGTATATAAATATCACAAAGACTTTGGGGATTATTTATAAACTTAAATTTAATAGGCCTAGAAAACCTTAAAAGCTAAAAACTCACGGTCTTAAGTAACATGCTTGAGCAAAACCGTCCATGGACTTAGAGTTAAGGAAGAGCCCAACCCTCATGGGTTTAGTCTAAAGGAATCGTTTAGTCCTCATGGGCTTATCCTTGAAGAAGAGCCCAATATCATGGGCTCTGCTAAGGAGAAAAGCCCATTATACATGGGCTCAACCTAAGGGAATAACCCAACGTTATGGGATCAATATAGGGGAAAATATAGCCCAATGCCATGGGCTTAGCCTAGGAAAAGAGCCCAATCCTAATGGGCTCAGCCTAGAAGAAAAGTTCAGCATTTATGAGCTCAGGTACATTTTGGATTCTACTTTCTCTACACTTTTAAGCATATAAAAAATCCCCCAAGAGTTTATCATGTTTTCATTGCATTAATATTTGTGCAAGTGATATTTATCAATTATTAATGCATATGTTATGGATATTTTCTCTCATTAATGCTTGTTTAAGGTATATTTATTTCTTATTAATACTATTATGGTAAAAATACACTATGACACATCCTTTCAATAAAAGGATAAGACTCATGGGCTAAAAATACCCCAGGAATCCTTCAAGCTCTAGGTTCATAATTTTTATTCTCTACTGTATATATATATATATATTCAGAGCATCTCTCTCTAAGATATCATTATCTTCTCTCTCTAAAAAGATATTTACTTAAGCATATGAGAGTATCAAAACATACCTAAAAGGACCTTTAACAATTACCATCACCAACCATTTTGACTTACTAGGCACTAGATATCTCTAGTCACCTTAGCCAATGAGAATGGATTAGATTACTAGAATTAAGAGATTAATCAATTATCCAACATATAAGCCGTACTCCTAAACTACTTTGATTTGTTTAGAATATCATCATTATGAAATAAAGGTTTATGAGATGCACATCATTTTTAATTCATAAGCCTTTTTATTCTACCAAAAATTAGTTAAGTTCTTGAATTAAAAAAATAGGATAATTTTTTAATTTTTTTATTTGTTCTTTTCACAAATTACCATCTTATAGTTCTTCAAAAATAAATAAAAACTATTTACATGATATTAATTTGAATTTCTGTTGTTGTTAAAAACTGTGATGATAATAAAATGAGTCTAAAATAATGTTTCACCCATATGTATGTATCTATGTTAGTTGGTAATTATTGATTAGAGAAATGAGGTTTTGATTGATTGAATTGAGAACAATAATATAAATAATATCTTAAGATGCTTGTGATTTGAATTTTAGGTACCAAAATAATCAAAATTTGAACTACAACAATTTGATAAATTGTTATAGTAGATCTTATATCTAAAATTGGTAGGTTTAGACAATGTGAATAACCACTCAAAAAGAAAGGAGAAAAAACACTATGATTAATTTTGAATCACATTGACTAAGTTCATGCATTATTTTTCAAAAATAAATCTTAAGTCATAGTATCCGACTAGATGACCATCCTCGGACTAAAAAAAAATTAAATGTAAAAACAATTTTAGGTTATGGGAAAATCTTTGATAATATTACCAAACTCAGCAAAGCAGGTCAACTTTGTAACCTTTTGACCCAAATCCTTATATAATTTGGGTTTCAAATTAAATCATGCAAGAGTTGTCTCGATATGATCTAACCGACTTGACAAGTTCAAAGGTAACCTAAATGACCAATAAAAACATGGTTTGATTTTTTTTATTTTTAAAAAAATCAAGATAACATTTTTTTTAATATATTGAAACAACGACATACTGGATCGACTCAAGTTTCATTACCTAACCAACTAAAATTGCTATCTAGGTCATAGATTCCGCTAAGCTTAATAATTTTTTTTAAAATATATTTTTTAATTATATAATAATAAAAATAGATGCTTGCAAAATCAAGTGTTAATCAATGTTAGAACATTTGTTTGAGATCATGATAACTCCATATAAAACAAACCAAACTAAATCATGAAGACCGATTCAACATGAAGGATGAAATTAAAAAAAATCAATAAAAAATATTAAAGAATAAAATTTTTTAAAAATAAAAAATAAAATCATTATAGGCATGTGGGCTTGGGTGGCCTAACACTTAGGCCTTTACAACAAAGCTCTTAAGTGTAGGTCTGTTAGCCCAAGCTCGTGCACTTGGACCATTTAATTTTTTCTTTTCCTTTATTTGTTGTTTTAAAGAAGTGGATGATGTCGTTTACTTGTCCAAATTTTGGCCACTAGAGAGGTGGGGATAGGGTGTTTTAGTTTGAAAAATCCATTTTTGCCCCATCAATTTTGACCAAAAAACACAAAATGAACTTCTTTAGTACCTAAATAACTCAATCTTTCAACTTAAAACATCTCTAAATTTTTCTAAAAACACAAAAACAAACAAAAAAAATTTCTCCCTCGACCTTTATTTACTTTTCTAAGCTAGTTGAAAGTCTAAAAACCCTTTAATGGAACTTCTCTTATTGAATTGAATATGTTGACACAAAGATCATCTTTTTTATCATCAAAATATGGCTAAACGATGATTTTTTTTCCTCTCATTCCTAATAATCCAATGACTTTGTTTTTTATTTCTTAAACTTAAGGATTGAAAAATTAAGAAACTCAACTTTTAGACTAGAAAAAAAAATTCTAAAAACTATAAAGATTGAGAAAGAAGACAAAGAAAAATAGATGGATAAAAAGTACTTTCTCGTGTGAATTTGAGATTAGTAATGAGACTTGTTCTTATTTTACACTTTGATCCTCTTTCGTTGAATCTTATTTTTCTTGAGTAAATTTTAACAAATTTATCACAAAAAGCTGAAATTGAAAAAAAATTAAGGATGAAGTTTTTTTTTTTTAAAAAGGTTACTTTGGATTGTTGGAGTAAAATGCCTAGACATTTTAGTATTATTGTAATGGTACACAATTTTGTTATTAATTTTCCTATGTTTGGTCCTTTCATACTGCATTGCTTGTACAACACAAGAGGTCCCCTGTCTCCAGTGTTTAGGCTAGGCCTTAGTGCATAACAAGCACCATTACAACAATACATAACAGACGCACACCTAAATGTATTTTTTCTAGTTTTTAGGAGTCTTGCATGCAATTTTTCTATATAAAAAAAGCACTACTTTTCTCGTAAATGGTTATTTTCTGCCCATACTTGTTCATCAATGTCATACATAAGCATAACAACCAATAACAATTCTAACCTTTCCACCAATGGTGCAACTCCTCCCTACACATCAAGATACCATGCTTCTTGAGGTAAACTGAAGTGACCATGATCCATAAATATCTTGGTAACCAAGTAAGAATAGAGAACCAAATTTCAAGCTAAAATAAGGCTAACTCAAGCAATTAAATCTAAGTCAGGCAATTACATCCCAGCTAGATAGTTCAAGCCAAACTAAGAAACTTCCATATAATTCAAGACTACTCAGGCTAGGGAGATTTAAGCCATTCAAACTTATTGCTTTGAATCAATTCATTCTAATTCTCTTTCCTACATACTATTTTCTCATCCTATATTTACTAATTTAAGCATCAAAGGGCCCATGTTTTAATAAGGGACTTATTTTTCATGAATAACTAAGACCAAAGACAAAACCTATATTTAACCCATCATATTTTAGCTTAAAATGTAGCCATGGAAAACCTAATGGTGTCTGAAGTTTTTATGATTTCATTAGTGGAGTCGTTTATGGAGACTCAAAGAAAAATCTACTCCTTTCCCATTTCACACCTTTCACCAAAAACAGTTTATATGGATGACAACTCAGACACTTTAGGACATGAAAGAGTAACTAATCTACCATAGAAACTATATATCATCCATATCTCTAAACTCTTCTATCAAGTGTAAGTGCTTAACAATATTGTTATAATTATATAATAATAGTTTTCCACTCTCATATTCCATTAAAATGTAATACGTAATATAACACATAGCTCTGTTATATACATCAGGTGCACAAAGACAACTTCAGAAACTGCAGTGTTTGGTATGCTGGATAATATTAATTAGACTTGATTGGACTAGACTAAACATAGTTGGATATGATTGGACAAATAACTATCATATCTTGTGTTTGGTGTGCATTGGATTGGATTAAATTGAACAATTTGCCCTATTTTATATTTGGTAGGCATTGGACAAGGTAGAACAACATATTGTAATGATACTAATACCCTTATCTTGTCTAATGTTCGAAGTGTAAATTATAACATATATGTTTAACCAAGAAAATTAATTAATTTTATTTTTAATATAATGAATAACATATATTCTTTTTCCTCGTCAACCTTATCTTTATAACCAAACTCAACATTTCTTGATACCGAATGTCACCCATATATCAAGACTCACAATTCAAATTCCCAAAAACACTATGCATTCCTAACAATTTATCTTTCTCCATCCTTTTTTTATTGAATTCTTTGCTTCATTTACTTCTAATTCCCACTTCACATCCTTATTTTTTCTTTGACTTCTTGATGTCATAAGCTTTTTATCCTTTATGAGTGGTTATTCAAGAAAGAGAGTATCAGTGGGAAAATCAAAGTTTTGCCAAAGTATTACACTAGTTTTGAAGTCAAATAAGTTGAGATTTTCTTTGTCATAAAGTTGTAATTTAACTAAAGATTATGAGAAAGTGTTTGAAGGCTAAACAATGAATTGACTGACACCGTTTATGATAAGATTACCATATTTCAATAAAGACAGACTTGATTGTTTTTCGTTGACATGTTTGTCTCAGTTTTCCATAGAAACTGTAGTGTTGTTTCCATCACATAAAGGTTTACTAAACCATATTATGAAGTAATGAGCATTATATCCAACTTAAAGAATCTAGTGAAAAAAAGATCATTTAGTGAAGTTAAAAGATCATTTGGGTTCTCCAATAACATATATGAGTATTTGCTTAAGATACGGAAGTTGAGAAGGAAAATGATAATATTGGTGCCAGAAAAATCAAGAAAAGGTCTCCATGAATAAAGTTGGAGAGTATATAATTCTATGAAGTGTTATATTTTATATGAAGGACAATATAGTTATTTTATAAATAATAACTCTTGTGTAGAGAATTGGATAAGCTTGTCCTACCTATTTTAGTAGGACATAAATTTATCCTCTAGAATATAATTGGACAAGATATAAATTGATTTTTATATTATACAAAGTTGCACCAAACAATTTCATAAAAAAATTCTTGTCTAGTCCATCATACCAAATACTCCTTGAAGAAACATGACAAAATAATGTAAAGTAGGCTATCACTATCAATCTTTTTCTGATTATTGCTTTTATGATCCCTATAAAAAAGACTTGGACATGAGACGAGATAAATTGCATGAGCTCCTAAGAATAAACATCATCCCTACCAAATTAAAGACTCTCCACTTTGTCATCGAATATTACATACCTATCTCTCCAAAGATCATGTGCCTGTGAAGACCAACTTGGATAACTATGACAATTTATAGATCCTAGAAATCACAAAATGTCAAAAATAGCTTAAAGCTTGAAACACAAAAGTGTGATGCTATGTGAAAAATCCTCTCAACAATATTTCATGGATCTACTTAGGTGTGGTATCACAGTTTTGAGTCTGACTCTATTACTGACCTTCACAATTTTTGCATTAAACCCATCTCTCATTTGAACACTAGCATACTAGCTAAAAAAAATCACAACTAAGCTTTTCATCATCACCAAATGAAAATATAAAAGCACCATGATAGATCTTTATAGATTTAATAAGAAAATGCTAAACATAAAGAATCCACTCAAACTCATTGCCACTAAAAACATGACCGACAAAGTTTATAACTATTCTTTATAAGAACAACTATACATTCTTTTTGACATAACTCTCATTAACATGAAATAGGTAATAGAGAACCATATTCAAGTAGAAGAAGAAAACATGACTAGATAAAGACACTCTCATTTCCAAAGAACAAAATCTCCCCAGCGCCATCAACCTCCTACAACAGCATCCAAGATCAACACCAAAAGATCCATTTATGATCGCCTGATATTCTTTAAGTTATTGGTTACACCTCTTACCACTATATATGTTGAGGTGTTGACTTGTATTTAGAGAAAGGATTTCATATGATATCCACACTTATATGAGTCATTTTCTTCATGACTATGATCATGATACTGAAGGATGTTATGCCCTAAAAAAAAAGATAAAAATATTGATCTCCATGAATACATCTAATAATTTATGAAGTAAGAGAAACAACCTAAAAACTTTAATACATCAAAAGTGGAAGACTAGTGTACAATTTGTTCTTTTTTCAATGTTGAATATTTGATAAGCAAATGTTTTTTCAATAATTATTTAATAAATTAATTGAAATTATAGAATGCCATGTAAATTAATTGAAATTTTGCAAGTGATGACTTATAAGTTTATATTTTTATATAATAAATTACTGTTCCTTCAATACCTAAACTATATATCATAAGTATAGTGAATACAATTATTCATATATGGATTTATTAGAAACAAACTTGAAAATATAAATATAAGGACAAAAAAACTACTTATCCTATTTTGAAAAAATGACTTTCTTTAAAATTAAAATACATCATGTGCTTGTTAGTTTGGATAAATAAAATTAGCCTAAATTATATATTAGAGAAAAATCTTTTAATCAAGGATTAAGTTAATACAATTATAATTATAATTATAATTATAGTTCAGCAATTAGTTTATTATGGTTGTTTTGTAGTCACCATTGACGTGACATTAATTTAGAATTTTTTTTCATAATTATTTATACTATATTGTTAAGAATTTCTAAAATTTATCACTGATATAAATGATTTATTAGAAAATCATCAATTATTTTAATACTTTATTTTATATTGTTTTCTATTCTTATAGTGTATTAATTATTTATTTAAAGAATTATAATACACTTTTATTAATAATATTATTGATGAGTATAAAATAAAATAAATGATAATTTCTCTTATACTTATTTTTTTAATATAACAAAAAAAAAACAATAAAAACTTCAAACTTCCCAATCTTTACAAGCTAACAAGCAAAGTGGGCTTATAAATTTTCCACGTGGCTTTTGAAATTTGGGAAGCGTAGAAAATTTATTGACTCGTCTGTGTCCTCAAGCAGCACCTTATTGCCAGAAAAGCTTGTTGTCTAATTATAATTGTTTAGGAAAATATCTTGTTTTATAAAATATTTTTTATTTTAAAAAAATATTAAAATATTTTTTATTTAATCATGTCAAAACAATTCGAAAATATAAAATAATAATTTTTTAAAAAATAAAAGTTTACAAACCTCCGTTTAAACTGTAATTCCAAACAGTAGGTTAAAAAGCAGTCAATGTTCAAGGCACCTGACTCAAGCATGCATGAACGATCCAAAGTCATCAAGGGAAAATAAAACTGTCCAATACGCAAAATAACTTCCCAGTCAACTGAAAGAACCATCAACATTCATGGTCTGAAAGATGAACAAATGGAAGGAATAATAGTAGTAATAAAATAAAATAAAATAAAATAAATTCTTACTAGAGTCTTTGACACTCACAGAGTATAGACAACGCCTTCTGACCATTGACATTCAACAAGTATTAAAGACAAACAAAGGAAGAAAAAATGGGATAACAGTAAAGAAGACTACAAGAAATGGAATAACAAGTCAGGTTAAACAACAAGCTCTTTTCTGCTAAGAATTCGTCGAAAAGGACATGAAAAATCATGTGTATACTAAAAGAAAAAGTCAAAATAATTTATAATTAAAAAATAAAACATTAGACAATATTAAAGACAAATAAAGGAAGAAAATATCGGAATATAAACCCTAAGTAGGAGTATAGAACAGGAGAAAAGAACCACCTCTCTTGAGTTTTGAAATTGGACAAGTAATTATAATTTCCTGTTCTTATTGGTTACGTTCTTCAAAATTTATGAAATCGCATAAAAATATATATAATTCCTTAAACAACGCTACAACCATCAATTATCTTAATGATAAAAGAAGGAATCAAATCAAATGCAAGTCATCACAAAGCTTTTAGCTATAAATATATATATAAAATACTTGAAAGAATGTTTGAGAGTGTGGTAATAGTTGCTTTTTAAAATATTATTCATTCATAAATATTTCAAAATAATATTTTTAAAATTTTTTAAAAATTATTTCTGATATCAGCACATCAAAATAATCTAAAAACACAAAAAAAATAATTTAAAACAAAAAAAATAAAATAAAAATTTATGTTTTTTTCAAAAACACTTTTAAAATACAAAAACAAACAAAGGAATATCACTTCTCCTCTTATATTACTCCTCTTTAGAATTTTTATAATTATTATTATTTCTTTCTACCTTTTACTTTTACTATTGTCTAATGTTTTTTCTCCGTAACTTATCAATTGTTTTAACTTTTTTTTTTCTATGCTTTACATATGATTTTTCACTTGCTCTCTAACAAATTTATTAACATGACATAGTAGAAGAGGTGTAAATCTAAATAAGAAATTATTGTGTTATTGAAATTAAAAGAACACTTTTAAAGGGTGTTTATCAAAATAGATAACAATTTAAGATAGTTTTTGTATGGAATAGTTTTGTGTTACCAATAATAACTAGAAAGGGAAGAAAAAAAATAAAAGATTTGAATTGGCTTATTTTTTTATATTAGTATAATTGGATTTTTTAAAATTTTAAGTTTTATATAACAGTTCACACATATTCTCATAAACTAGTTTTTGACCCTTCCTAAATGTCCATAAAATATGCAAAAGGTATTTAAATTAAAAAAAACCAAAAAACAATTAAAAAAAACAATATTTCAAGTAAAAAATGATGAAATGAAAAAAAAGAATTGAAAAAATACAATTAGGGATGAAATTGAGAAGAAATATTGATAAATTAGCTTAATAATTGAAAATTGAAAAGCCAAAGACTTAATTAAAAGAAGCCGAGAACTCGAGGGACCATCTTAATACAATCATGGATAAAATTGAAAAACATGTTGAGAAAAAAAATTGAAATTGGACAAAAATAAAATGAAAATGAAAAGCCAATGACTAAACAAAAAAAAAAAAACAAAGAAAATGAGGGACCACTTTGAAAAAAGAAATTTCTCTAATGCTAAAACATAATCAATTTATTTAAGTGAAACAGTGAATTTTAGCCTTAAATGAACTTGCACAAGCTTTAAGTGAAATGAAGCATTTTGCTTTTAAGAAAAAGAGCACACAACATCATTGTTTTATGCATAAGTTTAAAATAATTCTCTTTCTTTCATGCACAGTGACACGATAAAAAGATTGATGTCTTCTCTCAAGTGCAAGAGTGTCGAAGTAATAAATAACCCGATAAAATCAGGGTCGAACCATAAGGAGATTAACTATATAAATTATAAATAATGATGATGATGAGGTAAAGAGGACTTTGAGATGTAAGATTAATATGAAGATTAAACAAGGATAAAATAATTGTCAAGGTTAGAGGATCCACTAATAGTATTTGAAATAAGTATAGTATCAACTCTTTTTATTAATTAACTGGAAATCACACACAAAGAAGGTTCCAATCAGATGATTTATCCTTAATAGTTCATTATAAATTTTTAACATGATCATATTAATTATCTTATTTTAGTAAGACCATACTTTTAAATATTGTCAGGAATTCATGATGCTAACTTATGTTAACAACAAATCAAGTTCCTTTCATAGCACAGGTGTAGGTTATACCATACGGTTGGCTATGAAAGTGTCAAGCATTTGTTGTACCAAGTGTTATACAAAACAAATCTAGATTAACCATTTAATAAGCAAGGTATTAAAATTTAGTAAGATAAAAAGATAAAACATGTTAATAACAAACTTTCTTGGATATAAACATTGAAGTCCATGTTGAGTTTATATTATACATATTCTAACATCATTAGTGAAACATTTTCATCTTGACATAATAAACTTAGCTAAACATAATGAAGAAGACAAACAAAAATAAACAACATAAGAACATAACTATAGTAAAGGAAATGAAAGGCATAAACAAGAGATTAAGAAAAATATAACATGAAATAAAATTTAAACATTACAAAAATACAAAGAAAGAAATAAAGAGCATGATCTTAATCTGAATAACCAAGATCCTAAATGCATGGCAAATGTCTTCTTTTATAAACTAAAATTTGAAACTATTGATTTGATGACTAATTGTTGAGTGGGTGACCAACTCTTGACTTGGTGAAAATCCTTATCTTCTTGTCTGAACAAAACTCCATTGCAAACATTAGAATTGGAACCAACTGTACTATGAAAGTTCTAGGAAATTATCTTATCTTTTTAGAAGAAAAAAAATTAAGGTCATTTGGACTTCTAGAACTCGAGATATGGGCTGAACACTGAACAATATTTAGTTTGCAGGACAGATTCAGACTTCTTCATTGTTGCTAATTTGGACTTGAAAACGGTCTTTTTAAATCTTGGACTCCCATGAAAGTTATAGGCCTATGTCTTACCTTTCCATCCATATAAAATAGACCTAAATACGAGATCTATAGCTCCAGATAGACGCAATTACCGAACAATGTTCTAGTTTGGACTGCACCAACATCTCTTTTCTAAATTTAGCCCTCTCTTTGTCCTTTTAATTTTAGTACTTGAACTCATCAATCAATCATTTCATTTATGTGATAGGCCTGTATTTAAGATGAATATTTACCATAAATTAAAGGTAGTATTAGATATGTTATTATGAAACATGTTTTAGTTAAGAAGTTATTGATACTTCAAGTGCAAAATGATAATATCAAATCTTGATAAAAATATATTTTTAAGTACTAATCACATAGCTTGTGTAACTTACTTATTGTTTTTTTTTTCTTGCCTCACTTTTATGTTTTCCATGCCTTCAACAATACATCACACTAAACAATACTTCACTCCCCTCCTTTACAAATGTACTAAATGAATAGCTTAAAAACATCACACTAAGATAATTGTCATTTATGTTTTAGCATTTATTTTATTTATAATTTATAATTTTTTATTGCCTTTTATTTTAGTCTGCTATATTAAATGTGCATTCATATTATTTTTCATTTTTTTCACTCATTCATAAAAACCAATAAAAGCTCTAGACTCGAGCTCATATCGTTTTAAGATTAGATAGGGAGATTCAAATGGTTAGTGTGACTTATATCCACTGATGTACATTTGAACTTCACTCAAATTGGAACTCACCCTATGCATATTATATTTTGAAGTTACTTCCTTACATATAATGCATAAGGTTAAGAGGTCAAGTTACCCCACTAGTAATTCAAACAATCTAGGAACCTAAAAAGTATTTAGGGATAGATCAGTTGAGCCAAACTTTACATGATTTAGATCTTATCTACTAGGGTTGACCATCGATAAGACATGAATCATATCATGACAAATCATATTCATTAGTGCTTATAATGACCTTGCTTTTTCTCTATCAATCATTGCATAAAGTGTGAGATGTCGGGACATATTGAGATTATCATTAAGGACATGAGAATCAAATCAAAGAAAGGTCAATATGATGAATGAGATTATCTATCGATAAAATTTGAGTTTAAATTACCAGAGCGAGTAAAGCTTGAAGACAAAATACCTAATTTTAGCCAATTATTAGGTTGTTAGGAGATGTTATCCTTGCAAGATCAAATTGACTTCTAAAAGTAATATAAAAACATAACTCAACTACTAAAAAATCCAGGTACAACCCTTATATTTCCAAGCTATGATAGATTTTTAGGACCTAGAATATAGATAGTGCACATTTAATATTGTACATATGACCCTTACTCTAAAGGAGTATGATTCTCTTTTAAATTGTCAAAAATAAATAATAAAAAAAAATTGGTATACTTTTATATGCCAAAAGAAGAAGGTTCGTCAAATTATATTTTGTTAACCAAGGTAGATTG
Organism: Populus tomentosa; assembly: GCA_018804465.1. NCBI lineage: Eukaryota > Viridiplantae > Streptophyta > Magnoliopsida > Malpighiales > Salicaceae > Populus > Populus tomentosa. The sequence goes on from CM031981.1 coordinate 4,148,016, forward strand.
TAAGATAATGGATGAAAGATGACCAAGAAAGGTTTCAATAATGGTTAGTTACGAAACACATTGAACCCATATTCAGAAGGAGATTGCATAATGAAGAAAATAAAATTCATTTGAGAATTTTGGCTTTGACCATTTACAATTTAATCTTTTTTCCCTTTAAATGGAATAAATGATTGACTTTGAGGCTATCAATGTGTTTAAAAGTGTGGTTGCTCTTAAGATTTATCTATAAGTAGCAGTATTAGTTGAGACTTTTTTATTTTTAAATCATTGTAGAAAAATAAAAAAATGATCATTTGAGATGTTATTTTTTTGGATAATAATCCATATAGTAGAAGGTAAGATATTGGATTTATTTGGAGCACCATGGTTATTATACTCAAAATTAAAGGGAAAAAAAAATGCTTACATCCACTAAAAGAGTTAGTATAGATAACTTGGGAGCTCATGTTTTTAAGTTTGAACAAATCTCTACTTTATATATATATATATATATATATATATATATATATATATATATAAAGAAAAACATAATGTGCCTATTTTTTATCCTATATTGCGAACTATAGTGATTACTTATGGGTCTTATTGATGGGAATTTAATGTTGTCTTAGTTATTGCTTTAATATAATCATACAACATTTATTATTGGAGTAATTCATTTTGAGAACCACAAGTTTGGCTTATTTTTATAAAGAGTTCAGAATCCCAGGGAACTTACTTGAAATAGTAAAACAAGTTTGGAAGTGCCTTGGTATAGTTACAACTGCTAGAAGTGTTGATGGAAAAATTACTCTTAGGTATTCAATGTGGTAGAAAACTAGAGGAAAAAAGGGTATTGGGTTCCATCTTTCGAGGGACCATAGAGATTGATGCCTTAGATCTCAAAAGATGTTGATAAGAATATCTAAACATAAAAAGAGTTTTACAATTTAAGCCTAAATTCAAAGTTGAAGGAGTTAGGTGGCAAAACAATAAAATTAGAGGCCAATGTTGCAACTTGAGAGCATGTGCTTGTCATCATAAAACCATAAAAAAAAAAAAAAACAAAAAACCCTGGTGACTCAATAGTAGCAACATAAAAACATTTTCAAGGAATTTTGAGCAAGGTTTGGAATGATTTCATAAGCCAAAAAGGAGCAAGACCATAGGGTTGTAGAAATGGTGCAAACGATATTGGTAGGTGTAAGGAGAAATTATGGAAAAGGAACAAATAGAAATCAAGCTCAAGGATGTCTAAATTGAGATGAATGGATTGAAACAAATAAAAGAAATGATTCAAGAATAATGTCAGTAGCAAGTATAATTGATCGCATAATTAGATGAAAATTTAAAGGGTTTTGAAACAAAGAAAAAAAAAAAGCATTGTGAAGAGTTAGTTAGCTTGCAAAAGGAGTTTAACTCAATTAAGTAAGTTCTAATTTAAAAAAGCACATCATTTGGATTCCAAAACCATGCTTTGTCATATAAAAAATTAAGATGCCAATAATTATGTTATACGATTGAAAGACATAGGTTAAAATAGTATACAAACAATCAGCTTCAAAAGATAATCTTTTACACTACTTTGATCAAATTTAAGATTGCATCAGTTAAGAATTCAGCCTTTTGATTGAGTCATGATCTAGAATTTCATGGGTTTTGAGTTTTAGAGATTAACCTGAGTTTATTAGATTCTTCCTAATTTGCTTTTTCTTTCTTTCTTTAAGATCATTTTCTTTTTAGTTTCATCCTTTAAAATTGGATAATTTTTATTTTGAAGATTATTGTTCATTATTATTATTATTATTTTTATGTAGAATTTCTCACTAATTTTTAAAATTACTCGAGTTATCTCAAGTCTTTTTATTTTTATTCTTTGTTAAATTTTCTTTATCCAATCTTTTAAATTGATATTTGTTTTTCAATTCCATCCTTCAATATTAATTGGTTGGGAATTGAGCTTATTTATTTAGTCCGTGTCTAAGATTTCATGGGATGTGAGTGTGTGATTGTAACCCAAGTTTAAAAGGTTCGTTCAAGTTTGCTTGATTTTTTATTCTTTTTAAAAAACTCATATCTTTTTCAATTTTATTCTTCAATATTTATATTATTAGCTATTAGACTTTGTTATTTATTTATTTTTTTTATAGGATTTTGTTTTTAATTTTTAAATCTACTTGGATTGTCTCGGGTATTTTTATTTGTCATGTTTTGTTGAACTTACTTTGACACATTGATTTTTTTTTTTCCGATTATATCGGTTGAGAAATAGTTTTCTTTTTTAGTTTCATCCTTCAAAGTTAAGGTTTTTTGAAATTAAATTTCATGATTTTCTTTAATTTTGTTTTTATTCATTTATTATAATCTCATCATTTAGACTGTAGGTTTGGAGGGTTGACTTTGGTTGGCTCGGTTTTTTTTTTTAATATATATATAATCTTGTTTTAAAAAAAACATTTAATATCTTTTACATCCTTTCCTTTAAATTAAGTTGTTTCATAATTGAGTTTCGTAATGTTTCATGGTTTTCCTTCTATTTAGGTTATTTCATTTATATGATTTGGGTCACAAAGTTTGATTGGGTTGCTTTGTTTGCTTTGTGTTTTTTTTTTTATAAAAATTTTATCATTTTATGTTAGATTTGTTTGAAATTAGACTTTATTTGTTTTTTTATTGGTTTATCTTAATTTTATTGTCTAACTTGTATATTTAACTTACTCGCTAAAGTTTTTTTTTTTTCCTTCCACATTTGATATATCATAATCTTAGCCTCGTAGTCTCTATCATTTCTTTAACCTTTTTTTTTTTTTGGCAAGTTACCATGCTCCTTTTTTAGTTGGCCCTTTTACTTTTGTTATATGTTCTTTTATTATGTAATTAATTATACCAAAATGTTTTTGCTCGGTTGGGCCATACCCAAAGTATTTTCTTAGCCCGACATCATTTTTTACCGATAAGATAAATTATTCTAGCCCGCGTGCAGTGCAAATACCACAAATGTGGTTATTCAACTAGAGGGCATATATATATATATATATATATATATATATATATATATATATATATATATAATTATAATTTTATTTATAGAAAATATAAATTTTGATATGAAATTTGTTTATTTATTTTCCTTTCCTTTTTTATGTATTAAAAAAACAGATAGGGTTAGGTGAAAAGGATATATTCGTAAAGTAAATTAGCAAACTAAAATGGTATGCATATTAATTATCTAGTGCTCTTGTCACGAAATGACCAAGAAAATGGAGAAACGATGAATCACTTTATAGTTTCTGAAACCCTATTAACTTACATAATGACAAATAATACATTGATGGAAAAATATTTTGTATTTGTTCACCAATTGGACAATACTCCGCTGGGCATAGCATGTAAGAAATTTTATTCGATAATTGACTGTATTTGAAAAAAAAAAAGATTTTCAAAAATAATTATTCACATTTTTATTATACTGAATTTGGTAAATAGAAATTTCCCAAATATAGTGAGATTCTGTCGAAATAAATATGACTACTGCAAATACCAAAAAAAAAAAAAAGATGATTTATTTTATCACTGGAAATTCAATTTCGAACAATAAGTTTATTTTCACAAGAAAGACTAAATTAGAAAAAAAAAATATTATAAATAATAAGGAGAGCAATAAAATCAAAGAAAATCATACTTTTACTAATACAGCTAAATATGAGATGCAAGAATTATATACTATAAGAGCAAATCGTTTTTTAGAAATATAATATTTCTATATACTGGTCAAGTAACCGTAATACATTACGGGTAGGATTCAAAATAACTTTTAGTGCAAGAGAAGAATGTACAGGCATTGTCAATATATTTTCTGCATCGTTAAAAAATTTAATTAAAAATTAAAAAGTTAATATTTAAATTTAATAAAATAAATTAAAAATTATATAAATATAAATTATAAAAAAATTATTAACTTTAACTAAGTGCTAAAATGAAAAATTAAAAGATATATATATATATATATATATATATATATATATATATATATATTAACTTTGTATATGAAGATATTAACTATTGCATTAAAGTTGAAAACAATAAAAAACAATATCTAAAAATAAAAATTAACTATTTGAAGTAAGTATAGAAAATGTGTCTTGTTAGTCAAAACCCCCTTTTCCTTATTAATTTTTTTTCTTATAATTTTATATCAAATGTATTTTTTAAAATAAATTTTTTTATAATATTAAAAGAAATTTTTAATAAAAAAATAATGAATTGATAATTTTAACACAAATATATTAAAAAAGTATAAGAATAACAACCTTAAAAAAATATATAAAATATGTACAATAAAAAAATAGATATTTAATCATAGTTAAAAAAACATGCATCTTAAGTTCATACATAATTATTCAAATTGCAATAGTTAATATTACCATAAAATATGCTAATATTATTTAAAAATAATTACATAACTTAATGACTATTTAAAAATCTTTTAAATAAATTTATTTAAAAAGATTCTAATTATAAAATAAAACAATAATGAAACTAAAAAAATTAAAAGGCAAAGTGTGCACAAACTAGAAGAATGGACATGTGTGCTTGAATCACATTTAAATACATGCATGTGCACTTGGTTTTTTTTCCTTAAAAGGTGGACAATTCACGTGCTTAGTTTTTTTTACACGTCGTCAATTCTTTTTTTTTTAGAAGATGGATAACGTGTCAGGGTACCTTTAATGATTGAAAAGTTAAGAGTTCTCTCTTTTTAAAAAATTTTTTGGTAACTTTCTTTCTTCTCTTTTATGATTGATGGACTAATATATATATATATATATATATATATATATATATATATATATATAATTTGAGATTTAAATGAAAAATAAAACACCAATCAAATGTTAGAATAATTTAAAATTAAGGGATTAAAGTGTCAATTTATACACCTTTTGAACAATACACATTGAAAAAAGTTGTTAATTTTGTTCATGTCAATATTAATCCTTATTCTTTTAATATGTTTTTTACAATAACTAAAAATCTTGCATGCAAATTTGACATGTAATTTAACTCCTAAACAATTTTAGATAGCTTGAATGCATGATAACACACAACCCTAAAAAAACTAAAAAGAAATACAGGCAAAAAATAACATATCTTTTGAGGACTAAATTGAAAAAAAATTCAATAACAAAATCAAAAGGAATAAAAAAGTTGAGGGGCTAAAGATGAAAATATACATAATAAATAATGTTATAAATAGTAAAATGCGAGTGGATGAATATGAATCATATAATAGAATACCAACCTGTTTTGATTTCTTGTTAATGTTAATGTTAATATATATACTAAAAAGGTTTTTAACAAACAATACAATTACACAATATATTTTATTATTAGATAAAACATATTAACTTTTAATAGCTATTTAATAATCATGAAAATCATCATAATTCTTGTTATGAAGTGGAAGATCATGATTTAAAATATTAAATAACAATCATTAAATGTTTGGGAATGCTCAAACCATGTTCTTTTTAAATTTAAATTTGTTTTAAAAAATAATTTTTTATATTTTTAAATATTTTGATGTGCTAATGTTAAAAATAATTTTTTTAAAATAAAAAAAAATTATTTTAATATATATTTTTTTAAAAATTACTTTAAATCACATAATTATAATCTCAAACGCAACTTATAACAAACTAAACCTGAATAAGATGAACTAAACCTGATAGTCTAGCTCGATTCAAACATGACAAGCTACTTAATGGCTTTCCAATAAACACAAAAAGCCTCACACCATCGATGATAATAAAAAGTTCATCCGAGATGAAAGGATGACACCATGGATTTCTTCTTCTTCTTTTGTATAAAATATTAAGTAAGACTCATATAAAGTGCAAGTATATTTTAAAATTGAAAATAAATATTGTGGACTTCCATGCCATAACAAAAGAATTGAATAAAAAAAAAAGAAACAGAATTGCCTAAAGACAAAAAATATTTCAAAATTATTTATCAATAAAAATTACAACGGAAATAGCGACAAAAAAGAAAAACTCAGCAATTCTATCAATATTTTTTGTGTCAAATCACCAATCAGATTTTTATCAGTAATTTTAAAAGAAAACTAAAACCTATACCCCCCCCCTCCCGCGGCTCTTCTCCTTCAATTCAAAACCTAACAGACACCCCTCTAAAATCTAAAGCTTATTCTCTTGATATCATTTTTTATCGAGCTTCACTCCGTCATGTAAAAAAAACTAAATTTTTTAGCATTTATTTATATTTGAAGTTAATTTATTCAAAAAAAATTTATTGAATTTATAGTTTACATGTACATTTAAATATCTTACTTATTCAATAATAATAATTTTATTATATTAATATATGATTTGTATTTTAAAATTTGTTTGGGATTTGAGAAAAATAAATTTAATTTATGACTTAATAAAATTATGTGTGATTTTGCAACTTAGTTATGTTAGAATTTAAGAAATGATGAGTAATTTAATTGGTATCAATTGATTTTTGTCAATTTTATAATTATGTTGAAAAATTAAATCCTTTAGATTTCCCAAGCAATATGAGGATTTTGTGCATACCAGCTTAAAACAATTCAGAGGATAAACGTTATTTTTTGTTATATTATTAGACAAATTAGTGCAAATCTTGAACATGTATGTTTGATGATGATTATAAATTTGTAAATGAATTCTACTAAGAGGTGTTATTTGAATTTTATTGGTAATTCTATCAACATTGAAAAATACCGATGTAATTGAAAGCCTTGATAAGTTACTTTTCAACGATGATTTTTTATTGATAATTTTATTGGTAATGCAATTATCGATGAAATTTTATCTAAATGCAGATAGAATATTCCATCAATATTTTTTAATTTTCTAATATCGTTCAATAGAACTAATGCATTATATATCTAATGTACAAACCTATGATGCTCGAACTCAGGATCAAATATAGGGATGCATGTCCGATTTGGCTATTTTGTCAAAAAAAAATTTCACCTAACTTCTGTCATGTTGAATTCACCTAACTTTGGAGGGATGTTCCAAAGATAAATATGTATCAGAATATGTAATAAACACTTTTGGCCAAGATTTTGAAACTTAATTCAGAGAATTAAGAGTTGTTCTTCCAAATTCGTTTTGTGAAGAACCCTACCTGACTTATCACTCTTCAATCACAAAGAGTGTGGCGTCGAAATCCTATACTGATCTTTGTGGCGTCCAGATCGACTTATCAAAATATCATTCTAGTCTATCCTCCATCTTATTTACCTTTAAATTACTACAATCCAGCCTAAACATCAAAAGAAAGACAACACAACTAGACCCATCCTTCATCCATTTTTCGTTAGAATCATTGTTGCCGATTTTTGAATTATTTACGGCACATCATCTGGTATCAGAGCATCAGTTGTGATCTAAGACAGGAGCCAAAAACAACAACAACAAGAAGAAAGGTTTGCTGGAATTGAGGTTGATAAACTTAATTATGGCTGGAGATAAAGAAGATTTGCCAAGAGGGTTAAGTTTGGAACAGGCACAGGTTATGGGCTTACAACGATCTCATGCTGAGATTCGGGATGAGATGACTGGAATTCTTGAACAGTTGAATACCCTTATGCAAAGGATGCAAAGAAATAATTTGCAACCCCAACCGAGGCAAGCACTTAGGGTGCCACAATATGATATTATAGAAGTTGATGAAGATCCAAATGGGGATGATGAGGCTGATGATAGGGTCAGACCAAGAAGGCAGAATTATAATCCTCCTAATGGTCTCAAACTTAAGATTCCACCGTTTAGAGGAAGTAGTTCACCTGAGGAATACTTGGAGTGGATTCAGAAGGTTGAAAAGGTGTTTGAATGGTATGAATATTCTGAAGAAAGGAAGTGCAAGGTGGCAGCACTTGAGTTTACAGATTATGCTTTTTTATGGTGGGAAAACTTAAAGATTCAGAGGAGAAGGGATGGAGAGGAGGAGATTACAACATGGGCAACTATGAAAAGAGTGATGAAGAAGAGATTTGTTCCTGATTACTATAAACAGGAGCTATACATCAGACTTCAGACTTTGCGACAAGGATCTTTGAGCGTGGAAGAGTATGTGAAAGAGTTTGAGCTGCTGCTGATTCGATGTGAATTGATGGAACCTCAAGAGCAAACAATAGCTAGATTTCTTGGAGGGTTGAGGAAGGATATAACTAATGTTGTTGAGTTACAGCCGTACATCTTCCTTGAGGATGTTATAAAGCTTGCAACCCGAGTAGAGAGGCAGCAGAGACGAGGAGGTGTCCGAACTGGTGTAACTACGTCAAGCACGACAAGGGCTGTTTCTACACCAACACGAACATGGAGCACACCTAAACGAGCTGAGAAAGTGGAGTTTAGCAAGGGGAATACCAGTTCTGATTCTTTGAAGGGAAAGGAGAAGGTGACAGAACCTCAACATCCTAGGAGGTCTCGGGACATCAAGTGCTTCAAGTGCTTAGGGCATGGACACATTGCTTCGGAATGTCCAAATAAAAGGGTGATGATTTTGCATGGGGATCATGGAGAGCTGATCAGTGGAGATGAGGTTGAAACTGAAGATGAAGATGAGGTACAAGTGGCTGAACAAGAAGAGGATTTCGAACCAGTGAAGGGAGATTTGTTGGTTGTTCAACGAGTTCTGAATGCACAAATTGATGTCAGTGATGAACAACGTGAGAACATCTTTCATACTCGATGTCATATTCGAGATAAGGTGTGTGGGATGATCATTGATAATGGAAGTTGTACTAATGTTGCGTCAACTACCTTGGTGGAGAAATTGGGTTTAACTACCCTTCCACATCCCAGGCCCTATAGTCTGCGATGGCTGAATGAGAATGGGGAGATTCGGGTGACAAAGCAAGTTCGTGTACCTTTTTCCATTAAAACCTATCACGACGAGGTTTTGTGTGACGTTGCGCCAATGTCAGCTAGCCATTTGTTGCTGGGTCGTCCATGGCAGTTTGATAAGGATGTGACCTACAATGGACGAAAGAACACTTATTCTTTTATGCTGAATGGAAAGAAGGTGAACTTGTTACCACTGAGTTCTCAACAAGTTAGAGAGGATCAATTACGAAGCCAACAAAAGGAGGTGACATCACGTAAAGGGCTGTTGTTGGCCAAAAAAGGAGACATCAAACAAGCATTAGCCACAACAGGGATTGTTTTCATGGTCTGGGCAAAGCAACTACTACAAGTAGAAGGATTGGACTTACCAAGACAGATTAAGGAATTACTTGAAGAATTTAAAGATGTGTTTCCAGATGAATTACCTAAAGGGTTACCACCTATTCGTGGTATTGAGCATCAAATTGATTTGGTGCCGGGAGCTTCACTTCCTAATAGACCAGCATACAGATGTAATCCAGAGGAAGCGAAAGAGATTCAAAGGCAGGTCGGTGAGCTCTTAGAGAAGGGCTATGTGCGAGAATCACTTAGTCCATGTTCCGTACCTACTTTGCTTGTACCGAAGAAAGATGGTACCATGAGGATGTGTATGGATAGCCGCGCTATCAACAAAATAACAGTTAAGTATCAATTTCCTATACCCAGACTTGATGATTTGCTTGACGAGTTACATGGTGCTGCATTGTTTTCTAAATTTGATTTGATGAGTGGCTATCACCAAATTAGAATGAAAGAGGGAGATGAATGGAAAACATCATTTAAAACTAAACAGGGGTTATATGAATGGATGGTAATGCCGTTTGGGTTATCTAATGCGCCTAGTACATTTATGAGGCTTATGAATCATGTATTGAGGAAGTATATTGGGTTGTTTGTTGTAGTGTATTTTGACGACATCCTGGTGTATAGCAAGACCTTTGATGATCATGTGAAGCATCTTAGAGTTGTGTTTGAGACTTTGCAAGATTCTAAGTTGTATGGGAAACTCACAAAGTGTTACTTCTGTAAAGAAAGTGTCGTGTTTCTTGGATATATTATCTCTAGCAGGGGAGTTAGAGTTAATGAGGGGAAAATTGAGGCAATTCGGGACTGGCCAAAACCTACTAGTATTGCTGATGTGAGGAGTTTCCATGGTTTAGCTTCTTTCTACAGGCGATTTGTGATGGACTTCAGTTCTATTGTTGCTCCTATGACAGAATGCTTGAAAAAAGGGAAAGAGTTTAGATGGAGTGAAGATGCGCAGAAAGCTTTTGAGCTGATTAAGAAAAAGTTGTGTACTGCTCCAGTTTTAGCACTTCTAGACTTTACTAAAACATTCGAAATAGAGTGCGATGCTTCTGGGGTTGGAATTGGTGCTGTTTTGATGCAAGAAAAGAGGCCGATTGCATTCTTCAGTGAAAAGTTAAATGGAGCGCGTTTGAACTACTCTATTTACGACAAGGAGTTCTATGCTTTGATTCGGGCTCTAGAGGTATGGCAGCACTACTTGTTGCCTAAAGAATTTGTTATACATACTGATCATGAAGCCTTAAAGTATCTTAAGGGGCAAAGCAAGCTGAATCGAAGACACGCTAAATGGGTGGAGTTCATGAAGTCATTTCCTTATGTCATAAAGTACAAGAAAGGGCAAGTTAATGTGGTTGCTGATGCTCTTTCTAGGAGGTATGCACTGATCTCTATGTTGAATGCAAGGTTGATGGGTTTTGAACAGGTGAAGGATCAGTATGCCAATGATTCCTACTTTGCTAATGTGGTTGCCGAATGTGCAAAGGGAGCTTGTGATGGGTTCTTTATGCATGAAGGTTACTTGTTCAAAATGGGCAGAATGTGTATTCCTTCAGGTTCGTTACGGGAGTTGCTTGTGCGAGAGGCTCATAGTGGTGGTCTTAGTGGTCATTTTGGGGAGAAGAAGACTTATAAGCTGCTGAAAGAACATTTTTTTTGGCCCAGCATGTTACGGGATGTACACAAGGTGATTGAAAGATGTGCTATTTGCAAGAGAGCTAAGGGTAAAGAGAATGCGTATGGACTATATATGCCACTGCCTATTCCAGAGCAACCATGGATGGACATTAGCATGGACTTCGTACTTGGATTACCAAGAACACAACGTGGGAAGGATTCAATAATGGTGGTTGTTGATCGATTCTCCAAAATGTCCCATTTCATTCCTTGTAAAAAAACTGACGATGCAGTACATGTTTCTGATTTGTTCTTTCAAGAGATTGTTCGTTTGCATGGAGTTCCTAAAAGCATTGTCTCTTATCGTGATACAAAGTTCTTAAGCCATTTTTGGAAGACTCTTTGGAGGAAACTTGGAACGAAGTTACTTTTCAGTACGGCATGTCATCCACAAACTGATGGACAAACTGAGGTAGTAAACCGAACTTTATCTTCTTTGTTACGAGCTGTTATACATAAGAATTTGAAGAGTTGGGATACTTGTTTGCCTATTGTGGAGTTTGCATATAATCGTAGTGTGCATGGGGCTACAAAATTTTCACCATTTGAGGTTGTGTATGGCTTTAATCCTTGTGTTCCTATTGATCTTGTTCATATTCCAATTGATGAGAGGACATCTATGGATGGAATTAGAAAGGCAGAATTGATGAAAAAACTACATGAGCAGGTTCGACTACATATTGAGGAGAAAACAACAAAGTATGCTAAACAAGCTAACAAGGGGCGAAAGATGGTCAGGTTTGAACCTGGAGATCTTGTTTGGATTCATATTAGCAAGGGCAGATTTCCAAGCAAACGTAAGTCCAAGTTGATGCCAAGAGCTGATGGTCCATTTCGTATTATAGAGAAGGTGAATGACAATGCGTATAAGGTAGATCTTCCTGGTGATTACAACGTATCAGCTACTTTTAATGTGAAAGACTTAACTCCGTACTTGGATGATGATGACGATTCTGATTTGAGGACAAATCATTATCAACCCGGGGCTGATGATGTGCATCATGGGAATTATAATCCATCTCGTAAAGCTGAATCTAATACGCAGGAGGATGCAGATGGTCCAATGACAAGAGCGAGAGCAAAACAACTACAACAGGCCTTGACAAATCAAATTGCAATGATTGAAGCTGCGTCGGAGTTAAAAATTAGCAATCAGTTTGAAATTGGTTCAAGGGTGCTTATTTGCCTACAATTGGAACTTGGAGATGGGAAAAACCCTTAATGGTTCTTTTGATGCTGGACTACTTGTATTTGGATTGATAATGCAAATAAGTGAAGGAATTGATGCTGTTTACAGTCAGAACAGTAGATAGATTTGAACCCGAATTTGAAGTCATCCAATGCATGTGAAAACAAGATTTATGTAGGTAAAATTCAAGTTCAGAACGTGATCTTTCTAGATTGTCCAACCATGATTGCATTGGACTTTTGTGTCAAAAGTTATGGCTGTTTTAAATTTGGTCTGCTTATATTTTTAGAAATGTCAAAGAAAACGTGTGTTAGTTAAATTTGGCTACTTACTTTATTAAAAGTCTAGTTTTTAGGCTTGACTTCTGTCATGTTGAATTCACCTAACTTTGGAGGGATGTTCCAAAGATAAATATGTATCAGAATATGTAATAAACACTTTTGGCCAAGATTTTGAAACTTAATTCAGAGAATTAAGAGTTGTTCTTCCAAATTCGTTTTGTGAAGAACCCTACCTGACTTATCACTCTTCAATCTCAAAGAGTGTGGCGTCGAAATCCTAGACTGATCTTTGTGGCGTCCAGATCGACTTATCAAAATATCATTCTAGTCTATCCTCCATCTTATTTACCTTTAAATTACTACAATCCAGCCTAAACACCAAAAGAAAGACAACACAACTAGACCCATCCTTCATCCATTTTTTGTTAGAATCATTGTTGCTGATTTTTGAATTATTTACGGCACATCAATGGTTGTGTTCCATATGTCTATCTATAACCTGATAAGCGACAAGAGTCTCAAAATGCTGCTTCCAGCATCCATTGACATAAGGCTCATGGAATTGGAGATGAGATTCTTGAAAACTGGATGCCATACTGCAGAATCTTGTAACAGGGGAGTGTGTTCTACCCTGTTTGAGGTCCAGGCCATAAAACAAAACTGAAGCATGAAACACCGAGGCATCTCATGAACTTGCTTATTATAGTTATTGATAACAGTTCTATAATCAAAGGAAGATAATGTCAGCAAATGGCTAAGAACAATGGTCCATGGGGCAAGGACGATTGTCCAGAGCCAAAACTAGTGATCTCAAACATCCACGGCTGCTTTTTTGCAGATGGGGCAATTGTTCTTCTCTACGAGCCACCTCTTAATGCAGTTGAAGTGAAAATCATGACCACATTTTAGCTTCCCAAGATCATCTTCATCAGCATATGCCTCCTGCAAAATGATGTGCAAAGACATAGTGCATGCAGGATTTTACCAACCAATAAAACCTAAGATACAATGCACCGATAAATAACAATGAGCAAATATCAAGACCACAGAAATGTGTTCATTAGTAAAAATGAAAACTATTTCTCTTTTCCTGAAAACTGAATTTGTTTTTATTTTAAAAAATTTCTACTGAAAAACTACAAGCACAGTTGTACTTTCCATTTAAGATAACCAATTCTCCTTGAGCATCTCTTGAGAATCACCAAAGTGCAGAAAATTACAGTGGAAAAGTGAAATTATTGATTTTGTAAACTGTTCATGATCACACTGGCTTATGTGTTTGTCTTTCAAATTATTCCTGCGGTAGAAGGTAGAAGAATTGAGCAAGTCTTACCTGACAGATGCAGCATGGTTCATCTTCACTGTCAGACTCATCTACAACTGCTTGATACTTCCAATGCTTTAGAGTTGCCACAATAGCATCCTCACTTAATCCAGTGGAAACGTTTCCCATTTGCTCCTCCAGAGCCAACAGTTGCTAAAGCACAGAATCATTATTAAAAAAAAAAAAAAAAACAGTGGTCGATAAAGAATGAATGCAAAGTTATCATCTACAAGCAAGAAAAAACTTCAAAAAGGCGTTCATGAATGCCTTAATTTCTTAATTTCTTACCTCATAAGACATGTTGTCCACATCAAGACGCATATCTTCAAGTTCATCAGCCTCCTCATCGTCAGAATCACCAAACAAAGCTGAACGGTCAATTAGCATCACATTCTGACAGACCATCAATGGATCAAAATCATGAGCAGATTCCCCATCAAGTCAAAAAGAAAGGATAAGCTGAACAAAGTTATTCTTTCCATTTGAATCAAAACTTCAATTTACTGTAAAGATTTCAGCTTAGCAAAATGATATATATGATCTAAATGCAGCATTAAGTTCAGCTAGAATCCGTACCCCAAACTGTAACGAACCCCTCCTACGCACAAGCGTCAGAGCATTGCGGACCTGTCAAGCCAAAAACAAGTGAACTTAAGAGCATCTGACTAAGATAATGGTTGACTAATATTGATTTATGAAGAAATAAAACCGATGGGGAAAATTACATTTATATAGGTTATAAGGAATTAGCAAAAATTGTTGCTGACATGTTCAAGGAAAAAATGAGTTTCAAGCTTTCTATTATGGTGTAGATAATCTAACCTGTATAACAGATTAGGGAATATTATAAATGGATTTTGTTTTAATTCCCTTAAGCCATCAATACTCACTCTGGACTGATAATGTAAGTACATATAATTTGAAGAATTACTGTCAGGACTGCACGAAAGTTTCAATGCTCAGAAGCACCTCGATTCTTCATCAAGGATTCATATAGAAAAACATGCATATTTGAGCACACTTTTAATAGAGAATGGAATTAATGAGGAGGTCATAACTATATACTGAAAAAATAAAAGGGTGAATATACCAAGAATTCATATGGGCCAGGATGAATACCAGCAGCTAAAAGCTTTACCCTATCTTCTTGTTTTATATTTCTCAATAAGGCTAAAACAAATGGTAAATAATGGTGGCAGAGATGATTTGCCTGCCCTTTAATTTCTTGTAAAGGTAGTAAAGTTTAAGAAGGAAATGATCTATTAAGAATACCTCAGTTGCTAGTCTGTTTCTCCTCTGAACAGAAGTCAAAGCCCGGCGTGCCATTTCACGAGTGACGGTTTGTCTCTCGGACCTCATCTCCAAGCCTGGTATAAGAGGCATCTGAGAAGGCCTTATATTGCCGCTTCCCTCTTGAAATCCCCTCTCTACTGTATCAGAAGAGGCAACCAGATTAAACGGACGATAACAAACTTGCCCCTCAGGCTCAGTGCGATTGACAAGGTTTGGCATTCTCCCATGATACTGCTCTTCCATATTACCTTGGACATACCAAATAGGAATATGTGGTTGGGAAATGGGAGACATACTTCCTGGAAAATATCTCCCATTGGCAAAGTGAAGGTTTGTTGGCAAGTGCGGCATATCTGTCCTTTGAAATTCAGAAAAGAACATGCCATTCCTCGGATCATTCCTTAAGCTCCGATCCTGATGCAAGGCATTTCCTCCATTCATATCGTGAGTGGATGGCCCACTGGTTCTTTCCGTGGTGACCCCATTCCACTGGAAAGGTTGTAGAGGCTGTGAAGGATTGGGAGCATGCATAAAAGACTGCGTTGGAGAAGCTACATTAACCATTCCCGTTGTTGCAGCTATGTTTGAACTTGGAAGGTGATTGAATTGATAAAGCACAGGCTGTTGAACAGATGATTGCACACGAGGATTCCTTGTGGTACAAAAAGACGAGTTAGGGCCAGGTGCAGAATCTAATCGACTTGCAGATCTTCTCAAACGGGTATATCTCTGGGTGTTCTCAGCTTGTCCAGCCACATTTGGATTTTGATGCATTTCAGAACTTGTCCCCGCTCCAGTTACAAATTCACTTGCTGCAGCACTCGAAGGTTGATACAGGGAAGGAGCTATTCTCACACCAACCGAAAGTGTAGCAGAATTTGGGTTACTATTCAAGGAGGATGGTAAATTGAAGCTTTTAGGAGCATTTTCTTCAGGAATATCACCTAGCTTAACTGATCTCGAGCTTTCACCCAAAGAAAATTGTCTAGAAGCATCTTCAGGAGCTCTTCTTTTACAGGACAGACGCCTACCACCCGATGCAGAATCTTGTCCACCCTCGTTTTCTTCCAACACATACCCAGCAATTCCAGAAGAGATCATAATTGCATTAGAATTAGATGAATCACTAACGAACAAATATTTGTTCGTGTCCGATCCTCCTCCTAGTTCTTGACTGTCACCCATGCCATTGCCCTCATATGCAGCATTCAAGTCTATGTTGCGAGGGAGAACACTAGGACCAGCCGCCATTGTTGCTGATGGTCCATAACTATTAGTGAGCTGACAATTATTGTCTGAAGGAGCAATGTTCAGCTCAGAATATGTTTCTTCCGAAGAAGAATTGTCCGAATCTACATTCTGATTGCAGAGTAAATTGATGCCATTGGGGCCGTAACCCAAATAGAACTTTCCTGGGAAGGCATTGGACTTGCTACCTTGACCTGCCATGTATAAATTCTGCTCTTAAGTTACTATGCAACCAAAGCAAGACTCCTCTCCAAACCTGAGAATACACAAAACCATGCATATATCATCGATACGTAATACACAGAAACAAGAACATAATTGATTTACAAATGTTTACTCAAAGATAAATATAAAACTTTCTATTACCTGTTCTACAAGCTTTCAGGATTTTCCACATGCATTTATTTCAAACTTCATCTCACTTTTTTCTATATGAGATAGAAACACAAACAAATTGATATTTATGAGATAGAAACGTTGAAGTCTTAAAGATTAAAACAATTTCATGGGAAAAAACAGTACAGATTCAGATAAAAGGAACAAGGAAAAAGATATCTCCATCCCTTATTCACTCTTATCATGACTCAAAGCAGATTAACACACACGTGAAAGGCTTTTCTGTATCGAAATCATAGATCACCAAGAAGCATAGTAAAACAAATAAAAAATCTATAAAAAAAATTCGGGATGGAAAAATATTTCTAGAAAACCCTCAGAACAAGAGTCTTCTATCACTCTTATGTCAAAGCCATATTTTCTTTAACACCAAACCCTAGTGTTTATTGCACAAAGAATTGTATTAAAAAAGAAATCCTATCAAACAAGGAATTCTACTCTAAATTGGAAAACCTAAGCATTTTTCCCGATATATAACATTCAACAAATTGCCCTTTTTATACGCAGCAGAAAGATCTCAAACTAAAATACAGAATTTGAAGCAGAGTAAAAACTTCTTTGAAATCCCATACAAATAGTATTTAAATTTCATTAAGAATAAAAAGTTTTCAATTCTAATATTTTAATACTGAATGAGTATTTCCAAACTTTATGTATATTTGTTCTCTTCTCCATATTAATTGACTCTGTGATTTTAATAGTTTCAGCAAGGAATTTCCATACTTAAATTTTCTGCAAATCCAAGTTTGAATCATTAGATCTTCGTTTATTACTTCAATCAAACCGATTTATAATGTAAAACCACAGTGCATATATATATGTACATATATATGTATGTATGTATAGCAGCATAAACAAGCAGGATCTTACGATAGATCTTCTATTTTTCATTCTAAATCTTTGAAAACTAATACATAGATTTTTGAATATAACGAAAAATTAATATTCTTATAAATTTTTCTGGAATTATCGGGAATCATTTCTTTTATTACGAAAAATGTGCTTTTTTTGGAGGCATGTATCAAGATTGGTTCATGAACGTATCTATTCATTCCAATTTAATGATTCATGAACCAAATTGTAGGATGATGAATGACCCTCAACCTCCACACCGGCCAAATGATCATGTTCTCTTTTTTACCAAGAGAGAGCAGAGAGTGAATCACCGAAAATTATAAGGATATTTATAAGGGTGATAACGGTTATTTTTTAAAATATATTTTATTTTAAAATATATTAAAATAATATATTTTTTTATTTTTTAAAATTTATTTTTCACTACAATATATAAAATGATCAAAATATATATATATAAAAATCAAACTTTTAGGGTATGAGATTTCAACCACACTTCTAGACATACTAAAAAAAAAATTATGTAAAAGGATGGTTTAAAAAAACAAACAAAAAGTTGTGTCAATATATAATTAAAGATCTCTGAAAAAAATAAATAAATGTTAACGCATACCTTAAACCATAAGATACCCCTATGTAATTTGGTTTAACATACCTCATTAGTGAAACAATTTTGGTTTAAAACTTATTATTTAGTTTGATTCTCGTTTTTGTTTAACAGTTTTGAAGCCAAACAAATAGTAAAAAAAAAAAAAATCACTTAATTATACTATAAAAGATTTTTTTAAAAAAAGTTCAAATATATTTCAAAATAAAATCAAATTATACCATCAATCAAAATAACTAGTATGATTAAAAAAAAAATTCTTTAGAACATGACTCTTCCCTAAAATAACAGCATAATACATCGGATTTATTCCAAAAAAGAAGCTAAAAATTAACCAGCACTCAACAAGTAAATCAAAGAAACAAAAAATTAAGGAAGTGATCATGACAAGTAAATTCAAAATCAAACATCTAAAAGAAGTAAATCAAACTCCAAATTATGCACAAAAACAAAC
The DNA here is from genome assembly GCA_018804465.1 of Populus tomentosa. Classification (NCBI taxonomy): domain Eukaryota; kingdom Viridiplantae; phylum Streptophyta; class Magnoliopsida; order Malpighiales; family Salicaceae; genus Populus; species Populus tomentosa. The sequence goes on from CM031981.1 coordinate 4,166,573, forward strand.
ACTAACAATGTAAAAAAAAAAAACCAATCACTTGGAAGCACTGTAATTTTAACCAATCCACACAAATCTCATTCAGACAAACAAAACTAATAGCAGGAAGCAATACACATACCTGGAGAAAAAACAAAAAAACAAAAGCTAGTCTCTCAAGAATCCGATGAGACAAGAAAACCCAGGTATAAAAAAGAACACACACAGTAACTCTTATTTAATCTCTCACTCTAGTTTGTAAGGATAGAAATGTAGCAAGAGCGAAGATTTCTAACGACAGATAAGGATCATAATTACGAAGACAAGTATGATAGTAAGGTGTCATGGTTGGCTGCTGGCAAATGAGAGATTCTGCTCCAAGACTGATGGACCCGTGTCAAGCATTAGTCTGTCCTCTCTCTCTCTCTCTATATCTGAGATTTTATGGAAACAAAACTCTCCAGGGTGCCGTTATTTTTCTCTTTTCTTTTGTGGGGTTGTGTTGTTTTCTTGGCGTGGGTTTTTGTTTTTCCCTCCTATGCTCGTGTCTCTTGCTCTCCTTTCAAACTTGCCTTACGAGGGACCAACTCATTTAATTTTTAGTTATTACTTACCATCCTGTTTTTTTACCTCTTTGCTTTTTTACCTTTTGTGCTCTCTTAGTTTCTTTTCTTTTTTTTTGATATATTTTTTAAAGCTAAGAATATAGTTTTTATTATCTAGGAATATAGTTTTAAGCTATAATATTCACTTTAAATTTTAAGCTAAGAATTTAGTTTTTATTACCTATTTTAATCAAGTCTTTGTATGTTTTTTATTTAGGGTATTTTACACCTTTTATTTATATATTTAAATTTATCATCGTTGTCGAATTATTTTAATCTTTCAATGTGATAAATGTTCGTTTTTTATACCAGCTAATAACTTTTAATACTTCAACTTGTTGATCTTGTATCACTCTTTATTATTTTTGTTAGTTTTACTAGTTATGGTAATAAATTTTGTGATATTGTTAATTTAATAGCATGATATTTTTGCTTTTTGAGAAATGATAAAAAAAAAAACTAATATTACTAAAATACACTAGAAATTATAGCTTAGAAAGTAAGGATTTTAGCATAATATACTCTCATTCTAACATTTAAAATGTAAAATGATTGGTGTTTGGTTAGTAAATTTGATGCGAAAACAAAATTAAGCAACTGTCAGGCTAACTAACATGCCAATTATTTTTCATGTGAAAACATGGTAGTGGTGCGTAGAGTCTTGATCACATATCTACCCCACACTAAATGGAGGTCTAAAAATGACATTAGCCTGCATGATACTATTATGCGTTTTAGATAACTCTTAATTTGCCCACAAATTAATTAATTATTTCATGTGTATGAAAAATCCAAATCTTAGCTTACATTGCACTCATGTGGCCTAAAATGAAATCCAAAGTAAATCTCAAACATTCAAAGACATTGAAAAAAAAATATTATAAACCAAGACTTGTAATATACTTGCTTAAGCAAGGGAGAATAAAAGAGATATGTTTTCTTGACAACCAAAGGCATATATTTGCATGTGGAATTATATCAATTTTGTTACCATTTAAGCCTTTTCTATCAAATACACTGGTGAAAAGAATTATCACTTGATTCAATTCATTTTCTCTTTTATTAAAACTTTTTAAAAGCATATGGAGTTCTTTCATTTTTGTGCAATTACTTTAGGTCTGATATGTTTATCAGACCCATGTTATCTTGAGCTTAACTGATTATCAAGTCCAAGTTCTTTGGATCTGGCATATTTGCCAAACCTATTTTATTTAAGATGATTTTTATTTATAAAAATCTTAACAAAAAATTTAACTCATCAGTTTCCCCCAAACCTTTAATGTATAATCTTGCATTAGAGGTTTAAGAGATTTTGAAGGAGACAATTAGTCAATAGACATCTTATTGTCCTTTAGGAAGAGACGATAAGACGTTGTAGATCTTAAAAGATTTTTATATAAAAGAAAAAGGTTTTAGAGAAGACCACTCGATGACCCACAATAAATATTATAAGTTTTTGACCTTCCTAGGGTTATAGATGAAGTGTCATTTGTCTTGCATTCATATCTTCCCCTTTTTTACTTTTCTTAAGCTTTTTTTCCAGTGTTTTATGATTTAGAAATTTCTAATATTTTACAAGAAAAGGGTAATTTAACAGTAGAGAGGATTTCATTAGCTAGGTAAACCAGATCTTCTTTCCTTGTACTTTCATAAAATCTCCTTCAATATCTTCTTTCTTCTACCATCATAACTTATAAAAAAGGAAACATATCTCTTGAAGGTGATTTTAGTTTCAAGCTTGAAACTAAAACCACTCGTCATAGATCTCTGACCATAAAAATTGATCGTAAATCTGAGATGGATGATGTCTAACCTTCTTATACTAAAAGAATAGATGGGGATTTTCCCCATAAGGTTTCAAACCTGAGAGGACAACTAAGATTACCCAAAACTCATGTGGACAACACACAGAGTTCAGTGACTTAGGACCAAGAATTCCTAGCAAATGCTAGTCATCCAAGATATTATATAGTGGTTGTTTCTGAAGCTGATGACTGTATCTTTCAGGTCACCATTAAATATGGTGGGACTAATATTATCATTACAACCCTCATATGTTTATATGAGTTTGGATACTCATTTTCCTTATAAGGATTTGTAAGGGATGTTCTAAGATATTACAACCCCAGTCCTTCTCAGATTCATTCCAATGGATGGAATATTTTATCTTCATTTGAAAAATTATTGAGAATTTTAAATAAGGAACCTACAATCAAGTTATTTAGGCATTGTTATACCTTGATTAGTAGCACTTAAAGGAGGTCTTCAATCCCTTGGTTTTTTTTACTTTCTTCAATAGGTGAAATGGACTAATAAAAAATACCATGAGGGGAAAGTCTTTTCAATTAAAAAAGTGGAGGGAGTAGTGAGTAATAATAAGGTATATTGGCTTAACCAGACCTCAAAATGAGTGTAGTCCAATCTAGGGTTGTACCCACTATTAGAGGACATCCCTAGTGCGTGCAAATGAAAAGTCTTTCTAAGGCCTAGAGGAGGAGAGGGTTTGTGCTAGGTTACACAACCTTTACACTGAATATGACATTAGTTGTTAAAAGGCTATACAACTTTTCAAGTAATTTCTCTTTCATATGTTTTTTTTTTAATTTCAATACCTTTTATTTTTTAATTGTTTCTTTGTGTAGGGTCTTTACCTAGAACCACTAGATTTGAATTCAGTGGGTTTATCTCATCTATACCTAATCACGTGTCTACGCCTTCTCCTAGTGGTGACTCATCTTTTGAAGAAAATCAACAATTAGAGTGAAGATGAAGGGTTAAGTCTTCCATTCAAATGAACATTGAAGAGATTTCCATAGTCAAAGTCCAAGTACAAGCTTGGGATGTTCCTAAAAACATCTTTATAACTTACCTTCCTACTGATAAGGTTTGTCAAGAGACAGCAGGAGGGTCTTACTCTCCCCTATCAGGGGTCCTGGGGTGCTAAAGCCAACACTGTTCATTCTAGAGGCTGTTTCCTAGTGGAAAATAATGAGAGTCTCTATCCTTTTTTATTTTGATGTGGAGATCATTCCCTCTTCGTATAGCATTTATGCTTCTATAAATCCAGTTTATTTATTTCTTTGGTCTTCCAATCAAGCTCCTCCACCCTTCAGGGAAGAGAACATCTTCTTCATTATTAAGTTGGACCACGTCCCCTTTCGTTTCCCCACTTTAAGTGAGAAAAAAGAAAGGATAATGGAGATTATTCTTCAGGGAAGGTCCATTATAGGACTTGGTGGGTTGAACATGATGAAGACATTGGAAAAACTCATCACTTTTTCTTCTGATATGGAAGGACTGACCAACCTAAGCTTTCAGCATCATTTGGCCATTACTGGATATATGGTTTTTTAGGTAAGATAGTAACTTAATTTTATTTTATTTTATTTTTCTATGTTATTTTGAAAGCTAACTTATATTATCTATTTTTTTTGTTTAGACCTTCATGATATGTGCCCACTCCAAGAGTAGATGAGCTGAGGAGAGAAGGGTCATGAAGGAGGCCATTGATTAGTATCGTGCCAATAAGTTTAAAGCATGCAGACTTAGAGAAGAAACTTCTGCTCAAGATATTTAAATGTACTTTCTTAGGATTGCGTATTTCAAGATATAGTGGCAAATGAAAGCTTATACCTATTTCTAGGAGTCAGCTGAACAACAGTTGGCGGAGGCTTACATCTATATTAACCTCTTAGAAAAATAAATGATTGACTTGGAGAAAGAGGTAGCTGAGCTTAAGGGGGCAAATGACACCCTTAGAGAAAAACTGAAGATAACTAGGAAGGAGGTTCATAACCCTCGTTCAAGAATGGAAAACCTGAATTATTCCTCCCAAGCTTTTTGGTCTGAATATGGGGAATTTATGTCTCTAACAAAGACATTAAGGGACATGCTCTTCTTAGCCATTTCAAACTTGTATTTCTTCAACCTATCTAGAGGGATTCAAGTTGACTTTAATGAGAGTTTCCTAAATGACCAAGTCCTAGACTTTGCTGATGTCTTCCTAGTTATAGTTGCCTCAGCTAGGAGTGGAGTTTATCTATCCTAAGAACCTGGACTAGAGATGTAGGTTTTTTTTTTTATTACAATGTATTGAATATTAGGGCTTTTCAAGCCTTGAATTTGGTCGTAAGGCTTATTATTTATATTTTGGATTTTGAAATATATGATATATCACTTGCATATGATATAATACTTACATCATTATTGTATTTAAGTATGTTAACAAGTTGTGTTAAATGTCTAAACAGGACCAACGCCTATCATTAACCTAGTTCTTCAATATTTAGAAAAATCCTTATGAAAATGTTAACATTGATAAGTTTAGAAATTTTAAACAACCAACATCTAATAAAGGCTATATTGAAATAACTAACACCTAAATATCTAAGTTCAATATGGGTGGAGATGGGTTCTCTGTGTTTGGTGGTAATCTACATGTTGTTAAGACCTAAGACGTTAAATAACAGAGGGTTCGTTGTAGTTAGGAGTATTATCCCTAGGAAGGTAGTTGAGATTATTATCCTTAGAAAGATAATTGAGATTATTATCCATATTCATCCCTTGAAAAGTGATGCATATAGCATTTAGGAGACCACATCCACGGTTTAAAGATTACCTATATAGAGAACACATACCATCCCCTGGACTTTATAGGGGCTACTGCCCTTAACGAGACTAAGTTCATCCTTTGGAGAGTGGTGCATATAGCATTTGAGAGACCACATTCATCCCTTAAAATTGCCCATTAGGAGAACACATGTCATCCTTTAGGACTTTATAGGGGCTACTACCTTTAGGGAGACTAAGTTCATCCCTTGAAGATTAATGGATATAGATATGGGGAGACAACATCCATCGCTTAAAGATTACCCATAGGGAGAACAAATACCATCTCTTAGGACTTTGGATGGTATACACAGTGATTAAAAAAAAAATCAAAATACTCATATATGAAAATATACATTCCTAATCACTATAATACATTTTTAGATGGTTTGAATGTCAAGCACGGGGAGATTATTTCCTTCTATATCTTGTAAATGGCAAGTATTGGCTTTGATATGGCAAGTCTTGGCTTTGATAACTCTTATAACTTTGACGGGAACATCCTATTTTGGAGCTAGTTTACCCCCATACTCTCTCTGTTGCTTGTAACCTCTAGTTTTCTGAGTGTTATTACCCATTTTTAACCCCTCTCTCACACACACACAAAATATATATATATATATATATATAAACAAATAAAAAATACTAAAGGACATGCATGAAGAAAGCCTAAAAGATTGTTCAAGATTGGTGGTAAAGGACCAAGATGACAAGTGAAAAAAATTAGACTAAAATGTATAAGATTGACAAAATTGACAACCCAATTTTGACTGAGAAATACTTTTATCTAGGTAAAGAAACACAAATTTTGATGGGTAATAACTCAATAAAAATTTTAGAAGGCTTAATTAATTTTATTGAGGACTAAATTACAAAGAAAATAATTTTTAGAGTTAATTTGGATGTTAATTGGAAGAAATTGAAGTTTGGGGATTGAGATTAAACTTTGAAAGATTTAATTAGTTAAATTTGGGGCTTAATTATGAAAACAATGAAAGTTTGGAGGCCATTTAAGAACTTAATTGCATATTCTCAAAGGGCTCATATCAATGGCTTTAAAATCTCATTTTCAAGATCAAAAGGTTAAAAATAACTTATTGCCTTTCAAGTCCAGCAAAGCCACCAAGTATCCTTAAAATCAAAATCATCATTGCAAAACCAATATAGTATAAGAGCTTCCAGTTGTTAGCTTTAATCTAGAATCCTCTCACTTTGATCAATGGGCTAAGCTTTGATCAATCTTTGAAGGAATTCATAAAAAAAAAAAAAAACACTAGAAAAACTCTATAAATTAGTGGATAAAAAAAAGAAAAAACATGAGGAAATACTACGTTAATTGACCTTATTGTGAAGGTTCAAGAGCCTAACATAGAATGTTCAATAAGCTTTGAAAAGAAAATGAGTGAAAGGGAAAGAAGAAAGGGAAAGAAGAAAGGAAAAGAGAAGGAAAAACAACAATTTATAGTCAACAAGCTTAGAGAAGGTATAACCATGTAAAAACTCAAGGGTGAAGTCCATTATGACATGCTCATCCATGCTTTCTTAATGTTTAAACCTTTTTTGATGTTTTTTGAACTTGTTGTAGTGTTATGATGTTTTCTAGTTTTGTTTTGATTAATACTTGAAAATATTGTTTTTATTGTTTAAATCTTGTTTAGAGTTATTGTTGATGTTAATAAGTGTCAAGACAATATGTTTGTGACTGGTTTGATGAAATTAGGTAGTTTTGGATTCTACCAAAAGATGGTAATGGGTGTTTGATGTTTTTCTGTTTTGTTAGTGTATGGTTTTGGTTCTTGTATATGGTTTGGATTCTAGGTATTCAAAAGTCATTTTTTAATCGAAATTTAATGTTTATGTTGGCTGTCACTGGGGTTGCAATTATGAAGTTGGAATTTAATGCATGTTTGTGATGATTTGATATTTTTGGTTTGTTCTTTTGATTCAACCATGCTTGATACTAACAATGTGTGTTTTGAGGATTAAAAGCGGTATGTTTAGAAGCCTAGAATGCCTATTTTAGGGATTCCTAGGCAATGGCCAGGTTTTTGCTAGGTTTCAAGGCAATGTTCTTGTTTTCTTAAGAAGAATATTGCCTTAGCCCCTGGATTTGGACCAATTTTGGTAAATTATTTTGCACAAAACCTTTCTTTATACTTTATTAGTTAATAATCTAGGATTTGTTTACATCAATAACATGTTTTGAAGGGGTTTTAATCATAGAGTTTTGGTTTTGAACTAAACCCCATTCTAACAAAATTTTGATTTTTAAGTAATAATCGAAATGAATGAATGCTACAGTATTGATCCTTGCTTAATTTCCAACATGTTTATGTCCTAGCTTTGTGCATATTTGGTTTGATTTGAAAGTCACGTGGCTAAGTTTGTTGTAAATGTTCATGCTCTTAATTTTTATTTTATTTTGTGTTTATTTCGTTTTGCTCAAATTCTTTTTTTAGTTTTTGTTTTGTTTTGGTGTGTTTAATCTTCTTTTTTTCTTTGGTTTTGTTTTAGGTTATTTTTCAAGTTATATCAGGATTTTTTATTTTGTCCATGGTCGAACTAAGAATTTTGGATCAATTCAATCAGGTCAATGACTAAAGCTTTGTTTAGTTTGCTACTATTTTAATAAAAGGAATTTAGGCTCAAGGACATGTTTGGCAAACACGCTCTTAAGCTTTTTTTGACAATTTTGTTTTGAATAAAAATGAGTTTTTGCCAAATAAACCCCAAATAAACTCTAAAAAATTTCAAGCATTAATTTAAAATTATTTATAGATCCTTCGCATATTTTTCTAGCAATTTTATTTAATATCGGAGCCGTAGACTTTATCTGTAAGATGCTGAATTGGTATTAAAATATCAGCTTTTCATCAAAATCTCAAAAATTTCCAAAATTTCTAAAACATTTTTTCATTTCATAAAAATATAAAAACATAATGTGTTTTATTTGGTGTGCATAGAGTCAAGTCTCTTAAAAAAATTAAAATTACACACACACACACACACACAGTATGATTTAGCATTTTATATATATATACAAAACAATTCAATAAATGAGACCTTAGTCAATATTTAAAAAAACACTAAAAATAGTTTTTTGAGAATTTATGGTCAACATTCTGATATGAATATTGAACTTTCAAGTGGACTAATATTTAAATACCAGGAGTTCATTAGAAAATTCTCATAATTATTTTGGATATTCAATAATTTTAACTAGGAGTATTTTTTACTATGATATACGAGTTAGGAAAAATCCTTTCACCTTCAAGTATAAGTGAACCCTTTCAAGGTACCTACATGGATTTTTTTCCCACAAGAATTTATTTGGGTATATAAGCTTATAATAAATTTAAAATAGTAGATTTATTCGTGAGAATAAATCTTTGTTTTAAGTTATAGACGACCATCATTTAAGAACCCATTGATACATTTAAGCCTTATCTAGACCATACAGTGTAGCTTATGTCAGGTAAGGTGCGCTAAGAGTGTTAATATCTTTCCTAGCCATAACTAGTTTATTACCCTAGAATTTCATATAAGACTAGTCCATTTAAGTATAGCCTATTTAACTAGACACCCAACTAATTCTAGTTTGTGAAGAATTTGTCTCAGTGGTTGGTCTGTTAATATGGTTATTTGATGAACTTAGAAGTATGACTTCAACTTTCTAGAGGAGCTTACCAATGCTCGAGCTACTTTCTTCACTTTTAAGTGTCTTATTTTTGCATCATGGAGAGTTTGGCTAGAGTAATACACAGGTCGTTGTATGCCTTCATCTTCTCTTACTAGAACTGAACTCACTATTGAATCTGCCACCCCTAAGTAAAGAAATAGATCTTCATTCTCACATGGTTGAGATAAAATCTTAAGGGAAGAAAGATAAAAAGAAATAGATCTTCATTCTCATATGGTTGAGATAAAATCTTAAGGGATGAAAGATAAATCTTAAGCTCTACAAAAGCCCTTTGACAATCCTTTGTCCATTCAAAGTTGGCTATATTTCTCAATGTTTTGAAGAACAACAAAGTGCGCTCCCCAAAACAAGTAATGAATATGTTGAGAGCAGTCAATCTCCCTATAAGGTGTTGTACTTCCTTCAAATTCTATGGGGGCATCATGTTTAGTGTGACTTGAAATTAGTTTCTAGATTGAGCTCGATTCCCTTGGAGCTTACTAGAAAATTGAGAAATTTTCCTTTTTCGATGGCGAAAACACATTTAGTAGGGTTAAGTTTTATCTAATATTGACTCAAGACAGCAAAAACTTTTTTAAGGTCTGGGAGATGTTGCTCAAAAGTCATGCTCTTTACTAACATATCATCAATATATCCCTGCATAATCCCTCCCAACTGATTCTTTAATATCCAATTAACTTAACCATAACAACATTTGCTAACCAGGTCAAGTACAACATCTCCTTGATAAAGCTAGTGGCCAAAAGTTTATCTACTTCTTAAGTTATAACCTTTTGTCTTTCTCCCCTAAAATTTCTTCTTCTTCTTTTGGAAAACTGAATGTGCAGCTGGATCTACCCTCAGCTGATGGGTAGCTATTTTTGAACTGATGTCTGGCATCTTTGATGCATCTATTTTGAAATTTAACTTTTGAATATACAAGAGCTCCATCAATGATTGTTATTATGTTGGTGTTAAGATGAATCCCACTTTAGTGATTGCTTGTTCATCCCCCGAAAAACAATATCCTTTAATTTCTTAGCAGCCTCAGTTTTGATTCTCATTCTTTCCTTCAAGAACCCTTTTTAGTTCAATATTAGCACTTTCTTGCCCTTCAAGCAAGTAATGGCACATTGTCTTGAAGTTGTTTGATCTCCCTACGATATGGCTACTCCATTCTGAGTTGGGAACTTTAAAGCCAAATATCGGGTATTGATGATGATGTTGATTTGATGTAGAAGGGGTCTTCCTAGAATGACATTATAAGTCAATGCCATATCAATCACCATGAAACTTTGCTGGAGTGAAACACATTTTGGAGGGATGCCCATTATAATAGGTAATTCTAAGGCACCTTAACTGACACGCTTAAACCTTCAATACTAATAAGGGGAGTTTTTATCAACGTTAGTTTTGAAAAGAGGATTCCTATTTGGACCATAATTTCTGAGAAGAGAATGTTAATTGCATTGTCATTATCTACTAGCACTCGATATACTCTGTGATTAGAAATAACAATGGAAATGAGGAGAGCGTTCTTATATGGAAAATTCACTCCTTCTTTATCTCTAGAAGTAAAGACTATTGGCTCAAGCCATTAAATTAACGATCTAGCAGTGGTGAGGACTTGTTTCTTATAATTCTTTTTTTTATTGTTAAAATCCCCCCAGCAAAGGTTCCCCTAAGATTACATTGATATCAGGTAAAGTTGTAGCTGATTGACCGGGGTCTTCTCTTTTCTGTTCAGGATAAAAATCCTTATTTAGAAACTGATGAAGGTGGCCCTTAGTGATTAGTCTTTCAATTTCTTTCTTCAAGACATAAGTCATATGTATCATGTCCCTTGTCTTTGTGAAAAAGACAATACTTTTTAAATATACATGTACTAGGAGGAGACTTCATAGGTAAAGGATATCAAACAAACTTTTTGCCTTTGATGGTCGCAAGGACTTCAGTAAGGGAGGTGTTCAATGAAGAAGCATGTGCTTCAGGATAACCAAGACATTCCCTGAGCGATTTCTTCTGAATCCTTTTAGGATTGTTATCTCTTCTGGGAGAGCAGTCTTGTTTGGGTGATTAACCTTGTTTGGGGGACCTTTCTAGTTGTTTGTCACTAGTAAAATAAGAAGGACTATGGCATAGTGTACTTACCTTCTTTACCCAAATATAGCTCTTTATGGTTTGCTTCACCTTTAGTAATCTTCTATCTGGTAGAGCGTACAACTCCCTCTGCAAGGTTTTTTCCCTGACTCTACTAATAAGGGCTTTTGAAGCTACCGGTTTGATTAAGTCTTCAACCTTAAATATTTCCTCGTTGAATCTTTTAAGGTATGTCCTTATAGACTCGTCCTCTACTTGGGTGATTCCGGAGGATTCACTAGAACTCTTTTTGGCTGGAATACTTGTACTAAAACGTGTCACCAGCTTGGCACAAAGGTGATTGAAGCTAACGATTGAACATGGTTTCAAGTTGTTATACCATGCTCTTACTAAACCTTTAAAGGTTGTAGAGAGGATCTTCCACATGACATGGTTGTCTTAAATGACTAGCTTCAAACTATTATGCACATTATATATACATTTGTAAGCCCATCATAATTATCCAAGGTCATTTTGGTGGCAATGTAATCATTGGGTATGCAGTTGTTCAAAACACGTCTGGATGGAGAATAATCTCTGATGAGAAGATTAGGTAACAAGCAATATTGTAGCACTTCCACTATTTAATAGTGTTTCTAGGGGTTTAATTTGAAGGGTGGGACTAATGTTAGGCAAATCAATAAAAGAAATCTACAGGAATTTCAATTCCCTAAACGTTGATTGATTCGAGTTTGTGGCATTTATTTACTAGATTAAGTTTCTGTTATATGGCAGCAACTCTATAGGACAATAGTCTAGAAATTCATGGAGGTGGATTTTTTTTTCGTTGTTAATTTCCTAACATTATCTAGGTAAGGAGTTGTATTTGTTCCATAAGTTGTTGAAGGATTGGTTGTATATAGGTTCAAGTATCTGTTGTTGTAAGGAGATCAATAACTTGTCATATTCCAAGAGTATCCTGGTTATCTGCCATCAATAACAATATTGAGCGAAAACAATCAAACAATAAAGCTATATATGACTTTTTGTAAGTAATTCCCACAAACGGCACCACTAATGATGTCCTAAAAACCAAGATATGTAAATAAAAGGTTATTTAGTATTTGAGATAGTGGTTAATCAATATGTTCAAGTGCTTGGATTTCTTCTTCTTAATCTAAAGAACTCCAGACTTGTGATAAAAACTTCAGTATCTGCAAAAACAGTCACAATCATAGGGACTTAAAAATTCTCTGATAATAAAGTCAGTATATTTATGAGAAATGTATTAAATGACTTGAGAAAATAAATGACTTACATGAGTGTAAAATACAAGGAACAAATATGTTTATTTTTTAATTTTAAGTTGGTTAATGCTCTAAAATCTATATATCTTTATTTTAAGAGATAAAAAGTTCTGACTTTTTACCTTAATGGTTTAGGGCCAGTTTATATCTCCTAAACCTTGTTGTTTTTAGATAAGTGAAGGACTAAAAAGTCATCTTCTTTTGGCGACATTAATGGAAGACAAATATTTCTTACATATCATTAATGAGATAGTAAGTACAGTAAGTCTCTTAAGAGACTTTGTATACACCTATAAGTATAGACATGATGGTTTATCATATCTTTAATATTCTTATTGTAGAGAATCATTCACGATCAGACATAACCTTAGAACTTGATAATGTCCAAATTTTTTGAATCTGGCATATTTGTTTACAAAAATCTTAACCAAAAAGTTAACTCGTCATATTGCATGTGAAAACCAACCTTTATAATTATATATATAAAAAAATCTTTAATTATCTTGGTAGGTGTACTCTAAGAAGAATTGTTTTGCTTCATAGATTTTCTAAGTTTGGATTTTAGGACTTGACCTTTAAAAATTTACTCTTTTATATACATTAAACTAGTTTAAGATGTATGTTTTTAATATCACTCATAAAAAATTAATTTTAATTGACAAATAAATTGATTTATGGATATGTTTAATCATCAAAATTAATTTATTTTAGTTTCAAATTTAACATGCCATCCGATAATTTCTTTTAGATTCATGGATTCCACGATCATCTAGATAGGTTGTGTTTGGTTCTTGTTATAACTTATTTTTCAATCATTGATTTTTAAAAATTAATATAAAATTTTCAAAAAAAATAAAAGCATTATCAATGCAATTCAGCTAGTTTTTGGCAATTTCATAATTTTCAACCCTTTTTTGCTATATTCATGTTAATGATTTTTTAAATGCTAATTTACTAATAGGCTTGAACCAAATTATTAAGGAATATCTCAAAAAACATAAAGAAAACAACAAACATTAATATTGCTTGAGTCATTAATGGTAAGATCATTTTAAAAAAATATATAAATATAAATATTTGTAAAACCATAACATTAGTTTTAATTTTAATTATTATCTATAAAAATTCATGTGTTATTTAAATTTCAAATTCTTATGCTCATGTTGATGGCTTTGTGAATATATTATTATGTTCTTGTAATTTAGGACAACCTTGTTTGATATTGTTATTGAATTTGGGATGGATCGATACAATTACAAAAGCCATTAAGTGTGAACAATGACTTATGAACCCATTTTTATCAATATAACAATGAACATGTTTATACTTATCAACTATTCACCATCCCTTGTGATTACAATGCTCGTGTTTTAAAATTAAGGATTGAGCCTTGTTTTTTTTCTAAGTCGCAAATCATTGTCTTAGATCATAAAAAAAAAAAAAACAAATTACCTTTAGTTACACACACATATAATACCAGTTTAGGCGAACTTTTAACACAAAAGCAAATAGGTGTCTTTCATCGTCGTCGTCGTCGTCGTCGTCATCACACACACACACACACACACACACACACACACATATATAAAGTTTGTATAGTTTATTCTTGTGTATTTGTATCTTATGCATTGTCTTTTTTTTATTATTGATTTATCTATATTGGATATGGACTTATGCTCATGAACCTATTAAAGTTGTTAGGATTTATTTTATTTGTTTTCTATTAAAAAGTCCTATTAACTAGGAATCATTATTGTTGGGTTGATCGAGTCTGTAGGTTTTTTTATTTTTGGTGTGTTTTGTTATTATTATCTAGCTTAATTTTTTTTAGAAGTGGTTGTGGTGTAAGGCTATTTAAAGCCAGTTAAGAGAGAAAATACAGTTTCAGTTTACTTGCTGATATTCAACAATTGGTATCAGAATAGTAAAAAAGGCCTTATTATTTGAAACGGTAGTCTTTTGTAAACATTTGAAATGGCATTGGAGGGGAACACTAGTGGATTTGTGCAACCAGCAATCCCAAAGCTTGATGGTTATTATAATCATTGAAGCATGCTGATGGAGAATTTTCTAAGATCAAAGGAATATTAGGAACTCATTAAGAAAGGAATTCCAAAAGCAAGAGAAGGCACAGATCTAACTGAGGCACGGTCAAAGGCAATATCATACTTTAAGATGAAGAATTTCTTATTTCAAGCAATAGACCAACATGTTCTTGAGACCCTTCTCAAGAAGAACACTGCTAAAGACATATAGGACTCCCTAAAAAAGAAGTATTAAGGCACTACTAGAGTCAAATGTGCTTAGTTGCAAGCTTTTCTTAAAGAGTTTGAAATGCTATACATGAAAACTAGAGAATTTGTTGATGAGTATTTTGCAAGGACACTGACTATTACAAATCAGATGAAAATGCTTGGCGAGAAACTAGAAGATATGACAGTAGTAGAGAAAATCCTACGTTATATGACTTCTAAGTTTGATTATATGGTATGTTCAATAGAAGAATCTAATGACATTTATATTATATCAGTAAATGAGCTACAAATTTCACTATTAATGCATGAACAACGCATGTATAAACACATCGAGAAAGAACAAGCTCTTAATGTGACTTATGCTGGAAATTCCTTTAGAATAGGCAAAGGTCATGGAAGCTTCAGAGGAAAAGGACGAGGATGTGGTTGTGGCACTAGAGAAGGAATCTTTGACAAGGCATTTATTGAATGCTACAATTGTCATAAGATTGGTCATTTTCAATGGGAATGTCCTAATAAAAAGGTAGAAAAGAAAAACTTTGATGAAATAAAAGAAGAAGAAGAGGTATTGTTGATGGCTTATATAGAGAACAAGCTAGCTGGAAATGGAGCAATGTGGTACCTTGATTCTAGATGCAGCAATCACGTAACAGGAAACAAAAGCCTTTTTTATGACTTAAATGAAAATTTCCAAGAAAAGGTCAAGCTTGGAAACGACTCTAACATGAGTGTTATGAGAAAAGAAAGTGTTAAAATGCTGATGAACAAGAAGATGCAAAAAAGAGTACTTGGAGAGCTAATCAGGTTATACAACTAGTGCATTCAAACAATTGCGAGGAAGTGTTAAAATGTTGATGAACAAGAAGATGCAAAAGAGAGTACTTGGAGAGCCAATCAGGTTCTATAACTAGTGCACTCAAAAATTTATGATCCTATGAATCCAACTTCCAACAACAACAAAAGATACTTCATAATTTTCACTGATGACTTTAGCAGATATATCTGAAGCTATTGAAGCATTTAAGAGATTCAAAGCCAAAGTTGAGAAGGAGACATAAAAGAATATGCAATGCCTTTAAATAGATCATGGTGGAGAATATACATCCAATGAGTTTGCAAATGTGTGTGAAAGCAATGGAATCAAGAGACACTTGACTGCAGTGTATACACCACATCAGAATGGTGTATCAGAAGGGAGAAATAGAACCATTATGAATATGGTGTAAAGTCTACTAGCAAGCAAGGACATGCTAAAGACTTTCTAGCCTGAGGCAGTTAATTAAAGTGTACATGTTCTAAATCAAAGTCCAACATTTTTGTGAAGAATATGACACCAGAAGAAGCTTTGTCAGGTCATAAACCAGTTGTTGATCACTTTAGAATATTTGGTTATGTGGCATATTTGTATATTCTAGATCCAAAGAGAATGAAACTTGATGATAAGGGAGAAAAATATGTATTGCTTGGTATGAGTAAAGAATCCAAGGCTTACCGTCTTTACAATCCTATAACAAAAAGGATTTGCATTTCTAGAGATGTGGTGTTTGACAAAAACAATAGCTAAAATTAGAAAAGCAAAGATAAAGGAAATTCAGTGGCTCTTGAACTCGCGGACAATGAAACAGCTAACATTAAAAAGGATGCATACAGTGATGAGGAAGAATCAAATGAATCTAGATCTGACAGTGTGAATAAGGCAATAGAAACTTCACTACATGAAGCATCTGAAACTTCACTGCAAAATATGCAACACTTGAAAAGAAGACCAATTTGGATGAATGATTATACAAGCAGTGAAAAGTTTTTCGATGAAAACACATTGGCTCATCTTGCTTTATTTGCAGAAAGTGATCTTATTGCATTTGATAAGGCAATTAAAGATTCAAAATGGAGAAAGGCAATGGATGCAGAAATTGAAGCTATTGAAAGAAATCACACATGGGAGTTAATGGAGTTGTCTGAAGGAGAAAAAATAGTTAGAGTAAAATGGATTTATAGAACAAAGTTGAATGAAAAAGGGGAAGTTGATAGGTTCAATGCTCGTTTAGTTACTAAAGGATATACTCAAAAGTATGGAATTGATTATTATGAAGTTTTTGCACTAGTAGCAAGGCATTACACAATAAGAATGGTTATCTCATTAGTTGCTATGAATGAGTGGATTGTTTTTCAAATAGATGTCAAATCTGTGTTTTTATATGGAGAACTTGTAGAGCAAGTATTTGTGGATCAACCACCAGGCTGCGTAAAGAAGGCAAGCAAGCATATGGTCTATAAGCTGAAAAAGACTCTTTATGGACTTATACAAGCTCCAAGAGCTTCGTATAATCTGATTGACACCTACTTCAGTAAGGCTGGCTTTCACAAATGTCCTTATAAGCACACATTCAACATCAAAACTAGAGAAAAAGGTAATCTTTTGATTGTGTGCTTATATGTGGATGATTTAATATTTACTAGCAATGATGAAGGCATGTTTAAAAAATTTAAACAATCTATGAAGAAAGAATTTGAGATGACTGATTTGGAAAAGATGAAATATTTTCTTGGCATAAAAGTAACTCAATTTGCAGGTGGCATCTTATTTGTCAAAAGAAATATGCTCAAAAGGTCTTGAAAGGTTCAGAATGGATGATTGTAATCCGGTCCAGGTTCCTATAATTCCTGGAACTAAGCTAACTCGAGATGGTGGAGTAAAGATTAACAACACCTATTACAAGCAAATGATTGGAAGTCTAATGTATATGACAAACACTCGACCAAATTTAACATATGGTGTTAGTCTCATTAGAAGATTTATGCAAGCACTAACTAAACTACATTATCAAGCTGTCAGAAAGATACTTCGCTATTTAAAAGGTACTCTTGACTATAGTTTGTTCTATAAAAAGAAGAAGAGTGAAAGAAATGAGTTTGTTGGTTTTAGTGAAAGTGATTATGATGGGGATGTGGATGATAGTAAAAGCACATTCGGGTATGTATTTCTCTTAAATGGAGCTACAGTTTCATGGTTCTCAAAGAAGAAACCTATTGTTCCTCTATCTACAACAGAAGCAGAGTTTATAGTTACTGCATCATGTGTCTATCAAGGCATTTGGCTAAGAATTTTGGAAGAGATGAAGTATACACAGCAATGTCCAATTATGTTATTTTATGACAATACTTCAACTATTAAACTGTCAAAAAATCCAGTCTTGCATGGAAGAAGCAAACATATTGATGTGAGGTTTCACTTTCTCTGTGATCCACCAAAAAAGGAAAAATGAAACTAGTTCATTGCAGAAGTGCTAAGCAAATTGCAGACATTCTAACTAAACCTTTGAAGGCTAAATCTTTCATGAAATTGAGAGCATTACTTGGCATTCATTGACGAAATAAACTAATTGCTTATAAGCATTCCATTTAAAGGAGAGTGTTAAAGTTGTTAGGATTTACTTTATTTGTTTTCTATTAATAAGTCCTATTAACCAGGAATCATAATTGTTGGGTTGATCGAGTTTGTAGGTTTCTTTTTGATGTGTTTTGTTATTATTATCCAGCTTTTTTTTTTTTTTTAGAAGTAGTTATGGTGTAAGGCTATTTAAAGCCAGTTATTCTTCAATTCTAATAAGAGAGAAATTACGGTTTCCAGTTTACTTGCTAATATTCATTATAATATTCAACAAAACCTATTATACAATACTTTCAACACAAACATTATTTTTAGGTTAACATGAGAGCTAGTTGATCCTCAATGATTGTTGAGCCAAGTAACACTTATGAAATCACTAAACTTTTAGGGATAGTTTTTTATCATGATTAGTAACCTATAGCCATTGCTTTTATTTATACTCTTTGCATCTTATAGGCCTCAATTTGATTTATTAATGCCTATTAAAGGAGCAATGATCTTTTGAGATCAATTATGACACGGAGCAAAACAAATACAAATTATATTTTAAAAGCCTATTTTTTCTTGAAAATCTACATAAGGCCAGGCTATGAGAGATAAAGAGAGCTCAATTCAAGAGAATTAGAACAACTTCTTGAATTACGAAATTACTCAGCTAATTGTTTTCTATAACAAAAAAATTTTGATTGGAGACCTGTACACACAAAAGCTAATACCGGATAGACATTTTTAAACAAAATAATATTAAATTAAGCTGGTTAACACTCGCTAAGGAATTAATTGATCAGTTTTTGAAACTAGATAGAATTATTTAATTCATTACAAATTAATTTATAATTTATTAACTTTTAGTTATTAAATCAAGCATGGTTAATAAAATAATAATAGTCTTTATTTTATTTTTTTGGTGAAAAACCGAGACAATTGGTGATATGATCTTACGATGTAAAAAAAATGACCACATTCTGTCTCTTTATATTTGCCTTGATAGTTATTATTATTTCATAAATTTCTTTGTACCCATTCTGCTTGTTTCTACGTGCAACAAGAAGCCTAAACTCAAAGAAGTCTTCTCCCTCTTAACTTCTCTGTTCCTCAGTTGAAAGAAACGAGGAAAGAAAATCTATATGGAGAAGGAAGAGGGCAGGGATTGATCGTTTACCAATAGACTTGCTGATTACATATTTGGTTTGATAACTCCCTTCACTGATTTAGCCCAGGCAAGTAGTGTTTGCAGGAAATGGAAAGAAGGGGTGAAGCAATCTTTGGCACAAAGAAACAGCTAGAGCTTTTCTGGTTGGAAGATGGATGATGACTCCACCGCCCGTCTTGTTCGCCTTGTTTACAACCTTAAAGAAGTCGATATGTATGCCTCTGTCCTTTTTCAATTAATGATTGAGACTTGTGGTAATTTTTATTTAATGGGTTATTTGTTGATAGTTAACTAAACCACTAAAAGATTGGAACTTTGTTCAATAGAAAAATGTAATGTTTGCAAGAGGTCAGGAAAGTTGGTTTATTTTTTCTTTGTGATTTTGGGTTTTGTTTGAAACAAAGGCTTTTACGTTCTTGAAAGATTCAAGCATAAGCAATCATGTCTCTAGCTTTGATATCTTTTAAGATTTTAGATATTGTTTTTTGGTGGGATGGCTTGAGAAACATGCAACTTCTTTCCCGTTTTGATTGCCCAGTGAACACTATTGCCTAGAACAGCCAGAGCCTTCAATATTTATGTGTATAGTGGTTGATTTGGCTATTAACTTCGCTTGTTGGATGATTATTTGTGTTCAATATATATAGTGGTTGAATTGGTTATTCGGAGCTTGAATTGGCAAGAGCTTGAAAATAATTTCTCATTTGCCTTTTCTATTTTCAATTCAAGGAGCCAGTGGGGTTGCCAGATAACTGACAATGGACTGTACCAAATTTCTTTGGCAAACTGAAATCCATATCTCTATGGGGCATGGCCAGGATCACCGACAGCGGCGTTGTTAAACTGGTATGTGATAGACGATAACTGTAACTTTGATTAGTGTAGAACTTCATGTGATAAGCTTTGGTGACTGTACTATTCTCCAATCGTGCAATATGATTCATCCTTGAAGTATTTCATAGCTTTCTTCAAGTTTCAACAGATTTCAAGGGGTAACTCCTTGCAACACCTGGACATTGGTGGTACTTTTATCACAGATGAGTCTTTATTTGCTATCTCAGATAGCTTTCCACATTTAAAGGTGAGTTGCCTGATGACATCACCCCGAATTCCATTTTGGACATAGTTTTAGATGCTTCCATGTTTATTTGTCAAATGGCAGTGATGGTCTAACAATTGAACTGCTCAAAGGATGAAATCTTGCTTGACTGATGTTAATATTGGTCTCTAGAAGGTAATCTTACTGGAAATGACTTCGCATCTTACTTCGTTCTAGACTGTTGTCCTATGGAGCTACCGCCATGTAACAGAAATCAGTCTTCTTTCTCTCTTAACGTATGGGGAACCAGAATTCCTGTACATTTCTTCATTGATTTCCTGACATCAGTCCTGCCCTTCAAATTTAACACCCAGGAGCACTATTAAACGGTGCTCATTGCTCTTGTATGGATTATTATTTCTGCTTTATGTTTCAATCATTATCACGAGCCGATGGATCCAATAAACAGCTGGGAATATCCTTCAGATACTTCCTCTGTGCTAATGAAGTTAATTATTCGTATCTGTAAATTATGAGATTTGGCTTTGATACGTCAAGATTTGTGCTTTATACAAATGAATCTTCTGGTTTTTCAATCTATGCAGGTTATGATTTCTGTATGCAAAAAATAACAAGGCAGAACTAACAAAACAGCTTTGCCCTGCTGATGCGTTCATATTTTGATTTCTTAACTGTAGTTGTGCTTATTATGTATTGTTCTATCCCTTGCATATAATTCTCAAGAACCAGGCCATCATGATTTTTTATTCCAATTGCTAGAATTCACTGAAACATGTGAAACAACATGACCTATTCATTCTAGAAGACAAGCCCTCGAAAAACTCCTTATCCTGACAGCCTACATGTTCCACATTATTCAGATGATGATATGCAGAGGATAATAATGGCCCAAATATAAGTGGGCATGCAAACCAAAAGAAAATGTTGAGTGAAACTAGTAATGTAATGGAAAAATTTCAACAGTAGCTCCATTCTACTATCCCAACCGCTAAATACTATGGTCAACAGACAACCTGAAGAACATGAAGAGAAAATCTGTCAAAACTAGAAACATAAACATGAATTCTTCTTACAAGCAAAGAAGAATATGAGCTTTTAACACATGAATTTTTCCATAACTGTGTGCAGTACAGAGAGTATGCAGTACTTGCAGAGCTGCTACAATGTTAATGCCTATCTATTTCCTCATTAGTTTAAAGGACCCACGCACATATTTTAAGGACATTAGGAAGAGATTGTAGAAAACCAGGAACAAAATAAAATTAGTGCTTAGAAATAAAGTATATACTGAATCAGGGAAGAACAAGAATGCAGATTACCAGGGAGATTAATATACTGTGTTCTAATTGGTAAGTTTCTAGATAATACCTAGAACCTGCCAGACACCTTAACCACTTGAACCAACACCCAAGTCCTTCAGAATAATAAAGAAGAGAATACCACTTGGCATCGTTTGCTAGAATTCTTTAGCATTTTCAAATTGAAATTCAGGGTAATTCAGTTTCTACCAGTAGAACCCATAAATCTTACAAGGTTAATGAACTTTTGACAGGATATGAGTAGCATTTGACCATATCAAACTGAATGCAATTGCTAACAGCCATGAAGATGAATAGGGAGAACAGCAAGTATATGAAAAGTTAGAAAAAAAATTTGAAAATTGGAGATTAAGTTTATGGTTAGTAATAATAATTATATACAGACTGCAGAATTTAATGAGTATGGCAAAAGTCTTGGTTTGCAATTACAAGAACGCAAATTCAGATAAAAAGTCCTCATATTGGCATGCTTCAAAATGCAATATATCCAGATCAGGAACACAGATGTTTAATGTTGCTAAAAGTACACTTATTTGAGGCTTTTATTACAAGGTTTATGGAAATCTAAATCATGTTTAAGTAAAGATCAGGAACACAGATGTTTAATGTTGCTAAAAGTAAAATAATGGCAATTCTTTAAGAACCACACAACCTTTAGAGTGAAGCAAACTACATACCTGAACCTTTTCATGACATATTCTGGTCACTGTTGGCCACTGCATACCTGAACCTTTTCATGACATATTCTGGTTACTTCTGGACACTATCTACCTCAGATTCCTGTGCAACTCCTTACTTTTTAGCCTCAATATAAGAATCTCAAAAGTTCTTTGTTTATAATCACATTTCATATCTCTGGAAAGTATTCCTTTACCCTTCTCTCAATAAGGCTGGGACATGGTATACCAGTTATTATTGGAGAATACATACAGAAACTATAAACCTCTACCAAAGAAGTAACTCCCTAACCATCTAAGGAAAAGAGTGGATCCCTAACCTCCATCCAGAAATCATTCACTGTATCCATAATATGATCAAGATGCTGCTAATAGAAAAGAACACGGACAAAACAAAGCTATTTGGAGATTGGATTTTTGTTGCAGATTTCGAGAATTGAACAGATCCAGTAAAGCTTCCTGCAGTATTTGACAGTGGGCTTGTACTTCCCGCAGTATTTGTTACAGGACTTACATTAGGTATGGTAACATTATTGCAAGATCCAAAAGGTGCTCCAGCCTGCAAAAGACCATAATATGGCATCTTTAGCAATCAAATTTATTCACATTCTAATACCATAACTAATCAAGAGCCCTTCACAAATGGAACCCCAGGACTCAAAGTGATCAAACTATATTGTCCAAGCCATAACCAAAACGAGAATCCATTGCTTTTTGTTGAATGAAAGTAGGCAAGGAAAAAGTCAAGTTCAAAACTTATGTCATGGCAAGTCATATTAAATCCTTTAACCTGTCACAGTGACAATACACCATGAATATGTTTTAAACATTTATTCAAAACTCCTACTCATCATCCTATTATGGCACAAGAATCACTCTCCCATGGAAGGGGATATGAAGCAAGTCTCACAAGTTAGTGGCTAATTGTGATCCAACTCTAGATTGAAAAATGCACCCCAAATTAAATAGACTAATATTCAAACGAAATCTATTAGGCATGCATTTGGAAATATGCCACAATTGGAAATTTTTTATTCTTTGTTTCCAGAAACAGCTAAACCACAGTGTGGAAGTAAGGCAGTTAATACTACATAGGTAAAATGGATAGACCTGGCAAGCAGTCACAGTGCTACAACCGCATGCCTGTCCGTTCATTCTATCCATAGCATCAAAAACACCACCACCATCACTCCTCTGCACCATATTCATCCCAGTTAGAATGCTTAAATAGGATATGTTTATTTCACATCTATTAGTGCATGCTAGTACTTATACCATGTAAAAGTTGACTGCCAAAAAATTTGGCATCACATTTCCAGCTGCTTTATAGCAGGTACCAACCATCTGAGCAAGTGGAGTTGAATGCTCTTTGCAAGCTTCAGTTTCAACTGGATATGTTGGGAAGTAATTCATTAAAAAAAGTGATGCACTTTTGGAATTCAGTGGCTTTGATTCTTTTCTGCTTGGGCACGAGCCTGGTTTTACCCCAGGATCTCCAGCTGAAATTCAATTAAGCATGCAGTTGTTACTGGACCATTCACCTCCAAGCAAACTTTATAAAACCAATCGATATTTATGAACATGATGCTTACCCTCATTTTCCAACATATATTTCCATTGATAAGCAACTCCTTCCTCTGCTTCCTTTGAAGCAATAGAAGTGAATACCACAAGCCTGTGATTTTCTTGCACCATCTCTGTCACAGTGGGCCAATCTTCTCCCTTTTTTGGCATCTTAGACACAGGAAACCAATACTTATCCAAACCAGCATTGGTGAACAAATTTATCAAGCCTTTTGGAGTATGGACGTAGTCCTCAATGATAATTGTCACAATCTCAGTTGGATTCTCGCTCAAGAATGATTCCACTTCCTTCAAAGTGTTTATTGCAGGTTGCTACCAAAAATGCAGATGGGCACATCATAAACCAATTTACAAAAACCATTAACAAATTTCAAATTAGTTAAATTGGTAAAATGGAAAGATGTATACAAACGCAGTGAAGTTGTAACATTGCCCTCGAAATGAATGGCAGAGCCAGATGTCGCCCTCGAAATCATACATATCCAACATCAACCCCCTCACACCATTCTAACAAACAACCATGAAAAAAACAAAAACAGACAATTAATGATAAGTAAAATATTCATCAATGTCTACGAAAAAAAAAAAGAAAAATAATCGATTAGCTTGTCTAATTGCCAGGAAATTAAGCACAAGAAAGGAACGAAATATAAAATTCATCATTTAATTGTCATTCAACTTAGCACCAGTATTTATAGTTGAATACTCGAAAAGCTCAAAATTTTCATTTCAGTTTTTCTCTCGCCTCCAGATTCTGAGTAGCCAAACAAGTCAACAAGGAAAAATGAAAAAATAGAAACCAAATAAAAACAAAAAGAAGAACAAGGACCACATACCCTCAACTGATTTGTCACAGTGTCTTCTTGATTATAAAATGTAAGCCTCTGAACACCAGGCAAAGGAGGTGCATCAACAATGCTAAAAGAATTATGAGTAACTAACCATGTATACTTATTAAAAGGCAACCCATTTATCTGCAAAAGCACACACACAAAAAGACACAATCTTTACAGTGTTTTAGCTAAAAACAACCCAAACCCATAATCAAAAACACAAAATTAAACCAAAAAAAAAAAACATACATAAGAATTAGGTATGGTAGCTTGGCCTCTGGTGCAAATGGGTTGAGTCTTGCCTAAAGCAGGGCAATTTCCACAATAAAGACCTGGCCCACAATTTGTGGCTTCTGTACAGGATTGTAACACCTATGGGATTGACTCGAAATTCTGTTAAATTGTACGGATCATGAAAAATAAAAATAAAGAAAAGAAAGAGATGCAAGCACCTGTGCATGAGCTATCAAGAATGAGGAGAAAAGCAGAGAGAGGTAAAGGAAGCCGATTGCAAGAGGGGCTCTGCATAGGCTACGGTGGACCGTGAAACACGGGGACATCGCCACTGTACGCTTATGCAGAGCTCAAGAACTGAGCAAGGAAAGATAGAGAGATATTGATAGAGAGAGAGAGAAGTCTTTTGTACTGTGTAAACTGTAATGAAGGTGACAAGGCGGGCTTTAATGGCACTCCCACTTTAATTTCTCTTTTTCTATAGTTTTATTTATTACATTTATTTATTTTTTAAGAAGAAGAAGAAAGTTAATTATATTATTTAGTCCATAAATTGTGCTGTTTTCCATGCAAAGGATTTATGTTTCAATTTTGAATCGTTGGTAATATTTACTTCCTGAATTCATTTTTAAAAATACTTTTAATAGGAATAAAAATCTAAAAAATATATTCTTATTACTTCTCTTTTTGTTTTTTTTTTAAGATAAGGTCAGATAATACCACTAATTGTTCCTAATGATCATAAATTTTCTTGTTGTTTTGAATTAAATAGTAATTATATTCATATTCCCCTTCCAATCAAGAAAAACATTTCGAATTTCATCCTTTATTATAGTAATAATTAAGACTAAGTAATGCTAAAAATAGCTGTAAATCATATATAAAAAGTTGTTTAAGAGACTTCATCGGAAAAATATTTTCGTTTCTCTCATATTAATTAATTTTGTTTCTCTGAAAAAAATGTTCCTAATTGTAATAGGAAAAAAGAAAAGAAAAAGGCAAGGGATGCCCTATTATCAACGGGTACGGCTCCCAACAGTTTGCCGTCTCTTTTACTTTATTAAGGTTAACAGGAACTACTTTTTTGCTCGAGCTTTTACTTTAACAATAACAACGACGTCGTTTGGGTGGCAGTGGGCTCGTTCTTGTTTTGAAAGGTTGATTGAATATTATCGAGTAAATTATAATTTAGTCCCTATAGTCTTAAGAAATGAATTAATTAGTCCCATCATTTTAAAAACCAATTATTTAGTCCCTTGATGATCATGCTTAATTTAATATTATTTTATTCCAAGAAATGTCTTTTTGTCATCAACCTTTCCATGATATATATATTCGTTCTTATTTTTTAAGTGAAAAATTAATGGAAATATAACATAAATTTAATGAAAAGGACTAAATATATGATTTTTAAAATTCAGAGAGACTAAATAATAAGCAACTCAATTTTGTCTTCACAGGCTTAACCTTTTGTCAGTGCCTTTCACATGGTGGGGTTAGCTTGCATCTTTGGATATCATGCTTCGACATGATTGGTTATCTTTGCTTTACCATTTTCTCCCAGAAAACTGCAGAAGTCATGTTTTTTTAAAAAAGAATAATTATTTTTTTTATTTTTTATTATTTTAATACATTAATATCACACATTATTTTAAAATAATATTATTTTAATATATTTAAAAAAAACACCTAAAAAATAAACACCATAAATCACAAGTTTTCCAGTAAAAAATGATGCAAGCTTGTAGGGTAGCTTGCTTTAGCAGGTAGGAAAATGATGAGTACTTCCAAGTTCCATCTAACATTAATCTGTAGCGAAAAGGGAAGAATATAACAAAAGAAACACTTTACGTATGGAATTGGCCCGGAATAAATCCATTCTTCTAAATAAATTTAATTATTATTATTTATTTCGATGATCAAAAACTCAAGTCAAATCTAAATTAATAAATAAACCTTGGACAGAGCTCGATTTGACCCACGATTAGAGCAACATCTTAAAGTCCAGTTGGTGGCCCACAGGTTCGGTGGTTATTTAAAGCTTCGGTTAATCATGAAGAAATTAACGTGGATGTTTAAGCAACGGTAATATTAGTAAAGAAATAACAAAAGCTCGATCTTCGAATTACTAACCTGACTGAGAATTTAATAAGATCATATAATATGATAGTTTGATTTAAATTATAGTGGACAAATTATATAAAAAAAAATATTTGATAATAATTAACTAAAACAAGTTAGTTGTCAATATCATAACAAAAAAAATAAAAAAAAATTATTAGACACTTATCGTTAATCTACTATGTATAAAGCTCCCAACCATCAAAAATCTTGGTGAGACGGTCCAAATCCCACTACATAAAAATATATGATGACATTAAAAAAAAAATTACATGGGTTAATAGAACAATGTTGCAAAAAACAAAATAAAACAAAAATAGAGAATAATTATCCATCTATTTTCAATTAATTTATTCTATTTAACTCAAGAATAAAATTTATTTATAAAAATAAACTTAATGAAAAGCAATGAATAAAAAGATATGAGAGAACCCAATCAAATAAAAAAAACAAAGGATAAACCGAAGGAAAAAAAACATTAGCTTTAAAAATATTAAATTAAACAAATAAATCTTGAGCAAACCCTTTTAAAGTTGGGTTAATTTTCAAAACTTACAACCTATATTCTATAAATAGCAATTAAAAGAATAAGGACTAAATCTTACAAAGTAAAAACTTGATTAATGATGAAATTCAATTTCATAAATTATTTAAAATAAAACAAAAAATAATCAGAATAACATGAACTAAATAAAAAATAAAGAGAAGTTTAATGGTTTGTCTAAAAAAATTGCATGTCATGCACAAAGATGGAGGAAGAGAAAGGAAAGAAAAGAAAAGAAAAGAAAAAAGAAATGTCCGCCAACAATAAGCCAACAAACTTATCCATGCACATGCTACTTTTTCATGGAGAACATGTCAAGATGTATTGGGAGCAACCCGTAATTTTGGCCTCCTGAATTAGCCGCACATGTTGTCCTAAGACGACGGAGTGGTTGATGTATGTACAACACACAACCCCAAGACTTAAATGACCCCACCCCAACTCATTAATTACAAATACCTAACAACAAAATGACACAAATATCCTTTAATCTAAGGGGTTAAATTATTTGACATTAAAGATGCCAAGGTAATTTTACTACAAAAAAAAAATTAAAATTACATGAAGGCTCCCCATCATCAATTTTTTTTTTTATTCTAATGATAGATGTGTTATTTTATTATGCATTCTTCCTATGAAAAACATAAAAATAACCCTCAGAATAAACTAAAAAAAATATTTCTTTTAAGGATAGTGATGTAACGCAAAATACTTGTCATGTCCCTAATCAATTTTAGAATACCAAACTTATCCTGATGCACAAACTATTTAACCCCTAAACATAAACATTTGGCTATGAGTTTTTTTAGGTCATGAAGGAAAAAAAATACTGTTCTCATCTATAATGAATTGTATTTAGGTGAATAGTGTTTTCTCCTTTTTTTTTTTTTTTAATAGAAGGTGTGATCGTATATTTTTTTAGATTTAGTTTTATAATAATTAAAATAGATATTAAAAACATGATTTTAATTCTAGAGAAAAATATATTTTTGTAGTCAAAATCCCTTTTTCTTATTTATGTCTTTTTAATTAACAGCATGGTTTTTTTAGTAAAAATTAAAGGTAATTAAAATAAATATTCATAAAAACTTTCAATGATTTTTATTAAAGAGAAAAAATTTACCTTTTTAATCAAAACTCCCTTCCTTTATTAATGTAATTTTTTTTATTATGAAAAAAACATTTTTTTTATCAAAAATACTTTTTTAAAATAAAACCATATCATGATTTGAAAAGAAAATTTCAATAAAAAAACAAAGAAATTGTAATTCAATAAATTTTAAGCAAATGCATGAAAAATAAAAGAATAATTAATTTGATGATATTAAATAAAAATTCAACAATTGAAAAACAAAATAAATCTTTTATTCTCATTGAATATTCATGGTAATTTTTTTAAAAACTAATTCTGCATATTAAGTTGATATATAATTATTCATTATGGGATTGTTAATATTACCATCTAGAGCTCTAACCTTATTTAAAAACAATGCAATAATATGATAGTTTCTTAAGAAATCACTTTAACATGTTCTTGCGAATTGCAGTAACTTGAAAGAGCTGCTTTTCCTTTTAATGTAAAAGAACCGCTAGTTAAGCAGTTCCATCCAACAACGCTCTTTCAAGTTAAAAGGAAAAGCGGCCCCCCTTTAAACCCAGGTTGGTTGGCCGCCACATGCACCATTCTAGTTGAGCAACCTTTCTAAGTTGCTAGCTTGTGTGATATACACGTTACATATTTTTTTTATAATCATTTAATATATCCGTTCTTTGATTAAAAAAAGAAAAAAAAAAGAAAAAAAAAGAGGAGGTAGATATTTGTTTTAGTTTCAAAAGTGATCCCTAAAGCTTCAATTGTTTTAAATCTATAACAATGAATTTTATTGTGTTTAACGGAGCATTATCCAAGCGTCAAATTGTTTTCTTAATATCTCGAGAGCCCTGTATCAAGCGGAAAAAAAAAATTATTAAGCTAAAACCAAATCAAGTTACTATGAAAGGATTAAATACAAAAAAAAAATGAGGATGAAAATAAAAAATAAAAAATAAAAATAAAACAGGGGCAAAAGTATAAAAAAAAAAGTATGGAGGAGTTTCATTGTTCATATAAACAATGAAACAACATCAAATGTTTTTTAATATCTTTTATAATTGTTCACCTATAAACAAATACATTGTTTACAATGTTTTGTTAGTTTTTTTTTTTAAAATTGCATCCTTGCAAATATGTTAAATGAGATTTTGAGTTTATAATTTATCTTGAATGGTTTTTTATAGGATTATTATGGTGTTGAAAATATGTTTTGATGTTAAATAAAATTAGATTTGGCAGTATAGGATTTGATTCTGTTGGTTAAATAAATTGAATCTTGGGGAATGAATTTGACAATAAAACAAACATGGAACCCTTTATCTTTTTTTACATTGTTAACAACGCCTTTTCTAAAAACAATTGCCTTAAGATTTTTTATAATTAATTTTTTAGTTCTTTTAGTTTTTGAATTATATGTTTTAATTGAAAACTTCATTTTCTTGAAAAATCAATTTTGAATTTGAGAAAGAAGAGAGAGGTTATTCAAAAAGCAATACATGAAAAAAAAAATATTTGACATACCACATTCTAATAACAAAATAGATTAGTTTTGGTGTTAATAAATTCATCTTATCGAGATATATTCAATAGCAATGGTTTTTTTTGGGTGTTATGATATTTTCAAGTGAAAATAAGTTTAAAAATAATTTTTTAAAATTCAAAATTTTAGACCTCAATTTTTTAATCAATAGAAATGATCAAAAACTAATCAATCATGAGCTAGTTTGTTTGCCGCAATAAATAACCCATCACGTGTTAGAAAAATATAAATTTCATTAAAGAAATATATAACTTGATGTGCTAGGGCATCCAGACCCCAGGGCTCGTATGCTATTTTAGGGTTTTTAAAATATTTTTACTTGAATTTCAATTTAAAATATTTTCAATTAATTTATTTAAAATATATTACATATATAATTTTATTATTTATTAAACTAATTATGGATATTATTTTATTAAATATTATTCAATTTTTATTTTGCTTTTGAATAAGATCATAATAGTCTCTTAAAAACGTTAGCAAGCATTCCTTGCGTGCAAATAACCATAATAATTTCTTTTAAATAAATTTATTTGATTGCTTTTCCATAAGTATCTATTTTTGATATTATATATTTAAATAAAAGATTATTAAATCCAACTTAATTAATAATTCAAGTAATGAATTTAACATATTAACTGATCTCAATATTTTTTTAAATACTTTATCTTAAAATTTCTTTTAAGTCAAGCCAAGTTCCTACTCTCAGTTCAAGTTACCTTTAAACTCACAGATTCAACATTTATTTCTTAACTTCAAAACTTAATATTCAATCACTGTTAACAATTCATTTTAGCACGCGATTCTCAAACTTTTTATTTGACGTGCGCATCAGATTTGCTTTTCTTGCTCCAACCCACATCATCGTAGTACATGTAAGTTAACTAGTTTCAGTCTAAATTGGAATACAAATCAGTTGAAGTTACGGCGGAGATGACAATGGGCTCTCCGATAACAAAATGACTGATCATGAACCTATCCCCTACGATAAGTGAGAATGATGCTTGTAATTGTAAAAGAATTGACAAAAAATTTTGAATTGAGGATGTAAGTAGATGCTCAAATTAAGCAAGCTTCTTGGCACGGCCACTTGGATGACCGCCATCTTCTTTCTTTGATCCAGACGCTTCAGGCTTCCTAGCCCAAGCAGGAGCTCTGTCTGGCTCATAACGATAATCATAGAAAAGTTCCTCCCCTGCATTAATCCTTTCTTTAGCGAATATGCCCACTCGGTGATCCCCTGCAACCATTATGACCTGCAAACCACGCGGTGGTTGCAAGTGAGGAAACGGTGGCAAGATATTAATTATATTCCAGCCATGTTTTTAGCGCGCTATTAATCAGAAACCAAGTGCAAAAGTAAATATATATATTAGATGGGCTGTTGAGCTACAGTAGTCCAAGAGGATACCTTTGCATAGCAATTTGGTTCTGGAGAGTGGTTGGCAAACTTGAGTTTGTCACCCTTGCGGTATGCATCAAGAACAAACTGCAAGAAAACAAATCTTGGTTTCATATAAACAATAAAAGATGGCGGTTGAATCCATAAGATCTTAAATCAGGACAATGAGTCATGCCTGATCATTGAGATTGAAGAGAAATGATGAATTTTCACGGTCGTAGATCTTCCCACGCTTATCTGCTTCCCTATGTGAAATCAGCTCTCCAGTGTACTCACCCAGGTACTCATGCTTGCCGACACTATTCTGTGAGGAGCCAGATATATTCACAAGTATGAGTAAACAAGCAAACAAATCTCTAGGTTTTTTTCCAAATGCCTCTGAGATTATTCTCAAAAACCACATGGGATGAAGAGGATTCAAGGGCAATTTTGTCTCATATTACGTAGTCCATCCAGAATATTACCTTCAAGAAAGCACCCCAGCCTGATACATCAGATCTTCCGAGTAAAACCTTTTCATAGAACAAGATATTAGTAAGATGGAGAAAATCGTAAGCAGCTTGAAAAATGACCCCATCAAACGTCTGTTGTTTGAAAGCATTAATTTATACATAATTTGATGTGGAAATTGGAAAGAAAGCAATCAAAGAAAAAAAATTTGATGAAGTGGAGCAACCCATTGAGGGTGGTATATGGGATGACGGTATTCCTTGGCTTTTTCCTTCTTGCAAGTGGCGCTCTTTGCACTTTCATCAGTTTCATTAACAGTTCTCGTCTTCTTCCTAGTTCATAGCAAGACTTTAAAACACCTTCATAATTTCATAAACTACCAATATATGTTGTATTTTTTTTTTTTTGATAAGCTCTATATGCTTCCAAGGACACCCTGAACTTCATCGCCCAATACATAACAAGCAGTTCTGTATTGCATAGTAATGCCACAAATCTTTCTTATACACCACATTTTTCAGTTGACTACATTCTAGTATCAGCTTCCAGTTCAGTCAAGCCACAAAGAAAAACTTGGTCAATTTCACAACTCTATAAAGGAAGCTGAAAAGCAAGCTAAAAGAATAGTTTTCCACATTATGGGCATTCATGAAGACAGACAACTAAGAACAAATAGAAGAATGGTACTGTTTACTAGAGAACTTAACCAATCATTGCACTAACAGATTACTTCAAATGCCAGACAACCAAGAGAAGCGAATATTCAAATGTGTGTACCTATCTCTAAATATCAAACAATGAAAGGTAATAAGAAGATGAAAGTGTCTCTACCCTTTGTTGTTGTTTGAGAAGAAGCTTCATATTTCTGCATTCATAATTATCACCCCTTTGGCTGGGGATACCAAGAGTACCATCACCACAACTACAAAGCAAATTTTAACAGTTCAAAATGATACATAGTAGTGCAAGAAGAGTGAGGAAAAGAATAAATATATTTATGGACAAGTAATAAACAAAACATTATTTTGAAACCCTGTGAAGGATGAAATTTCACAAGTACATCAAATGACATAAAACTGACAGAAATAACCATAGCATTTTCCTAGGCACAAAGAGCCAAAGAGAATGGATATGGCAAAAGCTTGGATGCACTGAAGCTGGTAAATGCTGGCATGGGCACAGTGGTGGGAGTGGCATTAATCGAGTGCTGTTTACTAGACCTTTCATTGGTAAATTTTGAGAAATGGAACCTTCATGTATGGACTTAGAACCAAAATTTGGACCTTACCACTCTGAAGTCCACAGTTCATAGCCTGTGGGATACAGCCTCTTGTAACCAAACAAAACGCTGACATTTAGAATACACAAACCCCACCTTTAAATTCTTTGAAACTCGATATAGTTTCAACCCCATAAGGAATCTAAAAGTTTGGCTACCTGAACCAACTTAATGGAAATTTCAAACCTTTGTGATTCAATCCAACATTAGTAGAAGCAAATGTATTACTTACCAATGTGCACATCATTAATTTCCAAGTGCAGTTATCATGAAAAATTTCATAATCTTCTACAATTATGATAAAAACAGTACACAGGCAAAGCTAAGTAAATGATTAGCTTAGAAATAAATAGTTCATGAAAACATTAAATAGAGAAAAAAAGGAACAAGAGCACCAACTCACCTGACCCAGCAATTCCGACAGACATCTGGATCACATTCCCTGTCTGCAGCAAAGCATGGACATTGACGACTTCGACATTGACTTTTGGCACAATGACAGCCTCTAAATCGGTTCTTGCAACTCTTAGGACATCTAGAGGAGCAAGTAAAAAATAGTTGAGAGTATTCATCACACACGTACAGACACAATCAAAAACATCTAAATCTAAGGCCCCAAATTTGTTTAAGCTGGTGAGGTATGAAGCTCTACAAGAGAAAACTCTAAATTTAAATGAAGCCCTATGATAAACTAAATTTTATTGAGTTCTCATTTCTGGAAGAAAAATAAATGGTAACTAAAAGATATACAAATACCATAAACCTTGATCTCAAATTTTGGGTTGTTAAAGGAAGGCTCACCCGCAATACTTCTCACAACAGGTGCCATTTAGCAGACATGTGCACTGCTTTCCACAAGCAGCTTGGCAACTACATGGATTATACTGACGGCAGGGTTGATCTTTTCTTTCAGTTATCCGCTTCCTAATAGAATGGTAAGCAGTAGATTTCCAAGAGTACTTCAAGCGGCGAACTCTACCTCTTCTCCTTAAAAATCTTGATCTCCTTCTTGCTTCATTCTTACCCTGATATGCAGTTCAATACCCCCAACCAAAAAAAAAGGAAGAAAAAGATCAACACTTGCATGCTAACAAAAACATGGCCATATACAAGAAGCAAAATTCTAACCACTGTTCCGCTGCAGTCAAACTTGGAGTAGCCTTCACCAAGAGTTCCAGCATCACCTGCCTCAGAGGCTAGCCTATTCTCAGAGCGAGTT
Organism: Populus tomentosa; assembly: GCA_018804465.1. NCBI lineage: Eukaryota > Viridiplantae > Streptophyta > Magnoliopsida > Malpighiales > Salicaceae > Populus > Populus tomentosa. Next base: position 4,200,975 of record CM031981.1, read on the forward strand.
ATATATTGAAAAACCTCCCAACACGTCTTTAAGCCATTTAAGAGGTTCCTAGCAATTAAGCAACTGTCATGGAAAACAAAAACAAAATTTAGACAGAGAATAGATGAAACCGCAGCCATTTCTCTTCGGAGCAATATGAAGGTATCAGTAAGATCGTTAGAGTGTAACTGTAGGAAGGTCAATGGTAAAGGCTGTTAAATTTGTGGGACCATTCATTTGATTTAGTCAGTTTCATCATAATTTATAAGAAATAATGGAAAATAAAATGCGAATGAGCACATTTATTATGTATGCATGCATAATAAGAAGCACATATGGTAAAGTAGATCAATGGGAATGTGTGAAGATTCCATGAATTCCCTCCACGCACCCCAATCCAGGCCTGAAAAAAAATGAATTCCAAAATCTCACTACAATCACTCAGGATAATTTATAGCACATTGTTTATCTAACTCCATTTTATAAAGCATTAATTCTGAAATACTCTTTTTAACCCAAGATACTCGATAAACCTCTTAAATAAAAGAAATCATTATTATAAATATCTCGTTTAACAAAAATCATTATTTTTGTTTAACAAAAATTTTCTTCAGCAGTCTTTCATGGGTTTGATTCCACTGGATATCACTGTACTATCTTTATTTCTTAAAACAAATTCAATAACAATGAAATAAGAAAACTGAAAATGTAAAAATCTATTTACCATAGGTGAATTAAGTTAAGTTTCTAACATAATGGTCACATCAAACATCACTCAGTCAAAATCATCACTCTTCCATGATATTAAAAAAAAAAAATCAAGAAACAAGGAAACTGTAACAAAATTAATAGGAATGAACAAGAAATGAACCCCCTGACCTGTTCCCGCCAAAAATCTCAACACCTTTCTCAAATAGGCTTTTTTCAATAGCTTTCCAAGATCTGTTATCACTTAACTCTTTTTTACATGTATTTTTGTCTATGAACTCTTCTTTCCTAAAGGTGTCATCACTGCTAGGCACAGGTGGATCCATGACCATCTCACTTGATGGACCATCATGAAACTCACTCTTTCTCCTAGACCTTGCAGTGGTAGGAGATTTCAAATTCTTATGGGAAGAAGAACTTGCATCTTCCTTTCCTTTGTGTGAAGTGGACCTAAGTTTCATATCACTTGACAGAAGGCCTCCACTAGCAACAGAATCACTATCAGAAGCCACCATTTTCTTCTGCCTTTTCCGCATGCAACTTAGAACACGTTCAGCCACTCGCTTGCTGTTCCTTTTACAAGTCCCACCTTTCCCAACAAGCTTAATCTTGGAAGGTGACAACTGACTAGTGGGAGAGGTGTCTTGCCGAGGTCCAATCTCTGAGTCACTGCTCTCTGAAATGTTTTTTGCATTTGACGAAGCACTTTCACTTTGGCAGGACTTCACCCTCCGGTTGGCAGATGGAGCAGAAGATTTCTTTCTTGATGTTATAGGCACCCCAGCACCATCTGATTGACAAACAGAATTTTCTTCAATAAACCCACGCTCAGGAGAAATCCCTGAAGAAATTCTCTCTGATTTCAAAACCTGACATGAAAGAATTTGATGGCACTTAAATATTTTTGTTTGTCAGATCCTTGTGCAGAACTGCCCAGTCCAAACAAATTATATTAATAAATCATCAAACATATACCGATTTGTAGCACTGTGGACCACATGTTATGTTGTCATCTGGATAGCTCCATGGAGATTGTTTCTCAGCCTAAAATATGTGTGTCAACAAAACATATGAGATTCCCTCTAGATACTAATGCAACGTCGTGATGGTTAGTCATACAAGATCAACTTACAGGGAAGATAAGATCCTGTGAACATCCATGTAATCTACAATCAAATACCTGCCAGCATGAAACATAATGAGGAAGCTATATAGTAACGGTAAAAGCACAACACTGAAAGTAGTACAAGAATGATGCTTACAAGACATCGGCGACAAAATAGGTTGTCAAAAGAATCCAACGCAACTTCAAGATCTTTATCAAGAAAAGAATTCAGTGTTTGTGCTTCATTATCTTTATTCTTAGAATCCTCCACGGCCTTCTCTTCCTTCTTAAGAACCTCAAATCTTGCCTGTATAAGATGTTTGATGGTGTTTCATATCTGTGTAAAGCCAGCAAAAAGCAAATGGGAAACGGCTGGACCCAAGCTTACACTATGACCTTTTTCTCATTAGATATTATATGGAAACAACTGTTAGAATAAAAAAAAAAATGGATCCTTCAATCGAAGGCAAAAAAAAATATAACATAGTCTCAATATAATACATTCTCCTCATTACTAAAAAAACACCCTCTTGCAACAAATGCATACCTTGACTTCACTAGAACTTCTAGAAAAACACTGTGCTAGTGATTCCACAACTGGATCAGACAATCCAGCTTCTTTTATAGTCATCCTGGCAAAACAAATTATTAACCAACAGGAAAAACAACTTGGGTTGCATACTAAAGCATAGTAAAATCCCTGAAAAAAAATCTGAGGACATAATTTACATTGAACTAGGAGATAGTCAAATGTATTTATATTCAAGGTTTTAGCATCATCCAGTATGCATAGCTATCCCTTTTCCTTTTTAGCATTCATTGCTAAAACTGTATCGAACATATATGAGTTACATCACATGGCAAATACTTGTCAAAAGTCACTGGCTAAATCAACAGACAACTCATCAATATTTTTGACACAGCTACGCCCATTATTTTGACAGCATTTGGCACTGTTAATGCTCAAGATAAAGGCCACGAGCTGGTCCATTCAAATACAAGCTAGATTAAAATTTCTTCCTTTAAGATGAAGATAAATTTCCAGGGAGCTCCCACTCCAAACAAAATTCCCCTTTTTTGTTCAAAAAGTTTGAACTTAAGACATTCAGCGCCAATCAACCTTCCTTTAGCATTCAATTTAAAGAAAAAAGAATCAATACATCACACCAGATACCATGATTATACCAACCGTAGAATATAATCTTCAGATTCTAAAAAATCTCGCTTCTCCTCTTCTTCATCAATTATTTCCTCTTCACTGTCACTGCAGATTAGTGCTTCACCACCATTTTGGTCATAATAAATTCTCCTTCGACCAAGCACTGATTGGTCCTCTGTCATTCTTTGATTTCTACAGCAGGAATATCATAAATTACTAACCCAAAACCAATGCAGCAAATTATAAGTTAGTGGCATGAAGATGTATAGAAAGAGAGATCATGAAACTTGAATTCAAAACTCAAAAATCAAAAAATGACCAACTACCATTCCGGTAAAACAAAATCTTGATACAGAATAATCTAAACATACCTGTCCAAAAAAATCCATGATGTGTAAGGGGGTAACCTCTTCACTTCAGGTAGCTTAATAGGCCGTACTGCATTCTTTACTGGGATACTGGATCCCAAAAGAACTGCAGTAGAAGTATTACCATCTTCTTCAGAGCCACGACTATCTTTATCCACATTAATTGAATCAATACCACCATGCATACTGAGTGCATCCTGTTGCCTCTTTGTAAATAAATCTACACTATTGTCAGTATCACTAATCCAACTGTTCTTCCTTTCCTTTGACAGCTTATAGAGGTGGTTCGTAACACCAACCAACTTCTGTTTGTTGTCTTCCATCCTTTTCTGAAAGCAATAAATAAATAAATGGACTGAAAGCAAAACCCAAAAGGAAGCATTTCATACAAATAACAAAAAATGTACCATAACATAAAAACATCGGTCAGCTGCAACTTGCTTCTTTAATGATTCAATAACTGATAAAACCATTTTGCTTGTTAAAGCTGTCTCTTCATCAGACTTCATCGCCTATATAAAAATAAAAATAAAAATTCATCAGTATCCATTCTAATTAGTAATTACAACCATGAATGACCGATTCCAAAACTGAAATAAAAAAGTTAACTAAAATCAGAAAACTTAATGCAAGCAACCAGGAAAAATTGAACCGGACCAGACTGGTCTGATCATAACCATAAATTATAAATAACCTCAAAATAATTCACTGAAAATTAACTAAAAAAGGAAAATCACAATCACCAACCAAAATAATTGTAAAATAAACCGGATCAGCTGGAGCTCCAAGGCTAGTGCAGCGACATGCATTGCAAGGATTTTGCAGTATTTTGAATCAAAATTTAGTTCTGAACCACAAATTATGCAAAAATTACTTAAAAGTCAAAATTACCAATATAAATGCACCAAAAACAATTAAGACTAATACGAACAGAGCAGTTATAAATTAAACACGTTCTCTCTACTGTCTTAAGAAATCATCAACAAACAAAAGAGAAAATCATAGTAAGAACAACCAAACGAAACCTTGTGAGAGAAAATAATGTTCATGAGTTGGGAGAAATGGAGTACCGGTGAGACTTTAGGAGGCTCCGATCTGGTGACGGAAGCAGGCGGAGGCGGCGGCGGCGACGACGCCATTGTTAGGATCCGAATCAACAATGCGGATCATAAAAAAATGCCGTCGCTCAAGGAAAGATTGGGAAAACACAAAACAAAAACAAAAACAAGTAGGAGAGGATTTGGCGGGTCGGCTTGAAACCCTAAAAATAAAAATTTGGAGGAGGATTGATTTTGGATTATTTTTTTTTATGGTTGTTTTGTAATTATAGTAATTTAATAATTTCAATGGTTGTTGGATTCTTTTCTATTTTTCTTTTTTCAAAAGAAAAGGGCAAAAAAAAAGGGCGAGTAAAATGTTATGGGGGGAAAGGAAACGTGACAACTTTATTTTGAATTATATACTGTTTAAAACTTTGCAGTGAATCGTGTTTTTGAACCACCTGACTATATGATCGCGTTGCTCTGCTCTTTATTTGATATTCCTAGACTTTTTTGCTTTTCAAAAATTAGATAGGTCAAATCTATCAAGCCAACGACAAATATTATGGATGGTAGCTCACGGATCACCCTTACCTTTTCAAGTAGATTTGAGATGGTTGTTGGCAAGTGTTTTCTTCTAAATAATTCAAGTTAGATAGGCTTCTCAATTATTTAAGATGGTATGATTTAAGGGACATCATATATGTTTAATATTATTGAAGGAAAACATAATGAAACTCAGGTTTTTTTTAAAAAAACTCTTTTGATATTATATCATCAATTATTTTTTAAAATATTTTTTACTTTAAAATATATTAAAATAATATTTTTTATTTTTTAAAATTTATTTTTAATATTGGTGCAAATATGAAAATACTAAACAAGTTAATTTGAAGTAAATTAAAAAAAAAATTTAAAAATATTTTTGAAACGCAAAAACAAACACGTTCTTAAACCCCGTTTGTTTTTCCTTTTCAAAAGTATTTTTAAAAAGATTAAATTTTTTACTTCAAATTAATTATTTTATATTTTCAGATTATTTTAATATTTTTAGATTAAAATTATTTTTTAAAAAAATATTTTTTTTAATATATTTTAAAATAAAAAACATTTTAAAAACCAATTATTACCCTAATCCCGTTACCTACGCCAGCAAACAAAATCCTAAGCTCCCGTGAACCTTACATATTTCAAGAAGAAATTTTATAATATGATAATTAATTACATCTTATAAGTTATAATTTAGTTTTATTAATTAATATGTCACATCATCGGCTCATGTGAATAATTCTAAAAGTTTAGTTATTCTGTTTAACTCTCTTTTTTTCTACCTACAACTCTCGATTCCCCAAAAAATCACAGCCTACCGTGATTTCATTGACCATCTTCACTCAAAACAACAAAAAATCACAACCAACGCCTCCTTCTCTCTCCACCAACCAAATCCCAGTAGCTCTGTTCCAAACCAGATCCATTGTCAAGCAGCCACCACCAGAACAACCACCTCCCAATCACCGTTGAGGGCATACACTCTTAAGAAAGGTTTCCCTTTACATTATTTTTCATCTTCGTTTTAGTTCAATTGGGTTTTCTTGAATCGTCTTTCTCTGGGTTAAATTATAATTTAATAATTGTAATCAGGTGTATTATTTTAATTTGATATTGTAGAGGGTTCTTTGTTATCAGCAGCTAGATTACTATTTAGGATCAAGAGAGAAGGGTTCTGGGGATCAAAACCATTTACGAGTTGATTTGAAAGGAGAGAATACAAAAGACAGGTCTCTGGTTTTGAAATCAATCAATGAGAACAATTCTACTGCCGAGGAACTGTCATCTCGCTGACTGAACAGGTGTAGCTCTCTTGATAGAAGCATAGATATATTAGAATATATTGTTTGATATGAACTGTAGTCGGTTGAGGGGGGGGGGGGGGGATACATTAGCGTGTTTCCATTGCGTTTTAAAAAATATTTTAAATTTTTTTTAGATTTATATATTTGTAATGTTTTTTTAATTATTTTAATATATTAATCTCAAAAATAATTTTTAAAATATAAAACAAATATTATTCACATATTTTTATAAGTAAAAAATACTTTAAAAAACAACCATAATCATATTTTTAAATACATGTAAACTCATATGTATATTAAAAATAAAAATCTTGTTTATTTTTATATTTTAAAAATATTTTTTATTTTTATATTTATTTTAAATTTATAAATTTTTAATATTTTTGAATTATTTTTATACATGGATGTTGAAAATAAATTTTAAAAAATAAAAAAATATTTTTAATATATATTTTATTAAAAAAATTATTTAAAAAATAACAATTAAATTAAAAAAAAAAAAACGAATATACTATTTGATATGATGGCTGTGAATATCATCCAAGCCTCTATTATGATGCTATTACAAGGAGATGCAGAAGAAAATTTTAACACCGTTTTTACTTTTGTTTGGAATTTGGATAATGATTTTTGTATAATAATAATTATTATTTTTTAAAATAATTATTATTTAAAATATATTAAAATGATGTATTTTATTTTTTTAATATTATTTTTTATATTAATATATTAAAATAATCTAAAAATATCAAAATATATTAATTTAAAATAAATTTAATTTTTTAAAAAAACAATTTACATACAATTAAAAACAAATATGTATATTTGACACGGGCTTTAAAGATTAGATTTGTTTATCATTTCCTGAGATCATTTTTCTTTTCCTAAAATATCAAGAAATAACATTTGAGCCAGGGATTCTTATTACTTGTAATGTTGTAATTTTACAGATTCCAACTGCATGGGATCTCATGCTGGTGTTAGCAGGAGATAGGAAATTGCTTGGATTTAAAATATTTTTTATAAGAAATGTATTTTTTTGTTTTTATTGATTACAATCATATGTGTGTGTGTGTGTACAGGTGCTTCGTTTTATCGGTGTGAAAGTTTTTTTTTTTTTTTTCTTGAAAATCAAAGCATGAGAAAGAACATCACCTTCCTTTTTATGAACATGCGATCCTGGGATATAGGCACTCTAAAATGGAAAGCCATGCTTTAATCTTGCCTTGTGTTTCAAAAGAAATTGTGATAACAAGGGTATTGTAAACAAATAATATAACAAATTACGTCAAAATTTGAGAAGACATGTATTTTAACAATTCTTATTAAACCTAACTGATTCATCAATCATGTGATAACATGGATACTGTAAATAAATAATATAATAGATCCTAAGTTTTTAAAAATCTAATAATATTTTTAGAACTACCTATTGTTTGAAGACATTAAAAACAAAATAAAAGTTTATAATAAAATATTTAATAAAATCTTCTACAAAGCAACTAGTCCTTTGAGTCTGGGCTGATGGATTGTACCCTTAACAATGATTAGATGAATTCTATAAAAAGAAATTTTATCTAGAATAATATGAACAAATAATTAAGATTGAGAAGAAATTTACCTCAAAGTTATTTTTCATTGTTGGAAAAACATACCAAGTGCTTCTTATCAATATTATTAAATTCAAACCGATCCGATAAGTCAATCGAAGATCCGAAACTTAAACTAATTTGAATAAAACAAAAAACCGACAAAAAAAAAACTAATTTAACTTGATCAGCTTGATGGGTCAATCCATGACCTGATTAACTCGGTTAATCCTGGTGAGACCCGATATATATATTAACTTTATTGAACGCTCATCTGACTGGGGAAAGCAAAAGGAAAGCTAGAGTTTTTGCCCTAATTTCTTGCAGAATAGACAATGACCAAGATATTTACTTCTGTTAGTATCTCTTGTAAAATAAACAACAACGAACAGAGAGTTCATTAGAGAAATTGGTGCTACTTCTACAGATGCTCTGTCTCTTTTATGTTGATATTGTGGCCACCCTAAATTATTTGCTTCTATGATTTTCGCATGTGGATTTTCACATCTAGCTACTTGCTTTTCACATTTGGGTTTTTGTCTTCGAATCTTCTAAACCCTATTGGATCTTCCATTTCACTATTCACATCATTCCCTTTCTGTCATTGATTTATTATTTGTTAAATCCACGTTTTTTTTTTTGAACTTTCTCAGAACAAACATTTCCAGTACAGTTTCATATTAATTTGTTAATGAATATACATTGAAAAAAACATGCCCCTCTTGGTTTGTGCTTTTCCAGTAAATGAAAATTTTAGTTTGATTTAAAAAAAAAATTTTTTTTTTTATTTTGGACAAAAAACACTTTTAAAAAGTTATAATTTTTTTTAAAAAGTCATATTATTTATTGATTATATCAAATTTAATCTTCAAACTTTTAATTGCTATATATTTTGTTTTGAATCTTTTTTTTTTCAATTTCATCATTTAGAATTTGATTCAATTTGATTTTTATTTTAACTTTGATCCTTATTTTTATAATTGTTATTTGATTTTCTCTTATTATTTTCTTAAATGAATTTTTTTATCTATTAAATTTAGTTCTCATTCTTTTAAATATTATTTATTTAATTTGAAATAATTTATGAAATTACAATTATTATTATTTTAATTTCATTATTTTTCAACTTTTTTATTTGTTAGATTTAATCTTTATTATTTTGATTTTTATTTATTTTATTTAAAATAATTCATGAAATTAGATTTTTTTTTTCAATTTCATTCTCATTCAACTTTTTAATTTGTAAGATTTGTTTCTTATTATTTTACCAAATTTTAAAAAAATAAAATATCTATAAGTTATTTTTTATAATATAATCAAATAGTAAAAAATATTTTTTAATTTATTTTTCATAACACTACCAAATATAAAAATAATTTAATTTTTAAAATATTCACTTAAAAAATAAACTATTTTTCAATAAACAAACATCCTTAACATTACCAAATTCGATGCAAGGTAACCATTGTCTTCCTTAGTTGCCGCTAAACAACAGGTCTGGGCCTCAAAGATCTGGGCTTTAGCCCCAAACCATTTTCCGGTCCCGACTTCTCCTCATTTGTATCAAAGGGCAACAGCAGTGCCAGGGAGCCAACGCCACCGTAGTTCACGATTAGAGGAATGAAAGTCGGCGGAGGAGTGTTTTATGGAGCTCCACACGCCACCTCATTCCTTCTCAGCCTCCGCAGACACACTACGCTACGCACTTTTTCTTGTTCTTCATTTCCTGGTAGATACCATCATTTATACAATTTTGTCGTTGCCTTTATTTCTTTGTTTTTAACAATGTAATGTTGATGAAAATTTACAGACCATATCGGTTTTATCAAAGAAGTGGCTGCAACTCAGCCTCCTAAGCATTTGTCTCATTTGTTGAGGATGTTAAAGACAAAAGGTAGATATTGTGAAGAATTCAACTCTTGAAGAACAGAACTTTAACATTCTTGAATTTTGTTAAATTAATTGATATATCGTTTTTTTATCAGGTTATTTGCTTTATTTTGGCTTGTAACTCTTGGTTTGTTTTTGGGTTTCTTGAGTCTTGCTAAGGATTGGCTAGGATAATGAATGCTACTTGGTTTATGTTTTCTTTGGTACTTATTAACATATGTGACAAGAGGTGCTTTTCTAGTCTATAAAGTCTTTTTTTTTGCAGTAAATGTTTCTTTTTGGAGGTTGCTGAACTTCTGCTGTAAAGTGAAGTGCGCAATATCAGATGCCATTTGGAGATTTATCATCCATAGAGCCATCAACTCATATTTTCAAATAAATTGTATATATTGTGATGTGAAAAAAAGACCTTCCTTCCCGAAAATATGTGAACAAATACCTCGTGGTGACTAACAAAGCTGGTTGACGAGGCTGTAATGATGTATTATGTTTGTGTAATAATAGCATCCTTGTTTTTGTTCAGTTTCCTTGTCATCTAAACAACCTCCCCTTAAATCGTGTTGCATTAAATCCTTGGTAACAGGTGAATCTATTGTTTCTCCTAGAGTCAAGGAAGGGTTGTTCCCTCTTGCCATTCCACTGGCTAGAAACAGTTCAGGTATTGATGAATGCAAGTTGTGGGGACTCACTATTTTTAAGATTTGAGAAGCAACTAATTTTTAGCATGATACATGTGATTTATTTGTGTGAATAGATGCTGTGATTGCGCTGCTGAGATGGCCAACAGCACCACCTGGGTAAGAGTCTCAAATTATTCGTGGTCTTTGTTTGTTGTTGTTTTTCTTTCCCTGCAGTCATTGTTGTCTGATGTTCCAGGATGGAAATGCCAGTGGTTGAGGTTCGTAAACATGGAGTTTGGCTTTTGGCAAAGACTGTAAGTTGAGTATGCATGCTGCTGCTCATGGATATAACCAGTAGTCAGACCTTCCTTGTGTAAAGACATTTTACTAACAACATAATTTTTGTCATGGTACAGGTAGATCAATATATTAATCGAATCCTGGTCGAGGAAGATGCTGATATTTCTTCAGAAGGCAATGCTGATCTATTTCATGCTGCAGCCGATGCTGGAGATAATCTTTATAAAAAGGGTGACTATGCTAAGTCTCAGATTTTAGACCTAGATGTGTATCTCTTAAAAAAGGTACAAATTGTACTGTAATTAGCCATAAAAACTTTTTTCTTTCTTTGATTCGATCGAGCTAAACTAATTTGAATTCCTAGCGGTGGACACTTTGGAATCCTCAAATTGATCTTCATTCTCTTAATTGAATTTTAATTGTTAAAAGGTTTATTTTCAGGTAGGTTTGTTTCCAGATGTCTTAGAGCGCAAAGTGATGCTCCATTTGCAGAAAGGTGATCATGTAAGACTAACCTGACTTTTGGTTACTAGTTGCAAGCAGCATGGATTTGCTTGCGAGTCTGGGTGGCTAACTGTTTGCATATGCATGTTTGTAAAGGTTTCAGCTTTAGTGACTGGGGAGTTCTATACAAGGAAAAAGCATTTTCCAGGATTTGCAAGGCCTTTTGCATTCAATGCAGAGGTTATGCTGAAGTTCGTATGATTTTCTTCTATTGCTATCTCCAAAAAAAATGTTCTGAATTTTCAGTTTGTCATTTATTTCCTTTTTCATATCATAAGAAGCCTCTTATACTTTCTACAGGATTGGACGTAAGTTAGAAGCTAAAGATGCTGCCAGGGGAGCTTTAAAATCACCATGGTGGACCCTGGGTTGCAGATACCAGGCATGGGCTGCTCAGATAATTTCTCTTTACCATTTATTGTACTGTGTTGTGTTTTCTCTTCCTTTCTTGAATTTATATTGTTGAGGTTGGAGTCCTATCCAGGATGTTGCTCAGATAGCACAATGGGAAGATGAGCAAATTGAGTATATTAAAGAAAGAATGACCGAAGAAGGAAGGCAAGAAGACCTTAACAAGGGAAAAGAACCATCACAGGTTTCCTTCTGTTTTATTATGTATCTGTAAATGCTGGACTTCACTATGAAGCAAATTCATAGCCAGTGTGTATGTTGATCCTTGTCTTTCAAACTTGCAGATTGCATTGGATGAAGCTGCATTTTTGTTGGACTTAGCTTCTATTGAAGGGACTTGGGATGAAGCTGCGGAACAGATAGCTGAGTGCTATAAACAGGCTGGACTTCACGATGTTGCAAGATTTATCCAATATAGAGATTGAGTGTCTAGGTTGGTAGATATAATCAATCCAACATGTTTATGCTGAGTCAATTTGGATTTTGAAATTCCATTTTCAGTTTTAAATACACAGCATGACAGCAAATTAAATTTTGAAACAATTTAAAACTTCATATATACTGTTTGCTATACTGATGGATAATCTGTGGTGACTCTTTCAAGCTTGAGCATACAAATGACCTCCAAATTCAAGCTTGCATCAGGATTTAGGTTACTATCCAATTAGGGATAACTACAAATCAATCCCCAATTTGTTATTGGCCCCACAAACCAGTCCTTAACCCATCTGTTTTATCTAGACATCATTCTACTTTTCATAAACTTAACACGTTAGTCCCCAATGTTAAAACAACCACCACCTTCTTTAAAAAAGCTCACTCTTCCCCACACCATGGTCTCCCTCTCTATAACATCACCAGTATAATCCCTCACTCAAATATGGGGATTCAAATTCTCAAATTTAAAACCCTAAAAAAAAAAAAAAAAACAATAGCAGTCTCAGCTGCTCTATTACAACCTCAGCATTTTTTTCAAAACGAGAATCTCCGAAACCTTTTGTTACCCGTGTGAGAGATTGACTACTACAATTTCTGGCAACACATTACCAGTGCCTTTAACCAGAGATTTCTTGTGGCTTCAAGGAATCAAATACAGTTAAGCTTATTGTTATTTTTAATCAATTTTGTTGGGTGATGAATTTAGGTTTAGGTTTAAATCAGAGCTATTTGGGTGAATCAGAGCGAAATTTATTTTCTTTGTTTGAATAGAAGGGATTTAGGAGTTTAGGATTATGATTATTGTGGCTTGATGATCTGATTGCTACTGTTGTGTTGTTGTGGCTGATTTTTTGTTTTTTTTTATTATTATTTTGCTGTCTTGTACTAGTTTTACAAGGTGTTTCTGATTTTTTTTGTCTAGTGGTTTTCTCAGTTCGGTTGTGTGTACCATTTGAGTCCTGGATTGCTGCCCAAATCCTTTTTTGTGGTGGGGTTTTGTTAAGGAAATCAAGCACTGATTAGGAAATAAAGAAAATCAGCACTGGATAGGTAGCAAACTTGTAATTAAATTGTTAAATTATTTGTTTCCTTGTTTGTAAATAATTAGGCTTGATTATAGGTAATAGTGCAGCATCGTGATGTAGAACTATCAATATATATTGTAATCTTTTCGTTGATTGAAATAATAAGAAGAATATTATTTCTGTTCATGGTATCAGAGCAATAGTCTAGGTATTAAAATAAAACACAAAGCCTCCTGTCGACTCCTATGGCAGACCAAGGAAGCACTGCAGCAGGCGCAAGATGGGATCATCCCGATCATCAATTTTATCTTCACCATTCAGACCAACCTGGCACTGTTCTCCTGCCACAATCCCTGGTTGAAGACAACTATAGTACATGGAGCCAATCCATGACTATGGCTCTGACAGTTAAAAATTTAAAGGAGCCTGATGAGAAGAAATTTGATGAGCATTAACAATGGAACCGATGCAATAGTCTGGTGAAAACTTGGCTATTAGGATCCATGTTGAAAGAAATTGCCACAAGCGTCATCAACTGCAAAGATGTCAGACATATGTGGCTAGACTTACAGGAACGATTCTCGCATGTAAATGTGGTTCAACTATTTAATGTTGAGAATGAAATTCATGACTGTGTGCAGGGAAACATGTTTGTAGGGTCTTACTTCACAAAGCTAAAGGGCCTATGGGATGAATGCGATGCACTTTGCACTTTTCCAACATGCACTTGTGGGGCAATCAAAGAAGTAGCTGCATTTATGGAGACATAGAAAACCATTAAATTCCTCATGGGTCATATTGATTCATACGTAGGTGTTCGCAGCAACACTCTACTACAAGATCCACTACCCACAGTAAACAAAGCATATTCACTGGTCATTTGCCATGAGAAACAATCAGCGGTGACAACCTGGAAAATCCATGCTCAACCTGAAGCTGCTGTCTTTGCTGTGAGGAATTCAAACCATGAGATTGAAGCTGAACTGAGATGCTTCAAATGTAACAGGACAAACCACACTGCCAAGGATTGCCGTGCACATCTCAGATGCACCTTTTGCCGCTGGAAGGGACATACAACAGAATATTGTCGCAAAAAAAAAGCAGTGACTGAAGCTGAATTTAATGCGACAATTTCCAAAGGCAACCAAGTGGCATCACACAAGAATGAAAGAAAGGAGATGAGTTTTCCCTTCACAGCCGAAGAATGCAAACAGATACTCAGCATGCTAAAGAATAAAACAACATCTGCCAATCATGTTAGTAATTGCCCAACTGATGAACTCTCGGGTAAGGCCTTTTCATTTATTTCTAATGGCAACAGAAGTACATGGATTTTGGACAATGGATGCACAGATCATATGATTTCTGATCAAAACCTGTTCACATACTTAAGACTTGTCAATAGACGCACTGTTGAATTACCGAATGGGTCAATAACACAAGTAACTCATATTGGCAGAGTTCACCTATCCTCTGATTTAGTTCTTGACAATGTTTTGTGTGTCCCATATTTCCTATTGAACTTAATTTCAATTAGCAAGCTTGCATGTGATTCCTCTTGTATAACCATCTTTCTAAGCTAGTTTTGTGTGATTCAGGACTTATGTTCGGGGAAGATGATTGGGACAGGAATTGAAAGGGAGGGTCTATATTTTCTTGACCAATCCAAGAAAGGAACAAGCAATCATGCCCAAACTCTTCATCCGAACCTTTGGCATCAAAGTCTTGGACATCCCTCAGCCAAAGTATCCCAGTTATTTCCTAAAGTTAATTCTTGTTCTCACGACAAATGTTTAATTTGTCCGTTAGCAAAACAAACAAGATTTTCATTTTCTTCAAGTTCTATTACCAGTACATCTCCATTTGATTTAATCCATGTTGACATTTAGGGTGGTTATAAAGTTGCTTCTATTTCAGGTGCAAAATATTTTCTCACTATCGTTGATGATCACACTAGATGCACATGGATTTATCTTATGAAATACAAATCGGACACTAAGGATCTTCTAGTCAACTTCATCAACATTTATGAAAATCAATTTGATTCTAAGGTCAAAATTATTCGTAGTGACAATGGTCTTGAATTCAAACTAGAAAGTTTTTACACTAATAAAGGCATCATTCACCAAACTAGTTGTATTAATACTCCATAACAAAATGGTGTTGCCGAACGGAAACATAGACATTTGTTAAATATGGCACGTGCCTTACTTATTCAGGCCAATCTTTCTCATCAATTTTGGGGTGATGCTATTCTTACTTCCGCTTACCTCATCAATTGCACACCAACCCCCATTCTCCACGGGAAGACACCATATGAAAAATTATTTAACATAGTTCCCAATTATTCACACTTACGAGTATTTGGTTGCTTATGTTTTGTTTCTACTCATGCACAGAGTCGCTCCAAATTTGATCCTCGAGCATTTAAATGTATTTTTCTTGGGATCCTTATGGGAAAAAGGGATATCGAGTCTTTAATCTAGATACAAAACGGGTCATAGTATCAAGGGATGTCGTTTTCTTTGAAAATATATTTCCTTCCCTCACACCAAGTGCTGGTACTTCTCGAACTCCCAATTCATTTTTACCTTTTGACATAAACTTTGCACCCCCTTCTCCTATTACCCATCAAACACTCAATGATCTTCCCTCTCCGGCCACCCCTACCCCACATATAATTGATTCCTCACAGATCACTCAACTCGACTCCTCTTCTATTCCCACTCAACCTCTTCGTCGTGGCCATCGCTCTATTACCGCTCCTTCTTATCTGCAGGACTTTCACCTCGCCATGACCCTCTTTTCAAGGACTGAACCGTCATCCTCCACAAACTTGGTTCACACTTCAGGTACTGCTTATCCTCTTTGTTCTTACTTATCTTATGCTCATCTTTCTCCTAATCATAAAGCTTATACCACTCAACTCACCCTTCTCAAAGAACCTACTAGTTTTTTCCAGGCTGTTCAGCATCCACAGTGGCGTGAGGCCATGCATCTTGAAATTACTGCTTTACAAGCTACTGGAACTTGGAGCTTAGTTCCCTTGCCTTCTCATAAACGGCCAATCGACTATAAATGGGTATACAAGATCAAGCTGAAAGCTGATGGGATAGCTGAACGGTATAAGGCCCGACTCATGGCTAAGGGATACAACCAAATTGAAGGTGTTGATTACCAGGAAACCTTCGCCCCTGTCGCAAAAATGGTCACTGTACGTGTCTTACTCAGTGTGGCAGCTTAACGTGGTTGGCATCTCCACCAATTAGATGTCAACAATGCATTCTTGAATGGTGACTTGGATGAGGATGTTTACATGTCACTGCCTCCTAGCTTCAGACGAAAGGGGGAGACACGGGTTTGTAAACTCCATAAATCCCTATATGGCTTGAAACAAGCCTCCAGACAGTGGTTTACCAAGCTGTCCAATGCACTCAAGGCTGCAGGATTCCACCAGTCTTTATGTGATTACTCTTTATTCGTCCGCAGCTGTCAGGATAACTTTTTAGCATTACTAATATATGTGGATGATGTGATATTGGCTGGAAACAATTTTCAGGACACAGAGAACACCAAGCTTTTCTTGTTCAAACAATTCAAGCTGAAAGACTTGGGACAACTTAAGTACTTCCTTGGCATAAAAGTTGCAAGATCATGGAATGGGATCAGTTTGTCACAGAGAAAATACACCCTTGACATTTTGAATGGTACAGGATTTTTAGGTGCCAAGCCATCCCGGTTTCCTTTGGACCAAAATATATCATTAACACAATCGGATGGGAAGCTCTTAGAGGATGGATCAACATACAGAAGGTTAGTTGGAAGGTTGATATATTTGACTATAACTAGACCCGACTTGACTTATGTTGTGCACATCTTAAGTCAAATCATGGACAAACCTTGGCAACCCCATCTGGCAGCAGCTCATCAAGTCCTCAAATATATCAAGCAAACACCGGACAAGGTATCATGTTACCATCCATGGGTAACCTTCAGTTACAAGCATTTTGTGATGCTTATTGGGCTCGTTGTAAGGACACAAGAAGATCAGTTATCGATTATTGCATTTTACTTGGAGGAGCACCTATTTCTTGGAGGACCAAGAAACAGACGACGGTATCGGGTTCAAGTGCAGAGGCAGAATATCGCTCTATGGCTACTACATGCTGCGAGATTACATGGCTGAAAAACATTTTAAAAGACTTGAAGATAAATCACACACAACTAATGACTCTGTTCTATGATAATCAAGCAGCAATGCACATCGCATCAAATCTAGTATTTCATGAGCGTACAAAGCACATCGAAATAGATTGTCACTTGATACGTGAGAAAATTCAAGCAGGAATGATTCAGACATCCTACATTCGAACTACACAGCAACCGGCAGACTTATTTACTAAGTCATTAAGCTCCACATAAATTAGAAAGCATTGTCCCGAAGCGCAAAACCTCGTCTGGGGACAGCCAGTTAAATGTACAGAAGGAATACACACGAAGATGCAAAAAAGATCTCTCAAAATAACAGGAGGCAGACCTTAATGTATTCGATCCTTAGTATGCAGCAAACTTGAGAGCTATCACCGTGGAGAACCCCGTGCAGCCAATTTTTGTTCTATATGGACCGGGGACTGTGCAGCCAGTTACGGGGAAAATGGAAAGGATGGTATCTTGATGTTTGATTTCTTCTTTCTCCATAGCAGCTTTCTCCACAAATTTGCACCTCCACTTTTCTTGCCAGGCACAATGGCCAAATAATTAATTGCAACGTCGTCATCCTGGTGTTTGATTCCATTTAAAACGGGGATCTTTTCAAGAGGTTCGATCACCTTAGTGGAAATGACGGTGGGACTGGAATTGTTATCACTTTCTTTGCGATTGATTGATTTAGTGTCCTTCACTTCAGCACTGTCCTCTTTTAGCATCTGATCTAGCAAAGAGGACCTCTGGTTCTTGTTCTTGGTTGAAATCAAGGCTTTGCTTGTGGACGTGGTGACTGCGGTGGTATTTGTGTCGGTGAATGTAGAGAGGACCTTGTCAAACAGGGCTGCTTCGCCTGGTGAAGCCATGGACTTTAACTGCTTCCCCAGGTTTAGAATTGTCTCTTGGCACTCAGCTAACTTTTCTGAAGCAGCCGTTATCTCCCAACCCTGCAAGATTCAGGAAGTTCTTGGTTCAACAATGAGATACATTCACATGTAATTTAGGCAATTTAAAGGTGACAAACATGAAAACTCTGATAATACAAGAAAGAATAGAGGATAGCACGTAATTGGAATCAATGATTGTTCTGGCGTTTGGATGCATAAAATGCACTGCATATTCATCGGAAAATCATGTTATTTTCACTGATAACAAAGGATCAGGTGGTTGTGGAAAAGGAGGGTTTTAAGAAGGGTATCTTGAGCAGCTTTGCGTGAAGTATCCAGCTTGCAGATGTCAAATAATGTAAGCCAAGACGCTACACAGTGATCCTTCAATGTAAATCCCGACGACTTAACAGCTCTTAATCTCCACGGTTAAACACGAAACTTCATCCAAGCCCAAGAGAATGAGCTGAAGTTAATTTTCACATGAAGTGTCATTTTTTCCCAGAGAAGAAAAGGTTAAAGAGGAATCAACTGATCCCATATGCAAATTGGCTTTACTCGAACTAGGTAGAGAGTATATATTTTGTTGAAAGAGTTCAAGTGCAATTCTTAAGGAAATGCCATTCTTTATACCAACTAGCAGTTCTCCTATCCTCTACATGATTATATAAATCACAAAAAGAAGTTAATATAGAGGCAAATGAAAATAATTTGTATGTGCAAGGTGGCATGATACGAACTTACAGTCCGGAGTTGGCTCTCTTCCTGATGGAGTTCAGAGTTAGGGACTTCCTTTTTCTTCATACTGAAAATAGCACATCAGATAGATGAGATTTCTCAATAATTTGTTCGAGGGAGAAAATTCAAAGTTAGACAACATTTTGGGTCATGAAGAGTATGGCATCCTAAAATGCATGCGATATTCTATCTTTCATGTATTATGTCGATTTAATCTGATGTTGTGGGGTTACTTTATCTTCAAAAGAGGGAAATCATATAAAAATTAAATCCACTACCTTTCAAGTCGGAGCTGCAGTTCAAGACATGTAGCTTCCAATTCTTCACAGCAACTCCTTTTGTTCTCCAGTTCCATTTCCAAGGAAGATAACTTCTGGTGAGCATCATTCAATTCAGCTCTGGCCACTGTAAGCTGTGTGTCAACATCTTCTTTCGTCAGCTTATGATTTTCATTTTGGTTCTCAAACCTTGCCTTCAAACCTCTCAAAGTTTCTAAATCTGTTCGCAGGCCTCCAATGATTTTCTCAGATTCCTTGAGTTGATTCATCAAGGACTCACTGTTATTAGTAGCTGACTGGAGCCTGGCTTCCAAGTCCCTCTTTTCAGAGTCAATATTAATCAAATCCTCTCTTAACTTTTTATTCTCGTCCACAATTGTACATTGATGACATTCATCCTTCTCAAAGTGGCTGTGATGTCCATTTGAAGCAACAAACTGTGGTTTGCACCCACTCCGTGATTCATCCCAGTCAAAATGTTTCTTATCTTGAATGGAAAAGCAGTGGTTCACAGTCCAGTCCAAAGCAGAACATAATTCTTGGGCAAACATGTTCAAATCGGATTTTCCATCCAGCAGATCATAACACACATGAGCAAATTGCTGCAATACAGCAATTAGTTCAGAAGTTTTCCACTGCAAAACACGGACCATGTAGCCTGAAGGTGTTTCTGTGTTCTCGTAAGGCAAAAAACTCCCATCCTTTCTGGTCAAGGTCTCTGAGTTTCCATAATCAGCGAAGGATAAAGTGATCCCTTCAATAAGCTCAATAATCTTGCAGAGTGATTTGCTGAGATCTGGCTGAATGCTCTTATCTGTCGACAAGGCATCAGCTTCAGTAATTCTACCAGGTGAATCAGTCACCAAACATATAGGTTTCCATGAGGTATGTCCGCCAGCATGACAGGAATTTAATCCATCAGAATGTGTTGAGCTTTGCCTTGTATCATCATATTCTGCAGGGCTTGCATGATTTATATTTGCCAGAGCTATTCTAACATCCTCCAGTATTTCATCAGGCTTTCTTAGTGTGACACGGTTTTGCTCCAACACGACTTTCAGAATATCATGTAGCCAGCCGGAAGCTTTATCTCTGGAATTGATTACCTGGTTTGATACAGCAGATCCAGACTCTGATACTGGAATGATCTCCCGACCTATTGCGTTAACGTTGTCAGAAGAAACACGAGGACCTTCGAACTGTTCATCTACCGAGACTATTGCAAGTTTTTCCATTTCAGCAAAGTCATCCATCATGGATATGTCTGAACCTCCTATAGTTCTGTTTGTTGGCGACCCCCTTTGCTTTCCCTGTTTGAAGTGCTTCAATTCTGAAATCAAAGCAGAAGCCCAAGATTCAGCAGAGCTAACCTTGTTATCACTGCCAATCTCAGACGTTGAGGCCAGAGACAGCTCATGTGACATAAACACGCTTCTTGTTCTGTCTAAGGTTGCCTGTCCCTTTGACAATTCATCAAGATGCGACTCAACCTGTGATAATTTGGAAGCTGTGCGAGCATACATGGCTCTTGAAAACTGGAGTTCATTTGCTTTTTTATTAAAGGCTTCCTTGAGAGTCTTGTTTTCTTCTTCCACTACACATAGCTGCTCAGTCAGAAAGTTGATCCTTTTTCTGGGAGAATCAGCAGAGTTTTCAACAGCTGAGTCAACCGCTAAACCCACAGGACGACCATTTAACCTTCTCCTGCTCATTTCAACTGAATCTTTTTCAAGGATTTCTACTTCACTTTTCATTTTAGCCAAGGCAGCAGGGCCGGGCAACCGCTTGCGGACCAGGACACGAAGCCTCTGACATTCTTCTTCTAACTTGGCAATTCTTTTCACACTCTCTAAGTGTTGCTTGTGTGATACATCTGCTGTTCTGCGATTAAATTCTGTCTCCTTATTGCGGATCTCAAGCTCCTTTTCTAGCACTCGGACTTCGTATTTGAGAGAAGCACTAAATTTTTCTGTGGACTCTAACCTCCTCATCAGGGCATTAAAATCTGCCTCCACCTGAGCCTTTTGCTTGCTTACATCTTCGATCAACTTTTCCTTTGCTAAGAGAGCCTTGCTTAGATGAGTATTCTCAAGACCAATTTTGGCAAGTGTTTTACTGGTCTCTGCCAGCTTCTCTTCCAAAATCATCTGGGACTTTTCAAATTCATTGGATGTCTTCATGACAGCATCATGAATCCTTTGCTCCTGATCTTCTCGAACAAAACGTAGCTGCTGCATACACTCCTTGAGGGCAGCTTCCAGATGAGTCGATATTTGTTCTCCAGCTGCTCTTTGCTGTAAGGCTTCATCCAATTCTTGCTTTAGAGACACTGCTTTTGCTTCTGCCTTCTCCTGGCCTATTAAAAATCAATAATCATAGAGTACACAAGATTACAGACGACATTTGACAATGTGAATTGATAGATTGGCAAAAGAACCCTACCACTTAAGTGCTGAAACGGAACAATATTTAGTAATTTACCTGTCATGGCTTCCTTTGCAAGCTTGGCTTGTTTCTTTGCAAGATCATCTTTGGCATTACACTCAGACAGGGCTGATGAAAGCTTGTCACTCAAAGTTTTCAGGTCATTCTCCAATTCAGCCTTGTCAGCCAATAGTGTCTGTATCTGGAACATCCAAGTTTTTTGGTAATCATCCAAAATAAAAATAAATTCTAAATGTATACGCGAATTTATTAGTAAAACTTCCAGCAATCAAGGACGTGCTAAACTGATTTGACTCTCTCTCTTCTTTGACCAGTTCTAGTGTTTCCTTGTACACATTTTTACACACTAGACCTAGACACAACTAACTTGATTGTTCTCAATAGATGGCTAAACTAAGGCATAATCATAACACAAAAGTTTGTTAGTTCTAGCATAACTCAAAAGAGTCCCAGTGGAGTAGAAAATCTGTTCGTTGACAAGCTTTATAGCTTGAAGCAAATCATGGTTTTTTGTATTGCAGAATTGAGATCTGAAACTAGTAAGCAGGTAACTCTCTCCTCAAAGAAAGTGAGCAACTCTCCCCTCTATGGTTCTTCTTCTATCCCACCCCTATCTGAAAAGGAAATCGGTGAACTAATAAAAATAGCGATTTGCCGTTGACCATCACCTGGAAGACATTGCTTCAAGCTTCAGAGACGGTAAATATTTGAGTTTTGGTTCCGAAAGTGCATCTTAACACATTGTTTCAACTTTTTTTCTTTTTAGCCATTTGGTAAATCAGGGAAATGTCAAGTTCTTTCTAAGCTAGAAAAATGATGGATTTCGAACTCGGGTTTCCACTACCATTCAAGGAGAAGTCTTACCACCTAGGCAGGGTGGCATCTTCATTGTCTTAACCGACTTTTGTAACAGGCTTTGGCATACCAAATCTGGATTAATTGGGTTCAAGCATCAAAACTAGCTTATTTCATGTTGAACTTCAATATAACAAACATTGCAAGAAGCTGTAATTATCAGAGTCACTGCAGTTATCTCTTAGTAAATGAAATCAACCAAGAATAAATACAGTGAACAGTAAAGGTTGACTCCTCTAAATCAGATAAATCAGTAATTTGTGTTTTTGTGTATGACATGCAAAGCCAATTAGAATCTTTTACAAGAAAGAAGCTGATGTTCTTAGTGTCCATTGAGGAACAATTATGGAGCTTTCCCAAGAATAATTGAGTGATCTTGTGTTCCCATTTCTGATCACAAAGAACATATATTGTGGGATTGGAGAACCATAAATTGCATTAACTTATGATTCTAATAGATTGCATTAATATACAAAATTGAAGCTCCCAGAATTGCAGAAATTTACCTCTTCTTCGTTTGAAGAAAGGTCAACTTTATGATCAGTTGCAACAACAATCTTGTCTGCAGATTTCCTCCTCCACAGCCATGTTTTATGGTCCATGACTTCACTCATAACTGCCAGTACTTCAAATCACTTGAAATCAGAATGAACTGCAGCAGAAAAACAAGAGAAAGAACCATCAAACACTCTTTATCCTATATATTACAAACTAGAACATGTAAAAAAAAAATAATCCCACCATTACAACATTTAACATGCATGGATCATTAAAACCATGAAATGACATATTGATCAGATTTTCTTAAACAAAATTGGAATTCAAAACACGAAAGGAAACAAGTACTGAATAAAGAGAAGAGAATGCAAGACAAAAACACAATTGATATTATGATCCTACCGACAAATATAAAGAAAAGAAAACCCTCAAAGAAGAAGAGAAAGGTATGCAAAACCCCACACTTACACACAGCTAAGAAAGAGAGAGGGAGAGAGTAGCTAAGGCAGCACTGCCCTGTCACTGTGAATTGTGTAAAAGTAAAGTGAAGGAAAAGCAGCGTATGTGCTATGGAGAGAAATTTGTTGTTTTTACGTGTATCCGCGGATCATATGTTTATTGCCCCCGGGTGCTGGACCACCTTTCGTGTTGTGTTATTATTCACCGGAAATGTAATGGCATGCCTTTATAGTTTCAATTTATCGATTTTATGAGATGTCGCAGCAGCCTTCTTCCGCTTGAACTGTTTCATAGAAGAACAACAGGCTATGTTGGAAGGATTGCTTCCTTTGTGAAGTAACATAGATTTGACTCTTACATTAGTGTCGTTGAAAGGACAGAGGCTGGTTATTGCTTCGATGAAACGGACCGGAAGAGCGCGGGTCCTTGTCGTTGATGCTATGCTACTTTTTGTCATTTGCTTCTTTGCCCTGCAACTCCTGCAAGTGGCAGCCTGGTCAATTTGTAAGGTAGGTAATACAAGAATACGTAATATCTCATGTCTGTATCGAGGATTAAGAAACAAGCAATTAGTTCATTAAGATTAAATTAAAAAATATACTAAAAAACTAGCATTTTCACTGTAGTTAGTAATTAACGATATCTATAATATCTTTTGTGAATAAATTAATCATTTTTTCTAAAAATTTGTCATTGAAATATAAAATTCAACAAAAGATAACAACAGTGTAAAATATTGAGAAACGAAAACAAATCTCAAATTTGCACGAAATTTTTTTTGATTAGTTCACCTACTTCCCTTCTTCTTCCACTAAAATCCCTTTAATTTTTAACATTTTAATTTTTATCTAAAAGTTTATTTTTTTAATATTTTAGTTTTTTAATTTAACAAAAAAGAGAAAAATCATCTAAAAATAATGAAGAAGTGAGAGAATGTTTTTAGCTGGTTATATTTAAACAATAATAATAAAAATTTATTTGATAAGAGAGTCCAATTATGGAGTTTTTAGACCTCCATTTTGTTAGAAAAGATAGATTGAAGTTGAGAGATAATTTTTTTCCATGGTTTGTTTTTGTGTTTTTAGAGCTTTTAAAGGATTTTTTAATTGATAAAATGCCTTTTGAGATTCGAAATGTGTATACTAGGTATTTTCATATGATAATGAGTTGAAAATATATTTTCAATTAAAAAAACTTCTGGTTTCTAGCTATTTCTATGGTGATCGAATTCTAAATAGGTAGATAACGTATCATATGTTTTTTTTATATAAAACAAATGGATGAACGAATTTGAAAAAAAAAAAAGGTCAAGGCACGCTGGCTCACATGCCTGACCTATTTGTTTTAATTTTTTTTTGGAATTCTCCCAACTAATTTAGATGTTATTTCTTAAAAACTAATTGACTAAAAATATATTAGGTATATTATTTTATTAAATTTTAAAACTAATTAAGAATTTATTTAGGTATTATTTTATTTAATACCATTAAGTTTTTTCTATGTTTTCAAATAAGATTATAGATTTTTTTTAATATTAGCAAGCATTTTTTCTTTGGTATAACCCATCATAGTTGATTTCTTAAAAACATTTTATTTGGTTGCTTAACTATGAGTGTCCGTCTTTATTATCATATAATTAAATAAAAATATTTTTTTTTTTTAAAAAGGTATTGAACCCAGTCAAATCCATGACCTGAATTATAGTTTAGTTGGTAAACCTGGATTGACTTATGCCAAACTAACATGACATTATCTCAATATGAAAGAAAAAAAAAAGATGGCATCTTGAAATCTTTTTAGTCAAATCAAGTTTTGACAGGTTGTTCGGCTTGCTTTTAGACTGTCAAGTCAATATGGATGTATAGGATCATAAGGTCACCCCCCCTAATTTGATTTGAAACCCTGGCCACACAAGGAGCTGGGTCGGGTATCTCTAGATTGACTCGCTTGACCAGGTTTAATGACATTACCAAAGAGCCAAAGAGTTTCTTGTGGTTACACATGAGCATTATTTAATTCTTATATTTTTTTAATATACTCATATCTAAATTTAAAAAAAATATTTTTTTTTATCATAATTCAAACTTGCTTTTAGAATAATGATCATATATTATCTAAGAAACAAATATTCTTGTAAAATATTTT
The DNA here is from genome assembly GCA_018804465.1 of Populus tomentosa. Lineage (NCBI taxonomy): Eukaryota > Viridiplantae > Streptophyta > Magnoliopsida > Malpighiales > Salicaceae > Populus > Populus tomentosa. The sequence goes on from CM031981.1 coordinate 4,226,472, forward strand.
TGAAAAAATTGAGCACGTCAATTAGACAAAAGGGTTCTAATTAGAGAGATATCTTTTTTATCCTTAGTTTAAATCATGCAAATTTTTTAGAGGTATGTGTTCTGACTTCTTTTGATTTTTAACAAATAAACAACATTAAGCAAAAATTTATGTATCTTAATCTACATCTATTTCTCAACTTAAAGACTTACTCTTTAGTTAGCATTAAAATATATCTTTAACATTTATTGGTTCATTTAATTCTTAATCTACTTTATTAAATGCGTGCATCAAATTTTTAGTTCATGGTCAAATTTTTTCTTATAATTAGAAAACACATTAGCAATACTTTTTTTTTTTCATGTTCATTGTTTTTTGGACTCGATCCAGAGCGAAGTGCAAACCAATTATCTAGTGTATCTAGATAAGTTAGTAAAACATCCATCATGTATATGCAAATCTTTACATTTTATATCCAGACATTATTATCTTATACCCTCTTTAATTTTATATACCCTAACAAATATGTTTGGATGAAAATAGTATTTAACGAGTGATTAGTACTTCAAAGTGTATTTTTATCAAGGTTTTATATCATCATTTTGCACTTGAAGTATCAATAACTCCTTAACTAGAGCATGTTTTATAATAACATATCTAATAATATAAGATACCTTTAATTTATAGTAAATATTTATCTTAAATACAGGCTTATTATATAAATCAAGGAATTGATTGATGAGTTTAACTACCAAAATTAAGAAGACAAAGAGAGGGCTAAGCTTAGAAAAGAAATACTGATTTAGTCCAAATTGGAACACTTTTCAGTAATTGGGTCATAACTAGAGTTATAAAACTTGGATTTAGGTCTGCTCTATATGGATGGAAAGCTTAGACATAGGCCTAAAACTTTCATGGGAGTGCAATATTCAAAAAGGTTGTTTTCAAGTTTAAACTGTGGCAATAACGGAGAAGTCCGAATCTATCATCCAGCCAAGACATTGTTCAGTGTTCAGTTCATATTTCGAGTTCTAGAAGTCCAAATACACTGATTCTTTTTTTGTTGGAAAGTTAAGACAATTTCTTAGAACTTTCATGACATAAATCTATTCAAATTCTGACGTTATCAATGACGTTTTGTTCAGAAAAGAAGATAAGGATTGTCACCAAGTCAAGATGTGACCATCCACTTAATAATTAGTCATCAAACCAATAGTTCTAAATTTTAGCCTATAAAAGGAGGCATTTACCATGCATTTAGGCATCTTAGTTGTTCAGATCAAGATCTTGCTCTTGCTCTCTTTATTTGTATTTTGTAATGTTCAAGTTTTATTCCATGTTATATTTTCATTAATTTCTTGTTTTGTGCTTTTCATTTCCTTTACTATACTTATATAATCATGTTCTCCTCTTGTTTATTTATGTTTCTCTTTTTCATAATGTTTAGCTAAGTTCATTATGTCAAGGTGAAAAGATTTCATTAATGGTGTTAGTATAAGTATAATATAAACTCAATATAGACCTTGATGCTTATATCCTAAATAACTTGCTATTAACATGTCTTATCATTTTTATCTTATTAATTCTTAATACCTTGCTTGTTAAATGATTAATCTAGATTTGTGTTGTATAACACTTGGTACAACAAATGTTTGACACTTTCATAGCCAACCGTATGGAATAACCTACACCTGTGCTATAAAAGGAGCTTGATTTCTTGTTAGCATCATGAATTCATGATAATATTTAAAATTTTAGTGTTACTTAAATAAGATAATTAATATGATCATGTTAATAATTTATAATGAGCTATTAATGACAAATCATCCGATTGGAACCTTATTTGTCTGTGATTTCCAGTTGAGTAATAAAAAGAGTTTATATTATACTTATTTGAAATACCATTAGTGGATCCTTTAACCTTGACAACTGTTTTTTATCATTGTTTAATCTTCACATTAATCTTACATCTCAAAGTCCACTTTACCTCATCATCATCATCATCATCATCATCATCGTTGTTATTGTTGTTGTTGTTGTTGTTGTTATTTATAATTTATATAGTTAACCTCCTTGTGGTTCAATCCTGGTCCTGCCGGGTTATTTATTACTTCGACACTCCTGCATTTGGGAGAAAATATCAATTTTTTGGTCATGTCAATGAGGTTTATAAAAAAATTTAAAATATCAAGGTATTTCTAAGGTTGATGAAAGAGCTAGGAGATTGCAATTGCTAAACTTGGGCTTTATACGCACTTGGAAAATAAGTCTTCTATTGGGTTTAAAGGACTATTTGATGCTTAAGTTAACATGCATATATAGAGGGTAAAGCCTTAAAGGTTGTGTTATGTATGTTTAAAAAAATGCCAGAGATGATTAAATGTTGAAAAAAAGAATATAAGCTCCCAGGTCGGGCTCTTTTACATAATGGCTCATGGACATTTTTATAATTATGCGCCACAATAACTTGCATAGAGATAAGACTGGTAGTTCATTGGTAAGTTAAAAGGATGACATCATAAGGGTCATCCCTAGATATGGGCGTACCATAACATCACTATATAAATTCCATTATAATAGAAGGACATGTGAGTATTTAATACATGTACATTCTATCTCTATAATTGGTGATGAGTAAACTAGCTTTAATTAGGGAGTGATGCACCTAGAATGTAATAGTTGGATTCAGAGATATAAGCTTTGTCAAAGAAAATATGGGTACATTCATAAAGGAAGGGACACGTGGTCGATCAATCAATCAAGGGGAACATTTAGTTGGTTTTCTAAGGAAGGGGATTTGAGATTAGTCCCATTAAGGAGGGTTATTTGATTAGATTCGTTAAGGAAGAGGGATAAGCGATTAATTCATCAATGAGAGAGGTATGCGATCAATTCAGGAGACGTGTTATTAGTTTATCAAAAAGGAAAGAACATGATCAATCTATAAAAAAAAAGGTGCACGATCAATCTATTAAATGTGATCGATCTGAGGATGCACGACTAGTCCACCAAAAAAAAAAAAAGGTAATGAGAGGTTGGTTTTATTACGGAGGGCATATGGCCAAACCCATGAAGAAGGGGGAAACATAATTAATCCATTAAGAAGAGGGGTGCATAATTGATCAAATGGACACATAATCAATCTATTAAGAAGTGATCAATTTGATTAAGGAATGATGCACATTTAGGAATCTTAATAGTTCAAGTATCTTACTAATTTAGGCATCTCATCAATATAAGTATCTCATCAATTTTCCCTTGTCTCAAAATGAGGCTCACTTAGATTGAGATTGAATGGTTTTATTGTACGAGTGATTTATGAGGACTAGTTATATAGATGTGACTCATTAAGGTTACATTGTCTATCCACCTTGGTTGATATGTTAAGGTGCTTTAAAAAATGATCAAGGATTTATCTGGGACGACTCTAAAATTTTCTAAAATTTTATTATGATAACCTTTTGTATTATGTGCCTTTATACTGGAGTATGATGTAGCCACTTAACTATAAAGGGCATTGCCTTTGCACCTAGGCAATGTGGGTGTCTTTAAATTTTGGATTAAATGGCTAATTTGAACAACTCATGAAAAACAACACATGAACATCAACTTGTAGAAATTAGTCAATGAAAAAGAATTCTTGTAACTAGGGTGGAGAATGTTTATGTACTCAAGTAAAAATGTCTCTTATTTGAACAACAAATTGGAAGCCACTTTGTATCCAGGGTACATAGTGTCTTTGTACTTAAGCTAAGTTAATTCATATTCTAACGAAATATAAAAAGCCACTTTGTGCCTAGGGTATAGAATGTCTTTATGCTTGGATAAAGTTAATTTTTATACTTGATGTGGAGAATGTCTTGAGTTAGATTAAGCAATCCTTGTACTTGAATAAAGATTGTATTATACCCAAGATAAGTATTGCTCCAACTTAGATGAAGGTGTCTTCCTCATTTTCCTCAAGCCATATTGTCCTATTATGATTGTTTTAGAGATCTTACGACACTCAGATTAGATATTGTCCTAAGTTTGGATGTTGAATGAAGAACATAATATGACTAGGTGGAGAAGCTCTTGCTAAGTGTGAAGACTCTTGTGGAGAAAATCCTATGATGAATGTTTTGTAAAGATCATTGTATAAAGACTATTTCATAAAGATTACATATGATGATTTATCATAGGGATTGGGTTATACTCAAGCTATGATGTTCTTTCATATAAAAAGAGAGTTATGTGCACAAAATAACATTACAAATATTTTATGGAGATCATATTTCCCCTAGGAAAAAATGTTTTTATACCTAGAAAAAGTGATTCCTTGTACCTAGACTGGAGAATATCTTTATCCTCGGGTAAAAATATATCTTATACCTAGATAGAGAATGTTTTTTTAAAAATCACAAAGAGCCACTTTGAGAGTATTTCATAGAGATTACTGTATAATGAATATTTTATGGGAAGCACATATGGAGAAAAATCTATAGAGAGCATGATATGAAGATTGTTTCATGAAGAATATTATATATAGAATTTTTTTATGGAGACAACCTTAGAGATAATTTTATTCAATTTTAATCGGATAGAGAGTATCTTTATCATTGGATAAAATTATATCTTGTACCCTAGGTGGAGAATGTCTTTGTGAAACTCATTGAGAGCCACTTGAAGAGTATTTCATGAAGTTCATCATATAAATAATATTTTATGAGGAACCACACATGGGGGAAAATTTATAGAAAGCAAGCATTATATGGAGACTATTTCATGGAGTATATTATATATAAAGTTTTTCATGGAGACAACCTTATAAAACAACACATGATCCATTTATTGGCGATCATTATGTAAAAAAACTTAAATGGAAGGAACATACATATAATAACTCATGAATAATAGTACACAAATATAGTCTTATAGAGATACTGTTATTATATCTTAAATCTAAATGTGTTTTTAATGATTTGTTTCACCTTTAAGAGATTCATATCAGGGATTATGTATAACTTTCTTTGTAAATTTGGGTTACAAACCCTATTTATTAAAGCCTTAATAGTGACTAGTTTTAGAAGTCTATCTTTATTTAATATCTCTTCATTTAATCTCTTTAAGCAGGATCTAATGCTTTCAGTCTCCTTCTAAATGGTAGAGAACAACTTTGTGGAGCTTTTTTTGGCTTAGATACCCGTGTTAAAACGGGTTATGAGCTTTGCACAAAGATCCTCAAGGCCAATAATGGATCTGGGATCTAAATGGTGATACTACATTTAGGCTAACTTATGAAACATGGTTGGAAAAATCTTATACATGAGATTTATGTGTTGTATGATCAATTCTAGAGTGTTATAGATGTTTTGCACATTATCACTTGGCTTTGTAAGCCTATCATAGATATATAGGTTTGCTTTTATGATGATGAATTCTATCAAGATATGAGTATCCAACACTTATTTAGATAATAAAGGGCCCCTCACCTGGTGAGGGATGTACAACTCCATACTAAAGGTATTTATAATCATATATCTATATTTTTTTAAGCTCTTTTTATTCCTATCTAGACTAGCAGAGAAAGTCCTTAATAAGGAGTGATGATAGTGACTACTTTTATGATTGTGACTATATGTTAGTTTGTTTTTTTGACTTTTCTTGATCACTTAAATAACGTTTTTTATAATATCGATAATAGATTTTTGTGAGGGTTGTGAGAGTAATAATGCTTTTTTTTTTCTCTATTACATGTCATTTTAGCTTATTTCCTCCTCAAACTAGAGATGTCTACACATATTAAGGGGTATAAATGGTGGTATTAATGGAGGAGACACCTTTTATGAAAGAGACAAGTTTTTCAATAGCTCTTGTATGATTAATAAGGCCTCCATAAGCATTTTTACTTGTTGGGTAAGCTAGTAGATCTAAAAGAGCTAATGGAGCACCTATGATGGAATGATGTATAACTCTCACTTCTTGGGATTTATGGGTTACCATTTATGGAAAGAACTTAAAATCTTATACAAAGAGATAGAGATAAATTAATTTTTGTTCAGGATTCTTATAGATAGTGTTATAGATAAGGTTCACGAAAAGCTCCAATATCATGATCATTCTAAGCTAGTGAGAAAGTTGGGAGATTGAGACTATTAGAGTTGACTATATGAGCAATTATAAAACAAGTCCTTTATTGGGCTTAAGAGACCCTTTAATGCTTTAGTTAGCACAAATATAGAAAGAATGGAGCTTTCAAAGTTGTTTCATGTGTGTTTAGAAAAAAAAAAAAAAAGTAAGATATGATTAAAAGTTAAGTAAGAGAATATGAGCTTCCAAATTGTATCTATTTACTTGATGGCTCATTTATATTTATATAGTCATGAGTCGCATCAACTTTCATAGAGATAAGGTTGTTAATTCATTAGTAAGAGGGGAGGATGGCATAATAAGGGCCAACCTTAGGTATGACATTCCAAAACACCATTTAATGAGCTCTATTATGATAAGAGGATGTGCGAGCATTTAATGCATGTATATTTTGCCTTTGTAATTAGTGACAAGTAAATCAAGCTTGATTAGAAGGTAGTGCACTTAGAGTGTAGCAATTGGATTTAAGGGTATAAGCCTTTTCAGAAGAACGTATGATAGCTCTACTAAGAAGGGACACATAATTGATGCAAGAAAACATGATCATTCTATTATTAAAAGGAACCCGTGGTCCATCCATTAAAGGTTGGGTCCACCAAGAAGTGAGGAAGCGAAGTCAATTTGTCAAGGAAGAGGGATGTAAGGTCAATTTGTCAATAAAAAGGGAGTGAAGTTGGTATGGAAATAAAAAAGGATACGAGGCCAGTCTTATTGAGAGGGGACGCATGGCAAGACTCGTTAAGAAAGAGGAACATGCAATCGATTTGCCAAATAAGGGATGTGCAATTGGTTTTCCATTGAGAGAGACATGTTATTTTTGTGATTGAGAAGGGAAAAATGCTTAGGCATATCAGCAGTTCAAGCATCCCACCAATTCGGGCATTTCACTAGTCTAGTCATCCCATCATTATTAATCTCCATTTAATAATTTCAAATCCATTATAATTTAAATACAATCTTAATTGTATTTTGCTAATTAAATTTTGTTGAGAAAATGGTAACCTTTAATCAAATCAAATTAGTTTTTTTTAATAAGAAATAAACAAAGATTCCACTCTATTTAGGAAGTAACTAGATCAGTGCTTGCACTAACACTATGGATTAGATCAATTTGTTTTAACATAAAAAACATCCAGGTGTTAATGTGTTTTTTTTAGAGAAATAATTAAACTATATGGGAATTGACCTTATATGACTTGTTTGACTTGACAAATTCAAAGACAACCTGAATATCAATAAAAATGCAATTTGACTTAAAAAAATTAGGACAACATCTTTTTTTAAAATATTGAAATGAAAACATATTAGAATGACTTGGATCAACTTAGATCAATATATCAAATCCGCAACCCAGGTCATGAGACAATGATATCTCTAACGAAAACAAATAAAAAAAATATTAAACTCAATTCTCAATCAACCAATGTTGAAAGATGAAATTTAAACCAAAATTCAATTTAGAAAATAAGTTAAGCCAACTCAAATTAACTTGTTAACCATGAGTCACAAGATCGAGATAACCCCATAGAAAGCAAATCAAATAAAATTATAAAACTCAATTCCCAATCAACTTAATATTAAAGGGTAAAATTAAAAAAATAAAATAAAAATAAGACATAAAAAACAACTCGAGTCAACCGACCAAACCCGTGAACTAGGTTATGAGACCTAGATAACCTTACATAATGCAAACTAAAATAAATCATGAAGTCTAATTCTAAATCAACCATATATTAAAGGATTAAACTAAAAAAAATTCAACTAAACAAGGACCAAAAACACCTCAAGTCAACTTGCTTAACTCGTGACATGATTCATAAGACTGTAATAACAAAATAGAAAATACATAAATAAAATTATAAATCCTAATTTCCAATCAATCTAACTTTGAAGAATTAAATTGAAAAAAAAAAAAGAGACTCAAGTCAATTTGGGTTAACCTGCCAAACCTAAGTCAGAAGATTAGGAAAACTTCATAGAAAGTGATTTGAAAACAATTATAGAGTTCGATTCCCAATCAGCTCAATGTTGAAGGATGAAATTGAAAAAAAATAAAGAAAATAAAGAAAAAATTAATTTGAGTCAACACGACTAACCTACAAAATTCATTACCCGAGTTATAAAACCAAAATAACTTCATAGAAAACAAGTTGAGATAAATTATGAATCTCTGCACTTAGTGACACGACCAAAAGATTGATATCTTCTCCCAAGTGTAAGAGTGTCGAAGTAATAAATAACCCGGCAAGATCGGGGTTGAACCACATGGAGGTTAATTGTATAAATTATAGACAACAATAATATAACAGCAGCAACAGCAACAACAATAACAACAACAACAACAACAATAATAATAAAGAAGAAGAAGAAGAAGAAGTTAATGAGAACTTTAAAATGAAAGATTAATCTAAGGATTAAACAATTATAAAAACAAATGTCAAGGTTAGAGGATCCACTAATGGTATTTCAAACAAGTATAGTATAAACTCTTACTATTCAACTGGAAACCAAACACAAAGGAGGTTCCAATCGGATGATTTGTCATTAATAACTCATTATAAATTGTTAACATGATCATATTAATTATCTTATTTAAGTAACACCAAACTTTTAAATATTGTCAGGAATTCATGATGCTAACTTATGTTAACGTTGAGTTTACACTATACTTATTCTTACACTATTAGTGTACCTTTTCACCTTGACATAATAAACTTAACTAAACATAATGAAGAAGAGAAACATAAATAAACAAAATAAAAACATAAATAAGATACAAGTTAACTAAGTAAATGAAAGGAAATGAAAAGCATAAACAAGATATTAATGAAAGCAAAACTTAAGAATTACAAAAAATATAAAGAAAGAGAGAGAGAGAGAGCAAGAGCAAGTTCTTGATCTGAACAACCCCAGCTCTTAAATACATGGCAAATGCCTCCTTTTATAGGCCAACCCCATCTCCTTTTTTTGAGCAATTTGGAACTATTGATTTGATGACTAATTATTGAGTAGGTGGCCAACTCTTGACCTAGTAAAAATCTTATCTTTTTGTCTAAATAAAACGTCATTGCTAGCTTCAGAACTGGAATTAACTATACTCATGAAAGTTATATGAAATGATCTTATCTTTCCAGAAAAAAAAAATTGAGGTCATTTGGACTTCTAGAACTCGAGATATGGGCTGAACACTAAACAATGTTTTTTTTCTTTATTAATATTAAAGTAGACATTTGTGTATGCACGGACATCATTAATCAAATCACATTGATGTTGATTTGAGGGTGCAAAGGGCAACTTTTGAAAGGATAGGTTGCAAAATACAAATATATACAAAATATATAATTGTTTTTACAAAGAACTAAAATTGATTTTGATATCATTATAAAAAAGAGGGGTTCCAAGGAGAGATGACAATCCGGTGGTGTGATTCGGGGTCCAATAAATGTGTTAATGAGAAAAGGTAACAAAATACTTTATTATTTGATAATAGCATGGTTGTTCTTCTAAAGACAAAAGCACAAGTCCTTAGTGCTAGTTTGGAATATTGCTATACATACATATAAGAGAAATTAGAAATTTTAACTTATAGTATACCAAAATCAAATATTTATCAAGCCCAAAATTTTAGTAGTCATTGATTTATCATTAGTTGTAATTGAAACAATTCCACTTTAGCCTTACTTGTGACACCGCGTAAGCTTGTCTCATCCTACATTAATGAAATCATTGAAACGTGAAGACATCCTATGGCTAATATTGTTGGGTTTTTTGAAAGATATATACATAGTTAAAATTGTAAATTTAAATTTTTTTCAGGAGATCTAAGGATTCCGTTAAACTTATCTAGGATTTTTTAGGGTTTATATGAAAATTACATAAAAATAAAATGTATTTTTTAACTTTGAATAATTGCTTTAAGGTTGGGTTGTCACATATCACAAGCCGTTAAAATGTCCGGCCTCTAATGATAATCTATATGAATCACCAATAAAAAATATCCTAAATCCTTTTCAGAGAGAAGGAATGCTATACCTTATAGTGCTCTTTTCTTATATATTTTAGGTGTTTACTTTGTTAAATAAGAGGCATGACTTTCTATTTATAGAGAAACTTAAAAACTCTATAAATGATAAAATATCAAATTACCCCTTAAATAATATCACTTATATTATTTGAGGCTAATTTTAGAAAATTATTCAATCAAGTCCTTACTTAATTGTTTCTAGATTTAAAATTATAATCCCCTGTATTAATTTCATTATACTCCTCAATTTCTAAAATAAATTAATCTAGTGTCAATTCAATAATTGATTGATTTATATTTAAAGATGAAGAACAATGTCTAGTAACATGTCATGATCCCTTAAATATTAGAAAAGTCAGAAGTGGTTTCACTGAACCTTTCAGTGACCAGTTTCTTAACATGATTATTATCCTTTAATCAACAATGTTTTGACTTTGTCATTAATTCTCTGAATAAGATTTGAAATCCTTTTCAAATATCATTTCACCTTACACAAGGATTTACATTCAATACCCAATTTACCTAAGGTGATAAATTATCTCTTGATTACTTAAATATTTTCATATAGTTCTTGTTTTACCAAATATTTGCCCATTTGTTACCATTGATTAGGATAATGTGTAGCAGGATCAAAACATAATAAGATAACTTAGTTATTTCAAGTATGATGATTACTTATACAATTCTCTCTGATGTGAGTCTTTTCATATACACATGTGATCTCTCCATTTAGAATTTTCATGCAGGTTAGTTTAGTGTACATGTCATCCGACAAGCACCTATATATTAATTATAGGTATCTCTTATACCTCATCTTATAAGAAAAATTGCTTTCTTTCATAAAAAAAAAAGAACATAATATATATCAGTCTCAACAATTTTAATTAATGTCTAGTTTTAATATAGCATTGATCAAGAACATTTAGGAACAATGTTTTGATGCAAAAAAAATTCTATAATTATAACAACTTTATAATTTTTTTTGCAAAATATTTTTGTTCAAAGAACTTTATATTTACTCTAGATTTATTAATCAAATATTATATTTATTGATAAAATATTTAATAAATATTAAAGATAATTAAATCTTTCATAATAAATTAAATATATTTATATAAACAAAATCAACATAGATAAAGCTCTGGCAAATACAACTTAATAAATAGGCCTCAGCTAACTAAACTAACTAAAAGGTCGTTTGTTTGCGTGGTTGCTTCTACATTTGAAGCAACTACAACAAACATTATATTTGGTTACGTAACAAATGCAATTTATTTTTGTGGGGCCTATGATAATTCACGTTTTGCACGCGATTTTGGCAAAGCAACTCCTGGCTACTTTTCTTCAACCAACGTTTCAGTGAATAGTGCAATTCACTTGCAATGTTCACGTGCACATTACAATTCACTTGCATTGTTCGTGTGAACAATTTTTTTTTTCAGTATGTTTATTTTTTATACATTAAAAAAAAACTAGTTTAAAGTGAATTAAATTCACTCACATTGTCATGTAAATAATATTTTTTTCCCAAAAAAACTAGTGTAGAGTGAATTAAATTCACTCGCACTGTAATATCAAATCAATTTTATTCCTAATAATATTTTATCTAATTTTATTGCACGCTCAAAAAATTATAAAAACTATAGTTCTTGTCGGATGAATTTTGAACGTAATGGAATTGTAGATGGTTTAATGGAATAATAAAAAAATATTTTATATAAAGTATTATTTATTTCATGAAGTAATAGAAATAGTTAAATTTACAACATTTAAATTAAAAACCATCAATATTAATATATATTTTTTAAAATTATTTTATAACCTTAATTTCAAAAGCATTTTTAACCAAACACATTAAACTATTTTTTATTCAACCTCAATTTTAACCACAATTTTAATCAAATACTTATTTTTTCAAACCAACCTTAATTAAAAATACTTTTTATAAAATAATTTTTTTCAAACTATAATCATAACAATTTCTGGAATATTAAATACACTCTAAGCAGTTCAACCGAGGCAAAATGTCAATCAATTTTTTGTTTTTGTTTTTGTGATTTATTCATGTGATTAAAAATACGAGATGTTGCAGAAGCCTTTCGAAACTGAAACCCTTGAAAGGGATTTTGATTGGAACACGATTGCATCTGATTTTGTGAGATGGGGTTGTTGAAGTGCTCCACTTAACACTTGTTGCTTTGTCATGTTAGCTACCCTATAGAAAAACAATAAAATAAAATAAAATACAAGTAGCCGTCTTATGTTGTTTCTTTATGTCCGAAAGGTTGCCTCTCTAGCCTTTCTTTTGGTTTAATAAATAGTGACAATGACGCTTATGGTTTCGGCTTTTCCTTCTTGGCATCTTCGGTTGTTGTTGGCCCACTTGCAACCACTAACTAATAATCTCTTTATATTTTAGGTTTCACTGTCCAGTTGCTGCTCTGCCGGAATTTGTTCTTGCTAATGTTATAAAATCTAATTTAGTTTGAAAGGTAGGATTAGGATAGTAATTATTTTTTAAAGTATTTTATTTTTAGAAATATATGAAGATAATATATTTTTATTTTTTAAAAAAATATTTTTAATATTAACACATCAAAATAAAATTACAATACACAAAATAATTTTAAACAAAGATAAATTTTAAATTTTTAAAAAACATGATTTTAATCACATTTCTAAATAATCACATAAAACGATGATTTCTCCTAGTCCAAACTCTAAACTAGGGCTTATTTCAAAGTTAAACCGAAGGAGTTGGCTTGGTTAGACAAAATTGATCTAGCGGATGTATTTGTAACTTGATTAACTTGGTTAAATTTTTAGTTTAATTTAAAAAAATTCAAAAATTAGTGTTGATTTAACTTTTTTTAATTAAAAAAATAATATTAAAACGTTATGTTCCGGATGATATCAAGTTAACCTGTCATCTTATGACATAGATCACGGGTCTCACTAGATTTTATAACATTGCTTTTTAGAATACATTTTTTATTTAATAATATCATAATAAAATGGACATTCCCTGGTAAAACAGCAAATAAAATTATGAAGAAAAAAATATATTTTTAATTAAAATTATCTTTTTTATTGATATAATTATAGATTTTAAGCTTAATGATGGACAATATATCATCATTTATTTATTTACTTTTAATAATTAAACATAGATAATGCATCGTTTGTTCTAGCTTGCTAAGTTTACCTACCCAAATTTGAGCCCCTTTCTATCATATGTTTTCTTTTTAATTCAAAATTGTTTTTGTTATAGATTTTGATTGTAGTGCACTGTAAATAATATACTTAATATGATATTTGAATTATTATTTAATGTTTTCATGGTTTTTACAAGATACTATAAATTTGAATGAGAATGTTAACAATTGTTTTTTTCAAAAAAATATTTTTACCTAATATGTAAAACAAAATAAAAGTATGATTATGAATATTCAATTAAAATAAAATTTAATTTTTTATTGTTTTTTTGACATGGTTTTATCATATTAATTTTTTTTAATCACATATAAAATATTAAGACATTATCTTAATTTTTTTTATTAAAACTTTCATTTAAACAATAAAGAAATGTGTTCATAAGAAATGAAGTTAGATTCAAGAGATATATTTTTACTACTTATTTTATTTGAAATGATGAAAAAACTTAACACATTTTTATTTTAATCTTCAGTGCCTTTTATTCCCAAAATGTGATGCAAATAAAAAATATATTTTATTCAAACAGAAAAAAAAAACGTTAATAAGAAAAGAACTCATTTTTTCCCAAAATCGAATTCATTGTGTTTCGTTTAAATATGTATTTTAATCATAAAAGAACCGAATAAAAAGAGATTTCTACAACATTGTGCGAGAAAAATAATTATTTGTTACATTAGCAAAAAAATAATTTCTTTTCTCAAGTTTTTATTTTTTCATTTTGATCATGATAAGTTAGTTGTTTATGGTACGATCCTAAACATTGTTTTCAATTTGATCCATGAATTCTCATATATATATATATATATATATATATATATATTTCCCATGAAAATTATCAATTTATGATTTTTATTTTATACTTTTATTCAAACTTCCTTTTAAGATTCTGATATTTTTTAATTTCAAAAACAATACATGAAAAAAGAAATGTTTTTGTGAAAAAAGAAGAAGAATAAAAAACACAAGAATAAGAAAATGAAGTTTTAATTAGAGAGATACATCCTTTTCTCCTTATTTCAAATCAATAGGATATTTTCTAATTTATATTTTGATTTCCCTTATTTCAAATCAATAAACCATAATGCTATTAAAAATATACGTACGTTTTTTAGAAAACACATTAATGAGAAGTGAGAATCTTGACTGAAAACGTTTTTTTTTTTTTTATTATCAGAATTTAAATAATTATTTTTCTTAAGAATATCCATTTTATTTCCCCCACAATTAAATAAAAAATTTAAATGTATTATATATACTTTCTATAATTTATGATAAAAATTAATTTATTAGTATTAGCGATAATTTCTATAATTTATAAGTTAATATATTTCTTGTTTTATAAAATGTAAAGATCATCTGTTTTTTATTATCAATTAATTTTTTTATAATATGAAAAAACATATGCAGGGTGAGAAAAAAACCAAAAAACTGATTAAACTAAGAAAATAAAAAAAATAATTGAAAAAACCGAACCGTAAAAAAAAACTGATTAAAATTTTGAAAAAACCGACCGGTTCGATTTCGGTTTTAAAAGTATGAAACCAAACTGAACTCAAACCGGAAAAAACTAAGAGAGTGTTTGGGAGTGCTTTTTAAAAGGCTTCTGAATTTTTTTTTTGCTTTGAATTAATATGCTTTTGATGTTTTCAAATCATTTTGATGTGCTGATCTCTAAAATAATTTTTTAAAAATAAAATAATATTATTAACATACTTTTCTGAGTGAAAAGCACCTTGAAAAACAACCACAAACACGCTCTAAGTCAAACTGAAAAAAACCGAGCCAAATTGATTTGAACCAGTTTTTATTCTAAAAATCCAAACCAAATTGAAACTAATAGATTTAAACTGGTTTTAGTGTTTTTTTAATTTTAATTTAATATTTTTTAATAAAAACCAAACTAAACAAAAAAATCATCATCTCTGTGCATTACCGAAGCCATCTTCTCTTACGTTTAGTTTGATTTTTATGCGCAGCATAGCATGAGTGCCCATGACTAGTTTTCATTAAAAGAAAAGTACCATGGTTAATCACTACAATTATGATATTTATGCAAACTTGTATCTTCACCCTTCTACTCATTGCGTCTTTTTTCTTTTCAGTCTCTAAAAATTATAAGTTTTTATGCTCCGATCATTAAACTTTTGTTTTTGCCTTTTTAAGTTATGTTGCTTTAGTTATATATTTCGAGGTTTGTTTTGTTTTGTATGCTGGCACATATGCGTTCAGAAAAGGTTTATTTCTAGAGCCGCATCTTTCCACACTAAGCTTTCTTTTTTAAAATTTATATTTTAGTCATAAAGTTTTATTTTTTTTATATTTTAATTCTTGGTTGTTGAAAGAGGAGTGAGAAAGCTAAAAAAAAAAGAAGAAGTTAGAATACTTTTAGTGGATGATATTTTGACCACAAAAAAAAAAAAAACAAAGTGCATCCTATCATTAAACTTTATGTTAAAAGTTTTTAACCACGAAAAAATTAAACTACTTTCAAGTTTACTTCTTGATTATTTCTTTTTAACAATTAGATGTGAAATAATATAATTTTAAAATTTATGGCTTGTTCCCAAAACAAGAAAAATAATTTACAAAAATGATAACCCTTAATCGAGTTTGCAAAATTCTTTGGAAAATACGATGTTGATGCATGAGAAGTTCATGTTCCCCACCAGGAAACACAAGCGACATGATTGTCTATACAACTGAATGATGATGATAAATAAGAGTCAGCTAAGTTAAGGGACAATATTATCTATCGCACATGTATAGTGTCGCGGCGATCATCCACTGTCGTGTATGGATATATATTTGGTAAATGTGGGGAGACAATGAATTCTTGTCTTTTATCAGTGAAAAAAATAAAATGAAAGTTGTTATCTAGTATTTTGATCACTAGAAACCCTAATTGGTCTCAGGATGGGGTATAAAGACTGGTTGCGTAAAGAGAATGTTTTAGTACATGAACTAGCCTATAGGATGTATAACTTCATCCTCTTTGTTTCCATGTCGGCAATGTTGAGCATTGTCGTATATGGAGGGAGATCAGAGCGGATAAATTTTTGATTATTAAATTTCTCTCTCTACTATTTTTTTTGAATCTGGTCATACAAGGATCAAGTGGTTATGTAATACTTAATAATATTCCAGAATTACAAAATGAACGTGCAAATGGTTGCAAACACTTTTTTTTTTTAGAAAGTTTACTGGAAAAGAAAGGTAAAAAATTATGTTATGATAAATGACATACTTAAAATAAATTTAGAAAAAAACAATTAGGAAATGTAACTTTACCTTGGATAGGATATGATAAGGATGATTTTTATCTTCTCGTAAACATAACAAAGCCCTTACTCAAATCTCTAAAACCAATGCATGTTTTAGGATTCTTAATCTCCTTAAAGAACTAAATGATAACTCTATTTTTTATATATTTTTTTTAATTTTAGAGATCTATATTTATGTTGGGTGTGACATCTTTAATTTCACATCCAAGAAAAAACATATTTAGAACTTATAATTCTGAGGACAATTTTTAGTTACAACAAAAAAAAATGCATTGAAAACTAGAAATATATATATATATATATATATATATATATATATATATATATATATATATACAAAATCAATTATCCTTAATACAACATCCGAGAAGAAATCTAAATAAAATTTACAATTATCGGACCAATTGAAATTTATAATTATTGAACTGATTTTAGGCTATAAGAAATATAAATCAATCAACTTGTCAAATAAAAAAACAACAATAACAAGCTCATACATTGATCAAACCAAACAAGATTCATCACGATTTAAAAACTAAAACACGTTAAAAAATATTCAAAATAAACAATTTGAAAATGATCTTGAGAGCTACGAGCGTCAACAAGAAACTGTTGGAAACGGTCCATCGACCACGGCCCATGTACTCCACCGCGATCACTATACTTGCAAAAACAAGATGATTTCATGGGGGAAAGAGATTATGAACGTTATTGGGCTTAAGGGAGTATTTTGGCTCGGTTTTTGGACTGAGAGGAAGGCTGAAATTTGTGTTAATTTGGGGTTTGGTAATGGGAGAAGAGGCTGGCCTGGTAATGACGTGGAGATGTTGAGTTTCCAAGGAATATGATGGTTTAGTGTTTGCTGCTGTCGTAGGTTTATGGGGTTTCGTGAGGGGGATAAGACAGTACCATGGTTAATGCTGAGGAAGAGACTAGACCGTCGTGAGAAGTTTATAAAAGATGAGGTGGTGTTTTTGGTGGTGGTTTATCGGCCGGAGAGTGGAATACTGTGATTTTTTGTTTTGAATGAGAATTTTTTTTCGACTGGCCAGGAGAGAGTGTTATTACTCTTTTTCTTTTTTTTTAATGTCTTGTCTAGGGTTAGATAATCCGTCTTTCTCTAGGGTTTTTTATTCCTATTTATATTGTTGAGGTCTTTGTTGAAATAGAAAAATTGAAAATTGAAAAAATAATATTAGGATATTTTATATTATTTTCTTCTTGAATATGAATTGTTAATTAAAAAATTTTATGGTCAAAGATTAATTTAATTTTCCTTTTCTTAACCATGTAGACTCTCTTCGTGTATTTTTTTAAAAAAATTTCGTTTGATTCCTTATTTATTTTTATTTTCCTCATTTCTGTAATTTTCCTTTATATTATTTGATCCCTTTAACTTAGTCTTTGTATTTCACTTTTATGGCATTTTATTCCATGTTTAGATTCTTAATCCTCTAATTTCTCAATATGTTGAATTTAGTCCCTAAAGATGACCTTTTTTTTGCAATTAAAGTCTAATATCTAATTTTTTCAATAAAATATAAGGAAAATAAATGAATGATAAATAGATAATGGATAATATAATATTGGATTAGTTTGTTTCACCTCGTATGATTGCATACAAATTTTATCTTTGGGATAACTTCGGACCATATAGAGATTACAATTTGAGACTTGTCTGTTTATTTTCGCGTTTTAAAAATATTTTTAAAAAAATTAAAATATTTTTATTTTTTTATTTATTTTAAATTTATAAGTTTTTAATATTTTTAAATTATTTTAATGTGCTGATATTAAAAATAATTTTTTAAAAATAAAAAATATAATTAACATGTATTTTAATATAAAAAATTATTTAAAAAATAATAAGGATTATACTACCAAACAGACTAACCGGGTTAATGCACGCACCAAACTTTATATATAACTTGTCATGTCTTTTCCGATGTATGTGTAAAACACTACTCAACTTGTGGTGTCCAATCCAAGATACCAAACGCATATTAAATTAATACCTTAAATAATGTTGGATTTGATATATATGGAGTATATGATGGATGGGACATGTATAGGATTGAATCGATGCTTGGTTCATAACAACGAAGACAACCTCCAATTTTGTATGTGTTTTTGAGAGAAAAAAAAATTGTGAATTTCTTGTCCCTTCTATTTAGAACATCTAACAACGAAGGTGAACCTTGAACATGCTTCTTTTTTTTTTTTTTCTTTTTAAATGGGTCGGCCCTGAAACAAGGCCAATGCTTTTTTTAATAAATGTTCTCCTCTATTGAATTTCTTATTTTGATTATTCTAGCATTTCATATGAACTTATATGCACAAAATTTATTATATGTTATTTTTTCAATTCAAACTATTATAAATTCTTCAAAAAAATAATATTTAAAATATAAAAACAACATGCATTTTATATATGTAGCGAAATAGAAAATTATATTTCCATATTA
Organism: Populus tomentosa; assembly: GCA_018804465.1. NCBI lineage: Eukaryota > Viridiplantae > Streptophyta > Magnoliopsida > Malpighiales > Salicaceae > Populus > Populus tomentosa. Next base: position 4,245,566 of record CM031981.1, read on the forward strand.
TATCCTAAATTATATATATAAAGATAAATCGAGGATGAATATTATAAACAAATTTTACTTTAAAGTATAATTCTTTTTTAATTGAGTGGAAGAAATTTAATCATTTAAAAATAAGGGTTAATGCATCCATCATCTTTTTATATATTTTTATTAATGAGATTTCACGAAAGATTTGTTTTTTTACATTTTAAAAGCTATCATGATTCCTCCCCCTTTTTTTCTCAATATTTTACATTTTTAGGCTTTTCTAAACCTGTCATTCAAAAAATATAAAAGATATGGAATAAAATATAGACATAAATAAAAATAATCTAGTAGGTAGTAGGTAGTTTAATGATAAGAATTTAAAATTAAGAATTTTGATTGTTTTGTAATTTCAAGTTCGAGCCTGTGAGTTGTTAATATGATGGTAAAGATTTATATAATCATTAATTTCAGGATTCGTAGGATTAGTCGAAGTGCGCGTAACCTCAACTGAACATTCATATTAATAATATAAAAAAATAATAGATTTATCAATTAACACTTAAATTGTTAATGATAGTATAATGAAAAAAAATGTCTAAACCACATGCCAAACATTATACAGGCAGTAAAGATACTACAAAAGGTAGGTCAACTATTTTCTCGTGATTTGTTCTGTATGGTCTCCCATCACCGAACAGGCCATACAAAAACGAAACTAGCATACATGTCTTATCCCCGTTACCAAATACAAAGACACAGAATCTAACTCTGAACCCTGTCTCATCTCTACTATATCATCCCTAACGTTCTGTCTGAAACCAAACCCTACCTGGATGCTCTTCCTAATGATGACCAATAGCCCGAGTGTGTGCCCAAAGGAGCACTAGTCGCAAGCAAGGGGAGTGTGTCCTAGCCTCCCAGGAGTCCGAAGGGTGCCTCTTTCCTATTTCATCATATACAATGTTTTATTCACGACGGTAATGTTCCCTCCACTTTTGGGCTGGAAAGGATGGAGGAGCCCTTAAACCCTGTTCTCTCCGGACATGGGATCGATGTTTACCGTTAAACCTACTGCCCCTGCTTTGTTTACTGCTTCTTCAATATTTTATTTTATTTCTGTGGTTTATATCACTCTTTGCCATTATGATTATATGCTGCTGTCCCATATATATGCAATCCGTGAACAATGACAACCTTTTCTGCTTCTTTTTCAACTTATACTCGAGCATTGTCTCGGACTTCACATGAAATTATCACTTGCCGACCAAATCCATTCAATTTTCAAGGGACATTCTTGGTGAAATCTTAACGGCAGCAGGGATGACTCGTGAGGTTAATGAACAGGAGCAGTGTACAAAATCCTTTAAGGGTTGCTGTATGTGTCCAAGCTGGGCCCTTTTGACGAGACAGGAAGCAACATCCTTCATCTGTCGTTGTTACTCATCTTGCACATTGAAGTGGAGTTTCACATGGCCTTGTGCTCGTTCTTGTGTAGCATTCAAGTGCCAACAGATTTGGCACTTACGACAGTGAAATGGGTCCTTTTTTTGTTTTTTTAATTTATTTTTTAGCAAACATTATACCAATGGTTGTAAATTTGGAAGATGACTGCTGTAATCACTTTATCAATCAATTGGTCAATTCATGTCTCTATAGACATAACAATGTCCTCATCTCTTCCACACTCAACCAAACTATTTCTGTTGTCTTTTCATTATCTTCGAAAATCAATCATTTTAATAGATTCAATTAATAGTTCTTCAATCAAATCACCCTTCGCCTGTATTATTGTGGAATAATTTTATTGACAATGCTTTAATATACGGCATCCATCAAATTAATATGCTCTACTAAATTATTAGAAATAATGGTTTTTTTAAAAAAAATTTAAAGGGTATATTTTAATTGGTCAAGAGTTAAATTTGCTATTTAAAGGTTACTAGTTCGAATCTCATAAATTTTATGGTCACTGGAAGCCTACATGGTCGTTAATTTTAGAGCCCGTGAAATTAATCAAAATACGCATAATCTGGTCCGGAAATCCACATTAATAATAATAAAAAAAGATGTTTCTATCTTAGATTTTAGTTCATCTCATACGAAGAGAGCATTTTCATGAAAGTTGTTTTCCAATGATAGGAACTACATATGGAGATTACAAGGTTGAAGATTGATAATTTTTTTCATACAGGTCTTAAGAACAATTAATCTAGAAAGAGTTTTCATATATGTTTACTTTTAGGGGGGTCAATTCTTACAACTTCTTGAAAAAATTATCAAAATCAAGGATGCTTTCGAAACATTAGGAGGATGGCCTTCGCTGGCTTCGATCCTTCATTGTTCGTGACCTTACATTATAGCATCCTGCATCTACTAATACATGTCACGAATAACTTTAGATTTGTACATCAATATTCCGAAATTTAATTGAAAACAGATTGTAGGGGCTGATAGAACCAATAAATATGAGTTAGTACTTGCATTGAATTTCTTCTACTCTTTTTGTACAATTTGCTTGCGAAGATGAATTAAATGGGCTTGTATACAGGCTGGTCCATAACTCATGCTTTAAGCAAGCCTACGAATAAGGGATGTGGAAGGACACAACTTCTTGATTTGTAACAAGCAACCTCATCCTATTACCAGGACGAATCTTATCTTGTTTCTTTGATAGGTCCCTTGTATAGGAAGGTACCAGATGTCAAACTGTGATTAGCTGCGGGGCAATTTTTTTTTTTAAATCTAAATAATATTCAGGAATTACATGCACGTTTTAAAGAAAAAAAAATATGTAACTTGCATCATACACAGATAACAATAGATATAGACCAAATAAAATAAAATAATTATGATAATCTGGAAAGTATATATATATATATATATATATATATATATATAGGCAAATAATGTAACTTAATTTCCAGCTGCTAAATACAAAAAAATAGATTTAGATAAAAAAAAAAATAATCCGAGTCAATGTGAGTTATAATAACAAACATATAACTTGAGCAATGAGAGCCAAACAAACCTGGATTACCCCAAGTTACTTGGAAGCTAAATCATAAGATCGAGATAATTCGATAAGAAAAAAATAAAAAATCTTATTTTTTAAAGAAAAAAACAGTCTAACTATAAAAACTAAAAATAAAATAAATGATAAAAAAAAATGATGTTAACCCATATTAATTTTTCAAACTCGTGATCCAAGTTATTAGACTAGATGCATCATATTTGAAAAAACTATGAAACCCAATTTCTAACCAATAAAATATTAGATGATGAAACTAGAAAAATAATTTAAATTATATAAAAGAGTCCAAAATAAAAAAAATAACAATTAAAAGAATGATGATCAAAATTAAAATTAAAAAAATATTTTTTTTATTGAAGGGTAAAATTAAAAAGAAAAATCAATTTAACATGAACAAAAAAAAATAATCAAAAGAATGAGAATCAAAATAAAAATAAAAAATAAAATAATTTTTTATTGAAAGGTAAAGTTAAAAAGAAAAAATTATTTTAACTAAAGGCTAAAAAAAGAGAGAAAGTCAAAATAATAAGGGTTAAATTAAAAAAAATAACATATCATAAATTAAAATTGAATAATTAAATTGAAAAAAAATAAATTTTATAAAATAATTAAGAATAAAAATTTGAAATAAAAAAGACTCCCATCTTAATAAATAAGAGTACAAGTCGAAAATTTTAAATAGTCAATGAGATTTTTGAGAGGAAAAGCGAGAAAAATGAGAGGAGGAGATGAAAAAATTGACGTCGAACAGCTACTCCAACCCCGCTACATGCTATCTTGAAAGGAAGAGGAATTCATGTAGATTCTAATGAAATGGCATTAGCTATTTTTGGCCGCTGTAAGCGGCATGCACTACTTAAACGTAACGGGTGGCTTAGTTGCTGGCGCGTTCAACGCACGCGTCAATTATTTTTATTTTTTAAAATTTTTTTTTATACTTATAAAAACATTTGGCTTCCTAAAATTTCAAATAAATATTTTTATGTAGATTTTCAATACCTTTGGCTTCCTAAAATTCTAAACAAATATTTTTTACTATTTGATTTTTTGTAGTTATATGATACTGTTTGTTTTTATATTTTAAAAATATTTTTTAAAAAAATTATTTTTTTATTTTAAATTAATATGTTCTAATATTTTTAGATTATTTTGATGCATTAATATAAAAATTAATTTTAAAAAATTAAAAAAAATATTATTTTAATATATTTTAAATAAAATACTTTAAAAATTAACCATAGTCTTCCTTCCGATTATTTTAATAGCAGAACGCCAAATTTTAAACTTTTGTAAGATGCTACACCTCATTTATATAATATTAGATATAAAACCTGCGCCTCTCAATAAACTATATTATTTTTATAAATAAATTTTCGTACTATTTTAGCATAATTGTTTTTTCCATGGAAAAAAAAACTCGGATACTGCACCCTCTTGAAAACATGTAATGCTTCATTGATCTATCAATCGTTTAGTACATGGGTGCACCAAGGATGGAAAAAGATGTCAAATAAGGCTGCATCCTCTGAGCCAACCTGAGAGAAAAGCTGAGGAAAGTCCACATGCTTTGCACAGAATAGTCCAGTGCATTCATTGATCTCATGATTTCATGTGAGCCAGTCACTGTCATCAACACCAAGCTTACGAGTAGCCAGGGCATTGCACCAGGCACGAACCAGTTTCTTAATGGAAAGAAAGGAGACCCCATCAAAAACAGGACACTCACCTAGCCCAGGTGCACTGAAACTAATGTGTATTGTGTGCCCATAAATTACTGTATATGTCCCTTGATTGCATATTGGTCACGTGCTTTTCATCAAGTCGACCAACCCTAGCTACTCACCAAGAATGGCCACGGAAGTCTCTATGCTATCCTTCCATGCATGAACAAGATGTAGAGAAAAGCCAGGAGAGAACAAGGAGCTAGGTCAAAAATGGACAGCCAAGCATGCATAACAATAACCTTATGAGTTTATTATACAAAAATATGGACTCCCTTTAGTTTTATTAAAATATTCAAGTTTATGAAACACTAATTAAGATAGAATTTTTTTATTTTACCTAGCAAGATTTTCTTAAACTAGCAAGGAAGAGAGAGATCAAAGGAGACTAAGAAAAGAAAAAGAAAAAAGGAAGCGATGTCATGATTTGCAGTAGAAAAGATTACGGCCACTTAAGGAGGAGAAATGGTATTTTTTATATTAGTTAACGATGTGCCTTTTGTTTTTAGTTGTTTATTATATATTTGCGGAATAATAACCAAGATATTTTGAATTTTTATTATAGGAATTGCAAATTGTGAGGGTGTAATTTTGACTTATGAGAGGTATTTTATGATTCTTTGATTTTATTCTTAATATTTTGATTGCAAATATTTTTTTTAATTAACATGGATATTTGAGTCAATTTTTATATACTTCAACTAATTTTACGGGTCCTGAAGTTAATGATTATATAAGTTTTCAGTAACTATGAGACTTGTAAAACTTGAACTAGTGACCTGTATATAGAAAGTAAATTTAAAGTCTAATTAATTAAACTATATCACTTAAAATTATAACTCAAGCATGTTTGATTGTTAATTATTAAAAAGTTGATTATTACACTTTATTTTTTATTTTTTTTACTTTGTAATTTAGTTTTGTGGGTTTGTCAAAATTATTACCTGCAGCAGAAGTTTGTCCCCCCACTGAAGTTTTGTTTTGCCATAAGTTAAATATGTTTGTAAAAACATTATTTTTATTTGGACCCATTTTCAATTCTAAATTAGTTTCTTCTTCTTATTATTTTTTAAAATTCCATTTGGGTTCTTTTACATATATAGGGAGGTCCATTGTCAACATTTTGTTTTTCACGCCACTTTAATTACTAATATATTATTGAATTAGATGTATTTCTAAAAAATTGAGCATATATCTAGCCTTCCTACTTCGTTTTATACTGCCACATTGTCATGCTAGCTATTAATTGGCTCTCTTTTTTTCTCTTTTTTTTTCCTCTCATAAGTTTTGCTATTAAAACTTCAACAAGACAGCTGTTACGATATTCAACAACTACTTCTATGGAATATCTGAAAAGAAAATGCAATAGGATGGCTATTAAAGGATTGTGACAGCTTAATCCAGCTTTCCACTGAACAAACAAGTGGAAAAGTTTTGTTTGAAGTCGTAAGTGTTGATGCTGTTCTTTAATAACATATGAAGAAGATGGTTTTGCCCTCATAATGTCTGAGAGGCCATGTCTGGATACTTTCTATGTATTTTATGAGGTAGCATTCAATCTATTTTCACCTAGAAATCTTGACTCTTCTGCTACACTTTCTTCCATGTCAAACAGTACTAGCCATCATACACCTCTATCGCATGCTATTTCATATACCTTTTTTATACACTTTTGCAATAGGTCCTATGTATTGTAGGATTGCTTTCATGAATATGGCTCTCGAATCTCAAATCTTTTGTATAAGGTCAAATTGATAGCTAAAAAGTATACTCAGAGATATTGGGCTAGACTATTAGGAGATATTCTCACTAATTACAAAGCTAAACATGTTGAAATTCCTCTTGTCCCCTACAATAAACTTAGATTGACTATCGTACCAATTTGATGTGAAGAAAGTATTTTTTCATGATGACCTTGAAAAGAAAATCTAAATGGAGATCTTACTGAGATACATGAAAAAAATTATATTAATAATATAATTAAGCTATGAATAGAGTAATCCACATCATATATTATTTATAAAGCATCAATATGATAAAATAACTGCCTTAATTATATACATGGATGGCATGATAATCACTGGAAAATAATCCTAGAAAAATATCAAAATTTCATAAATAGTTAGTTGTTGGATCTGAAATAAATATTCTAAGAGGACTAAAATACTTCCTGGAAATTAAGGTTGTACAATCAAAACATGGTATATTTCTTTCTAAATAAAAGTAAGATTTACTTTTAGAGGTCGGATCATTAGAATATAAGCTTATAAAGACGTCAGTCAATCATCCAAAATCATAATCTTTGAGAGTATCTGAATTAGATTATAACAAATAAATAGAAATACTTGAATTTGGTAAGAAAACTTATTTAGCTCTCGCATACCTGATCATATATTATACATGCGGTAATGTAGCAAGTCAATTCATACATTGCCTAAGTACATATCATATGAATGTAATGACTAGAATACTTCAATACTTGAAATCTTCTCCATAAAGAGAATTATGTTTTCAAGAAATAACCACTTAAGATTTATAGTTTATACAAATGCAGATTGAACTAGTAATATCTCAGACAAGAAATCTACTTCAAGATATTTTACTTTTGTTAGAGAGAACCTTGTAACATGGAGGAGTAAGAAACAACAAATTGTAGCTTTATCAAAGTGCAGAGACTAAGTTTCATAGCATAGCCAAAAGACTATATGAACTCTTTTGGGTGAGAAGATCGTTGACAGAGATTGGATTGCCACCTACCAGTAAAATAAAGTTGTTCTATGATTACATGGGTGTTATTGCAATAGCTCATAATCTCGTATGATTGAACAAAACATGTTAAAATAGACATAAATTTTATTAAACAAAACTTTAAAAAAATATAATAATTTAGTTTCCATGTGTAAAGTTTAAATATCAATTTACAGATATACTTGTGGTAAAAACTTTCAGCATACCTTGCTTGAAAGGTTGGGCATCAAAGACCTGTTACACACTAATACGATGGGGAGTGTTAGAGTGAAGAGAATAAGTGAACAACATAGGAATTGAATAATAAAGTAATTGTTTGTGAGCTAATTGGATTTTTAAATGCTTTGAATAAGTAAACAATATAGGAATTGAATTGAATAATGAATAATGTGGCTTGCTACATGGTGAATCCGTGAGTTTGCTTGGTTGGATAGTTCAGATCACGCCTGATTTGATCCAATGGTCCATATGTAAATGATTTTAAACTAATCTATGGTTGTGATTTGTTCGGGCTTTGATTCGGTTTTTAATGAATGGTTGAGATTAATATCTATTTGGAATGAATGACTATATTTCTTCACTTTTTTTCTTACCATTGAAAAATATGGTTTTTATTCAAAAAAAAAAATATTTTAACTGTGAAATGAGGAATTCGACTCTGATAAATTATTTTGATCATTTTTTACTTGGAAAATTTAATTTGTTTGTAAAATGATGGTTTTAGTTAATTTTAACTGGAAACTCGATTTTAATATTAAAATGATGGATTTAATCTTGATAAACCAATTATAACACAACGGACATTTTGTTTTGATCGTAATATGATAGGTTTGATCTTGATAAACTAATTCTGACATGAAAAACTTGGTTTTGACTATCAAATAGTGGTTGTTAAATTAAGAGATATAGTTTTCTTCTCTGAATTACTTTCAGGATTTTAATCTCTCAAAAAGCTTTCTAAGGATCAAGGTATGGTTCTTCTAAATAATTTATTAAATGTGAAAATAATGAGTTCTTAGATTATGAATATTATAATTTAATTATATTTAAGTGTATTCTTTTTACAAGTTAAAGTATTAAAACACATACAGTACTAGATGATTTTGTCTCTTTTTACTCTATAATGAATGACAGTGCATGACAATTTGCAGCAGAAGATGAGCTGGATCTAGGATTTTTCAATATTGGACTTAGTGCCCTTTAATTTTTTAAATTAATCCAGGCAATTGGTTAAATACCCTTTCCACCATTTTCCGAACAAAATCACACACTGTTAGCCATCGGTTTGTGAAGGCAACAATTGCAAATTATACTTCATCGGTTAAGTAAATCACCGTAGTAATTCAACAAAAAAAAAAAAAAGGAATCGAAGTTTAAAACAAGAAGAAATTTTATGGTCAATTTTAAATTTGCTAGAAAAAATTATGTTTAGTCTACATAATTTTTCTTTTTCTTTACGGTTTATTTAATTTTTGTAATTTTAATTTTAATTTAAACTTGATTTTTTTTAACATTTCAATTTTTAAATTTTATGAAGAAAAAGAAAGCCACTTGAAAATAATAAATAAAAAAAAAAGTTATCGATTCATCACAACCTCAACAATAAAAGTAGTTGATATTAGTGTCAACTAGTTTAAATTAACAAGAGGAATATGATGATAGAATATTTTTTTTCCACAAATATATCTGAAAAAATAGAACAAGTTTTATTTATATTTTTTTATTCAGTCGATTTTTATTTTTTAGTGATGTTGGTGTTCTTTAGGGTTAGTAAATGATTTGTGAAGATTTATATGGTGTTTTTAAGAAGGTTTTAGATAAAACTAAGTTAAAAATTGATTTTTTAAAGTTCAAAAACTTGAAAAAACATAATTATAGGTGAGATGTTATACTTCGTTATGGGTGACTCCTCACTCATGTTTAAAATAATAAAAAAAAAAGATCAAACTTGAGAAGTGTTTTAGAAAAACCAGGCAAGAACACTGATTTTTTAATTAAAGCTAAGCACCTAGTCTATTTTTAAAGGGCCAAGCATGTTTATAGATGGTAATAACATTCTATAATGCTTTCTCATTTTTTCCTCCTTTGATAATTTATTTTGATAGTTGAAATTTTTAGTTTTTAGATTTGATCATTTAACATTATGTTGATTTAAGATTAGACTTGATGATTTGTTTTCATTGCTTAGGTATAGTGATCCTATAATGAACCCTTTCTTTTATTGATTTAAAATAATTAAAGTATTGGGCTAGATTATAAACATAAACAAATATTCAGGCCTTTTTTCCCTAGCATTAGGGACTGAATTGAATGGGGAAGGAAAAATGATGAACTCTTTTTTTTTTTTTTTTTTTGTCTTTGATCACTTAATTTTTTTTAATTAATTTGATCCTTTCATATTTAGTTTATTTAAGACTTAACTTAATGCTTTGTTTTATTTTTCTATATATAAAGATTTTATGATGTCGAGAAACACTTGAACTGTATAGTTAATGCATGGTTTGAAAAAATAAAATTTAATTTAATTGATATAAAACAATTAAGGTTTCAGGTGCCAAATTTGAAACCAAAACAATTTCAGCCCCATTTTTACAAGATCAAGGACAAAATTAAAAGGATAGGTGGAGGTTATTTGGTGTGTATAGCACACTTGCTAGCGTGTGAGGAAAACTTGCTACACTTTGATGGCGCTTGCAACTTGCTTTAATATTTGTAAATGGTCATCTTTGATGGTGATGGGGTTATTCGATAAAGGCTTAGATATAAATTGGCATGTGGTAGAAGACATGTTACATTGTAATTTTGTCGGCCTATTTTTTTTTTATTTCTTCTTGTTTTTCTTGAATTTTACACCTTTTTCGTTAAAAAATATAAAGTGAGTTGTGAATTTGTTTTATGTTAAATTTGATTTTTATTTTTTATTTTTTTTATTTACTTGATATTAAATTGATTTAAGATTGAGTTTAATGATTTGTTTTATTAAAATTGTTTTTTTCTCAAATGAGTCAAAGCCCAAGTTTTCGTCTACCTCATAAAATGATTGTATGGTGTTATGAAAGGCATTAATTTTATAAATGTTTTGCATTCTCTTTACTACTAAGGGATATACAATAATTGTACTAGAATGTGACATGTTGTTTGCCATTACGTGGCATAATGTTTTTTATTTTTTATAAAAAGTTAAAATGGATTGGCAACATCTTTATAGGCCAACACACCTTGACTTTTTTTTTTTGTGAGCTAGGCCCAAACAACTATTTTTTGTTTGTAACGGCTTTTACTTTGTTTTATCTTTTTTATTATTTAGAATCATTATTGTTTTGATTTTAAATGTGTTTATCATATTATTTTATTTCACACTATTCACCTTTTCATTTTGTTATTTTATAGGATGATAACTTTTTTATATATGCAAGCAAGTTTTCTTCTATGCAACCTTCTTTGTTCTTGTTTTTTTGAAAAAAATTGATTCTAATTTTTTTCCTACATCATGCTTTCAAAAATGAATTACAAAACAATTCTCGTGATAATCCACAAGTGTGTTGTCCTTATATTTTTTTAATACAATCACGTGGAAATCATTGACATGTTTTTTTTATTTTTAAAAAATATTTATTGTTATGTGATGTGCAAAAACAACACATGCTAATATTGTAAAAGGAGTTTTATTATTTTAAGCATTTTGATTGTATATTTTTTATTATGATATGATTGAATAAAATATAGTTTTGAAAAAGAAAATTTATTAAACCTAATCAGGTCCATGACTCTGGTTGCAGGTTTAATGGATTAATTCGGATCGATTCAATTTTTCACCGCCTCAGTATTTATCAAAACATGTCATCTTTAAATTTGTTTTTTCAAGACATATTTTTTACCGGTTTTCCATGTTGTCTATTAACCCGCCAAGTTGATCGGGTCACATCAAATCAACCCCTACACGATTTGATTTGAAACTTAAGCTAAGTAAGATATTGTATTGGACGGCATGAACGTTAACCGACGGAGCCGAATATGATGGCACTTCCGAAGAGTTCCTTGCAAAATTGCGCTAGCATTGTCTTATTCTTATGTATTTTGATATAGTCACATTAAATTCATTATAGTTTTTTTTTTTTTTTAAAAAAAAAAACTTGCTTTTAACAATGACTAATGTTTTTCCTACTATTATGAAACATGTTAGCAACGTCTGACCATTATTGTTTTATATTAGAAAATAAAATTTTTAATACATAGTAAGAGTCACTTATCTAAATAAGCCCTAAAAGAGAAATTCTTCTCTTCGAAACTTGGTAACCAAGGTAGGTAAGTGTAGGGTTTGAAAATGGAGCCCATTATCTCATATCGCATGCATCTTGCCATTCTTGTTTAGGTATGCAGCTAATTTCTTCGGATGAATCAAGTATGAGTAAGGTTCAATCAAGAATTATAGGTTCCCTTGAAACAAAACGATAGAGGCGAGAGAGTACTTGGCATTGCTTTAAACTGAAAATGCAATGAATGGCCATGTGAATGGGCCTCTCTCTCAGATCCAAAACTGTAGCCTTAGGTTTGATGCCACAAATCCTTCGGGTCCCTCTCCTTCTTTTGGCTCTCTCTCTCACACTTATCTTGAGAAGACAAAGCAGAGAAAGCTGTTGCCATGGAGAATTCAGATAAAACAAGCAACCTTGGCTTGTTTTTCGGCCTTTTCCAAATTTAGAAGGATGTTGTCTTTGCCCTTATATGTGTCTGTAAAGCATATTTCTCCAAGTCTGGTCATAAGACAATCCAAGCCGTTTGATTAGTTGAAATTTCCTTTTCTGTTGTACAATTAAATCCATTTAATAAGTATATCATATTCATATTACCCCTTTCCCAAAAAAAAAAAAAAAACCATTGTTAGCGCAAGCATATTTATATGAAGATATAATTAGCAAAAATATTTTTTAAAAAAACCTTTACATTTGTTAGCACATTACCACGAATTAGCATATGAGATATTTTTTTTTAACGATGAGAATTTCTTCTGATAGTAGGGTAAGAAAATAATTTAATGATTTTTTTTATATATAGAATATAGATAAGACCATAAGAACAAAGTGCTAGGGATGAATGAGAAATTTGATTTTAAATAGTTTATGTTTATATATAAAGAGTTTGTGTTTGTTAAAACAAAAATGGTTTTTTTTTTTTTTCAAATCAATTATGTATCCTTTTCCATGAAGTATTTTATAAGCATTTTGAACTCTAATCTCAAATGTATATAAAGTTTGTAACAAGGATCGGCCACCCTTTATTCATAATAGCACATACATAAAAGGTTGACCTCCGATTAATTAATTCCTTTCTGCCTTCATTTTTGCTTAATTAGTTTACACGCTAGCTAGTTTACAGGCACGCCCTGTACCAATAGTTGGATTAATTTTGTTTCAATGTAATTAAAAATATTTAGATCATAAAAAATTATTTTATATTATTATTAAATTTAGTTTAATAGATCAACATTAAAATTTTTCAACCCAATTCTTTATATAACTTATGATTAAAACTAAATATTATGAAAGTTGTCCCATCATAACTTATTCAATTTAACTTATCTAAAAAGCTGAGCCCAAAAAAAAAAAAACAATTTAAAAACCCTCTCAACACAACTCCTTGTCTAGCAAAGATTTAAAATTAAAATCATGTGTAAATTATTATGATATAACTCAATTAATTTAATTTGACTAGATTAAAGACAATCTGATCGACCTATAAAAAAATCTAACATAGAAATTAAAAAAAAATAATGAAATTAAATGGAAAAAATCTTTTAACCTAACTCTTTATATAACTCGTATTTCAAACTAAATTGTGTTGATGTTTCCTTAACATGACCCTGTAAACTTGCTCGGTCTAAAAAAGACCCGACCAACCAATATAAAAGATTTTTGAGAAAGAAATTGTAAAAAAAAATAAAAAATCTTACACAACTTTTGTCTAATCCAAAAATAATATGGTTGATCAATAAAATATATTTAAGGATAAAATAAAAAGAAAAATAAATGAAATTTATAGTAAAAACTACTTTTTGTCAATTCCGAGTTTAAAGTTGATTTTTGTAAAATTTATTATATTAATGTTTAATTGATTTGACCGATCTAAAAATAAATTGAATGATTATTAAAAAAAGTTTATCAATGGAATTAAAAAAATAAAATTAAAAGAAAAATAAAAGGTTAAAATTTTTATTTTTTATTATTTTTTTAAAAAAGAAGTGATGGTCCAGAAAGCATGTCAGTTATTTAAGTAGAGAAAGGTTACCCGTTGTTGCAACCAGGCTAATTTTTTTTATAATCAACAAAAAGTAGCATTATGAACTGTTTGAGGCAACTCATCTAGTTGTTCTGCATCACCAGACGTGACATTATCTGCCTTATCTCACCAAATTCATCCCTGTAAACTGCAAATCTACTTTTAATAATTGTCCTTCTATCATATGCTCTGCCTCCACGTTGGCATGTGAATGACACTTATCGCCATTGTTGTGTGTCCTTGACTTCATTGTGTGATACATGTCCATCCGTCCTTTTGCATCATTCCAATGGTCGGTGGAGGAAAAAAATAGAAAAAAAATCTTGTTTTTGACAGGTTTCAGAGGGCCGTTTGTCATTGCGTGTAAAAAATATTTTTTAAAAAATTTGATTTTTTTATTTTAAATTAATATATTTTTGATATTTTTAAATTATTTTGATATTTTAATCTAAAAAATATTATTAATATATTCTTTTAAATAAAAAAACATTTTAAAAAAATTAAAATTACACTCTTAAACATACTTTTATTCTTGCATAACAAAATACTGAAATCAATTTATTCGGATTTACTTCTCCACCGCCATCATTTCTTAGGGTTTGGACCAAATTAATATGATGTGAAATTTGAAATCTTGCCAGTATAGAGATATGCTTCACATGTGGAGCCCCTCTCCATGCGCCTTATTTCCCACTTTCTTCTTTAAATGAAACAGGCGATTGCAAACTGATAGCAGTATAGGTTAATTGATTAGATTTTAATTTTATTTTTAAAAAATTATTAATTTAAGTTTTAAAAAATATATGCTTATTAAATATTTATATAGTAGTTAATTTTAAAATTTTTAAAATTAATTGAGATATACACAAGTTAATCCAGATATTTATATTAATCCAAAAAATAAAAAATAAGCAGTTGCATTATTTTTACTGGCTAAAAATTAAACACAATTAAATTGTATTGAGTGGAAATGAATTATGGACTTACGATTAAAAATGATTCATCCACCTGTAATTAATGAACGGGTTCACAAACACTGGCGTTTTAAGCTATAATAATTAGCTTGTGCTTTTTGTAATCAAAGAAACTGAGAGGAAAAATCTCACAAGCTTTCAAATTATTTCAATGATATTACTCTTTATTATCACCAAATTATTTCAATATTTGTTTGATAAGTTTATAACTTCATTTTCTCCCTCAACCTACAAATTAAGTATTTCTTTCAATCCTTTCTTATTTATCTTTGAATGAGAGTCAATCACTCGGTCTTTTTAGTATGTGATTGACTTTAACATCTGTTTTTAACTTGAGCTGAAAAATATATTTCTTATGTTTTGCTATAAACATAGTCCAAGTTTATTTTATTGCTTTTTTTTTTTTCTAAACTTGTAATAGCTTAAGAGTTTTATTCATATTTTGTTTCTATACTCTTCAGTTGTTTTTTATTGAAACCTTGTACTATTTTTTGTATTGATTGCATCCTTATAATATTTATTTTGTTTTGTTTCCATCCCTCCTTTATTTTGTGAGTTGGTGTGGCACATTACCCTCTTGAATACACAACAGTGTCATATGTAGGACTCTCCAATAAAGGGACATTCAATAAATAAGTCTCATCATACATATGTAAAATGTGTCACATATGGGATTGGAGACTTTTTTTAAAAATTAATTATAATAATCTAAAAATAATAAAATAATACATAAGAAAACCTAACATTACTGTCATTACTCAATTTTTACCCTCTACAAATACAATAATTTGCATCAAAGTATCTTGCAGACAAAATTAGTCGATTTTTACAAAATAAAGACAATTGCTGAAAAGGGATCAAAATACAAAAAGATCCAAAAGTAAAAATAAATAAAAAATACAACTAGGGATAAAATCAAATAAATAATGAAATTCAAAAGACAAGGACCAAGCTAGAGCAAATACAAAAGTGTCAAGAATAATTTTGAGTGACAATTAGGGGCGTGATCAAAGAAAAACAAATGAAGAAAGAGGTTAAAATTGGCTGAAATTTGAAGAATTAAAGACAAGAGGACCAAAATCAAAGAGTTGATAAAATTTAAGGGTCCTATTAATTCAATCAAGAGCTTAATTGAAGAGAAAAATTAAAATTAAGAGTCAATTTAACCAAAAATACACAAATTGAGAAACCAAGGACTATATTGCAAAACATGGTAAAATAATAAGTCTCAATTAAGTTTGATCACAAGCATAATAGAAAGAAATCTAATGTAACGACTAATATTTAGGAGAAACAATTTAATATATTTAAAATCATAAATAACATGAAACTAGAGAATTTGTTTTCTACATGTGTGTGTAGAAATTTTAGCAAAGTTTCTCTTAATTTTAATAATTATTCATCTATACAAATCCAATTTTTCACAAGATCCAATTTCTAGGATCATTTCAATACCTAACAAGATCAAAGTTCATTTCAAAATCCAACTTTAGTTTGATTTTTCAGTTTTAGACTTATGAAATCAAACCGAACCGAACCGCATATTTTTTAAAATATTATAATCGGTTTAATTAATTTTTTTCATTATTCGGTTTCTTTGGTTATTTTTTTTTCTAATTTTCTTGGTTTAATCTGTTTTGCAGCTTTTCTGTTCACCTCTAAAACTAACACCTCCAGTACCACTTAAATACTAGTTAATATTTGAATTTTTGGTCGTCAAGTAAACTTTCATCTCTAATACCACTCATATATTATTCAATATTTAAATTCGCTTTTCAATTGTTCTATAATTACATCGCACTATGTATATATGCATAAACAAGTAATTAAAGAATTTATATTATTTATCAACTAGAGCTTTAAACAATTTAAATACAAAAGTATAAAGTACTTATTTGGTTCCTAAGCTTTAGATATAGTCATTTGTTGTTGTCTTGAACCTGTAGCCTCACCTGTTACCATAAGAATTCAAATGTCATTACAACATGAACACTATTGGAAACTCATATTAATTTTTTTTTGAAATAGTAATAGTTTATTATTGGTTAGAAAGGTCAATCGGTTCATACTGACACAACCAATTAATTAACTAGATACTACTTAATTTTATTGGTGTCCCTAACAATTGATTAAACGGTCAACTAGTTTGGTCAACCAAATTAGATATCATCTAGTTTCATTAATCCTCATGTTAATCGATTGACCAAATCATTTAGTAATCCTAAATGATAGATCGATTTATACGGCACATCACATATCAATTTAGTTTTAGTTTTTTTCTATAATTAATTCTTCTCCCAATCATTTTTTTCATCATATAACATAATTGAACACTATTTCATGTCAATTTAAACAAAAACAATTTGGAATTATTTTCACTAATTTGACTGAAATACCCTTTCAAAAGGGAGCATAATTCTTCTTTAATGTCTTCACAACTCATTCATTACCCATTCTTAATTAATGCCTAAGAACATTATTCTTAACAAAGAATAAAAATGTTTAAACATTTCAACCTATAAAATTTCATTTTTCATAATATATACAGATTTCTTTTTAAGCTTTAAAACATACCAAAGTTAAAATTAATCACAGTGAAAGTGATCCTTACCTCCAAATCACAACGAAATTGATGAGATATCCAAGTTTTCTTCAACTCTTCTTTCCTTTCTCTCCTTAACTTCTAGCACCTTTATTTCTAAGCCTATAGCCATTACCAAAACCTGAAATCCTTTGTTGTAATCCTTAAAAACTTTCCTAAGCACTTTAATCTTCTTCTCTTAAGTGTTTTAAAGAAATAAATTAAAAGAAATCATGGATGTTTTGTTATCCTTTCTTCCCTCAATAGGCAGTAGCTTTTAGCTTCCAAGAAAAGCCAAAAAAACTATTTACGAACCCTGTTAATTGTTATTTATATTCTCATTATGCTATAATCCAAGAAGTTTTTTGTTTACCTTGGTATCATGTTTCAACAAAAAATTTACAACTTTTCTTGCCTCAAAGTTTTAATCCATGAAACTTCATTCTATATATATATATATATATATATATATATATATATATATATATATATATATATATAATTCCATTATATTTTTGGGTTAATTTTCCAACATTTTATATATATATATATATAATTCCATTATATTTTTGGGTTAATTTTCCAACATTTTACTAACACGAAAATATTTTTAAATGGGTTTTTGCATCCAAAGATCAAAATCTAATTTGAGTAAAAATTAAAGAAAAATGTTATGTAGCGAGTGCATGAGCATAAATTCATATCTAATTCATATATGCATGGTAGCAAAATATATAAATGAAATAATAAAAAATAACATTAAGATCAAGCCCATAAAAATAATAATAAATCAAACAAAACATGTAATATAGATATGCATGTAAAAACAAATAGCATAATAGATATTTCAAAAAAAAAAAAAACAAACAAAGCATAGCCCTTACTAAGGTTCCGGTATAGTTGTTATTCTATTATAGGAGACATCTTGATGAGTTGATTAGGATTGGTAAGGGTAAAAATAGAAAGAAAAAAAAATGATTGTAACCTAGTTTTATAGTAATTGTGAGTCATAACTAGTCTTTAGATATTTTAGATAAATGACTGATTTACTAAAACAAATATGAAAGTCACCATAAAATATATTCCCTAAGGTAACGTACT
This sequence comes from Populus tomentosa, assembly GCA_018804465.1. Classification (NCBI taxonomy): domain Eukaryota; kingdom Viridiplantae; phylum Streptophyta; class Magnoliopsida; order Malpighiales; family Salicaceae; genus Populus; species Populus tomentosa. The sequence continues at coordinate 4,263,965 of CM031981.1, forward strand.
TCTTGTTAGTTTATAATGATAAAATATACTTATGATGTATTAATATTAAGAGTTTGTCTAAACTGATAAATGTTTTTGTTATTAATATGAACCTAAAACAATGATTTGGTACCTGGCATAGCAACAGAGCCTAATTATCACTTTTGAAGTACAAGCATTAAACCCGAGATGATAACGAATAATAAAGTAGGCTTTATCCTTTTTATTTAATCATATTCAGGAAGAACTCTAAGGATGTTGCTACCACTCGATAGGCTTTTACTAGTTCATATTGACTTAACCCATTTCCACTCACAATGATAAAAAGAACTATATTGAAAGACCTAAAATTCACACATTAAAAAAAAACAAGTAAGATTTACAAACAAATATTAGAAATAAAATATCTACATGATTTTTTTATATATGAAAAAAACAACAAAGCCTTAACATCCAAAAGATAAAGATCTTATCAAGAATCTTATCACTCATGGGTTGGTTTTTATATAAAAAAAAATAAGTGCGAACAAAAACCTTTAAATTTATTTATTTATTTTTGTATAAAACAACAAAGTCTCAAAAACTAGAAAACATAATCCTTTTAAGGATTTTATTGCCCATGGGTTGATTCTTTGGTACAAACAACTATCAATATATAAACGCACAAGAGAAATTAAAAAAAAATGTATATAATCACATCATTTTAAGAAAATAAAGTACAAATTTCACAATAAAAAAACACACATATCTACATATAAAGTTTCCACACTGAAATCAAATAATTACACCTTGGATAATTTTAGTGCAACTTGACCTCCTAATTCCATCCAAGGGTATTCATTTCAACTTTATCTTATTTTAAAATAATAATTCTCTTAAGCCTTCATACTTCAAGGTTACCCTATAATAGTGGACCCCAATAATTTAAATATTATATAAAACATATAAAAATCAGCTACATGTTACTAATTTTTCAAAACAAACAAATAAGTGCAATGGAGTTCAAAAATGAACTTTAGGAGCTACTAACATGGACTAAGAACCTGTTTGGTAACGTGGGAGCGTCCACGTTTCCAGCGGTTTACTTGTGCAAGCTGTTTGGTTAACAGCTACCATCGTTTTAAAACTCCATAGGGCCCATATAAATTGAGTTTCAAACGCAGGGTAAACAAAAGCAACTGTGGGCTGCTTTTTACCGTTGCTGCTGTTCAGAAAACGCAGCAAACTTTACCAAAAAATTAATTTCACACCAAACAATTAATTTCACCCTATCTGTCCTCAACTACACACCATCGTCTCCCCTCTTCTGCAATATTCGCCTCCCTGATCTCCCGATCCACAGCTGCCCTCTTCTCAAAAAATTAGTTCTCCTCCTCGCGATTAAACACACCCACATACTCTTTTCGTTCTCAAGACAAAAGGTAAAAGAGAGAGAGAGAGAGAGAGAGAGAGAGAGAGAGAAGGAGAGAGTTGGGCTTCTTCCTCATCATCTCTGTTGGGGGCGAGGGAGAGAGATAGTTTACTGCTGTTTTAACAAGGTTAGACATCACTTATTAATCCTGCTTTTGTTTGATTGATTGTGATGCTTCGTCCATTCTCTAACAAAGACACGAATTGGTTGTTAGCCGAGTGTAGATCAAGCCCATCTGCCACCGATCTACTGTCATGATGAACTCATCTCGCGTTTGAAGAAGACATGCACTGACCCAGGTAATTTTATTCCCACTTGACCTAAAAAAATGTTTAGATCATGTTGTATCAGCTTAAACTAACTGTTTTCTCTAAAAAAAATGTTCTCTTCCTGTGACTTTTATTTGCAGAACCAACGAGATCATCGAAATATTATCTTCCTGGAAAGCTCAAGCAGAAGCATCTTACGAAGCTCATTCTCGGTTGCACACGAAATTACCAGGTTAATTGCTCTGTTTCGGTTCAACAATTACTGTATCTATCTCATTGTCTTTTTGCATGTGATTGTGGTTCTGCGTGGTGTTCAAATTTGACATGTGAATATTTCCTTACACTTTTATGCATACATAGGCACAAATACATTTGCTATCCTGTTGAAGACTTTTGGTTTTGATGTGGGTTTTATTTTTAAATGGAGCTAGCCGGTCATTATCTTCATTGTCTCTGCTAAAATTCAATTTAGCATTACTAGAATAATTATTTGTGTTCAACATATTTTTCACTGGGCATGACCTAAAAAGTGTAGATTATGATATCTTATTGTAAAGCACAACTAGTTCAATTATACTTCCTCTGCATCTAGCATTAAGAATTTGGAGGTATGCTTTATGGTTACAATTCATTTTCACTATCTCCACAAATACATTAATGTCAGGAGTTTGAGTGTTTTTTTTTTTTATTATTATTAATATGTCAAGTACATGTAGAATTTAGAAGTAATCATCTTCAACTTTGATACAATTATTGTAGTTCTATACTGAATAATGCTCTTACTATCAAGTCAGAATCCAAACTACAATAGGAAGGAAAGTTTTTGTTTATTGCGACACACAAACCTGTCTCTCATGTCCCTTCTACTTTTGGTCTCTTAAAGTCATAGCGACTTCCGATTTATTTTTATCCTCAATTTTATAGGAAATGCCTTTTTTACTTAGAGGAATTTACACTTTGTATTGATGGTGTCTTAATGGTGAACTGGTGGCGAAAAACAGTATAATTTGTTAGTAAGAGGCTGCAACTTTCAGGATGAAGGCAACCCTGTTTTTGTTCCCATTTCTTTTAGTTTAATCAAAATGATCTATTTTCTTTTAAGAGCTCATACATATCATACGAGCCGTGGTAATTTTGTCATTAACATTTTATTTAGATTTCATACATGAGTCTCATGTCCAAAATCTGTCAGTTTGGATGAAAAGGTTTGACATAATTAGGGATGTAGGGACCAATTATAGACTCACCTCACCCTCTTGTATGTACACAAATTAGGCAAAAACGAGAACATGGACGATTCTCAATCACAAGATAAGGCTTGTTGGACTAGAGAGATGTTGCACGCTTTTTGTGACATATGTATTAAAGCAATTGAGCAAGGTATGCAACCCAACACACATTTTGACAAAGCTGGGTGGAAGTTTGTTATGAATAGCTTTAAGGATCAAACTGGCCATGCATTAACGAAAGCACAATTAAAGAATAAGTGGGACGGAATTAAAAAAGATTGGAGAATATGGAAAAGGTTGATTTCCGAAACAGGAGTAGGATGGAGTGCTGAACTTGGAACAATTGCGGCTCCTGATGAATGGTGGAAAGCTAAAAACCAGGTCTTTTTTTCAGTATTTTTATAGCTGTTCTTTACTGTTTGGTTGCATGCTTTGTCATAATTTTTTATGCATTTTTTCCTTCATTGTCCCTTGTTGTAGGAGATACGCGGGGTAAGAAAGTTTAGGCATGCTGGGATCGATCCAACTTTGTGTTGTAAATATGATATCATGTTTACAAACACTGTTGCAACCGGTCAGTATGCTTGGGCTCCATCGCAGGGTCTGAATTCTGATGAAGATGGTATCGGTCAAATGCACACTAACGCAATGAATGATGACCCTCATCTTCATGAAGGTAGTGGAGATTCTAAGGAGGGTAGTCTTTCTAATTTTGTTGCCGATGTGGAGAATATGGTGGCTGGTGTGACTTTTGCCAATAGCACAAGCAATCCCACCGGTAGTAGTGGGAAAAGAAAAGATGTGCAACAAAGTTCTAGACAAAATGAGAAAAAAAAAGGAGTGCCGGAAGGGGATCGCAATTGTTTTCTCGATTAGATAAGTTAGTGGATAGTGTTTCTACCAAGAGTGAATGCACGTCAAGTGTTTTGGATAAAAAAGGTTGTAGCATAGAAGAGGTGATGAAGGAGTTTCACTCCATTGATGAAGTGGTGTTTGGCAGTGAGTTGTATTGTTTTGCAACTGAGTTTTTTATGGTTAGAAGTAGGAGGGAAATATGGGCAGCAATTGGTGATATGGACCGAAAATTTCAGTGGCTGAAATTAATGTTCGATCGAAGGGCAAACTACCGACCTTGAAGTAAGTTTACATTTGATACATGAAAAACTTACATTAATGTATGTTATTGTGTGTTGTATGTTGCAGCAATGAAATTCTGTTTTGTGTCAAAAAAATTTCAATGTTTATGTGTTTTTTCGCAGGTAAAAGTGCAAAAAAATTTGAGGTTCATGAGGTGTTGCTACGGCTGTAGAATTGCAAAATGGGTTATGCAAACGGTTATGCCTTTGCTGTTTTTCCCAGGTTTCGTAACTTGTAACGTATCATATGTTGAACACTTTTTATGTATTTATAATTGTCGGTTGTTTGTTATGTTTGAGAAATTATTAACAGCTATTGTTGTTCCTTTTACAAGCTGTTATTGTAGGTTTAGTGTTGACTTCTATAATCTACTTTGAATGCTGGATAAATCTGTGTTCAGTTGGCTTTTTTCAGCCTTGAATTTTATATTGTAACGTAATGGATTGCATTGTGTTTTATGAGTTGAATGGCTACTGATTGGTTGAATGTATGTTGAGTTGAAAGGCAGCTAATGAGGTGCAGTATAGTTCCTTACATGAATGTTTGAAAGTGGGTTGAATGGGAGTTGGTAGGTTGAATGGTTGGTAATGGTAAAAATATTTGCTGCTGGGTTTGGCAGCAGTAAATATATGTTGGTGTTTGTGTTTCTATTTAAGATGCATTAGAAGTCCTTTGCATTTTCATTGGCTGGACATAAAATTTGCAAGCATTCCAACGTGTATTGAGGGCTGTTTCAAGAGGTTTTGTGGCTGTTTTTAGACTGCAACGTCAAGTGCATTGACTTTAGAAGGTTGTTTGTTAATTTTATGGATGCTTTTTAGTTAATAATGCTTTATATTTTTGTTTTGTTAGCAGAAGGTTGGTGGTAAACAATTGTATGGCTGCTGCTATTGTCCATTAAACAAGTGCATGTATGGTTTTTTGTCAACTTAAACAGCAGCCCCTTCTCTTTATGGCTGCTGTTATTGTCAATTAAATAAGTGCATGTATGGTTTTTTCAGCTTTATATTTAGGAATCTTGATAGAGTGATGCTTCATAAAAGCCTTTAGATGATTCATTAAAGATGCTCGATCAGATAAAGGCGTGGAACAAGTAAGACTGCAAAGCTAGGCCGACACACCTAGCCTCCGTTAATAATGTTTTATGTTTATGGGTGGGCTCTAATCTTTTATTAAAATATAAAATAGACAATGTATTGTTTATTCATTTAGTTTTTTGGTCACCAAAGAGATAGACAGAATGTGAGGCTATGGTTTTTGGACCTAAAAAACTAATTTGCAAACTATTTTCACGAAACAAACCAAATAAACATCTTAAGAAGTTTAATAAATCAGTTTCTAACCCTAAAATACCCTTAAATTTGTCCAAAAAAATAAATTAATTTGATTTTTTTCCCTTAACCTCAATCTATATTTCTAGATGAGATGAAAGCTAAAAAACATCATAGTAGCACTCCTATCATTAAAAAGAAACCATCAATATCAAAATTGATTTTTCAGTTGTTAAAAAAGAAAATAGGGTTGGTCTGACCGCTTAAAGATGCTTGATCTGTACCGCTTAATTGAACTTAGATGTTTTAAGTTAAGACCATCATGAACGATAAAAAAATTCAAAATAATTTAGTCAATGAACATGTATTTTGTATCGGTACGATGCAGGTTAAAAATTGATTGAAATTGTTTTTTGTAGATATGGATGCGAACTGGTTTAATGCACTTTTTGATGACCATTATGAAAATGTTATGAATAATATTGGTCGGTATGTGTCCGATGGGTTTGCTGGTACAAGTTCTGTAAGTGGATTTGGAGGAAGTTTCAGTGATGGTTATGGAAACTACAATAGTGAGGTTCAGGATGACGACATAAATCAACAGGATGACGATGACAGTGGAGATTTATTTTGGCGTAGAGAGTGTGATCGCAAAAAATTAGTCACCTGCACTGCAGGAGCAATGGCTTTATATCACGAAACGTATATTTATAAAGAGCCATGTATGAATTCATATAACACTGGCATGCGATGGTTGATTGAAATTATAAATGGTCATTGGATACGTTGTGTGAACATGTTTTGGATGGATTCTGACACATTGAAAAGTTTGGCTTTGGAGTTGGAAACGATGTATGGATTGAAACCGTCTAGACAGATGAGTGTTATTGAGAAATTAGGCATGTTTGTCTACACTTTAGCTCTAGGAGCGTCGAATAGGGAAGTGCAGGAGCGTTTTCAGCATTCAGGTGAAACTATTTCAAGAAATTTCAATGAGGTGCTTCGTTCTGTGTGCTTGCTTGCAACGTATATAATAAGACCAGTAGATCCAGAATTCACAACAACTCCATCGGAAATTGCAATGAATCCGAGATACATGCCCTATTTCAAGGTAAGCAATACTATGTACAAGTAGTTAAATATTTCAAAAGGTTATAATCAAATATTTACGTGTAATTAAATTGATTCGGCAATACACTTTATGTTTTTGTAGAATTGCATTGGAGCGATTGATGGAACACATGTACGTGCATGTGTTTCACAAGAAAATCAAATACCATTCATTGGTAGAAAAGGTATACCGACGCAAAATGTAATGGCAGCATGTAGCTTTGACATACAATTTACATTTGTTTGGGCTGGGTGGGAAGGTAGTGCTCATGATACAAGAATATTTTATGAGGCGATTGGAAATACAAACATACAATTTCCGAGGCCACCGGAAGGTAGATTTTCTTTCAAAAAATATGTTTGTTCAACTGTTCTAATTTTTTTTTATGAAGTTTTTTTGTAAGTGGGAAAAAATTCTGACATCTATGCAGGGAAGTATTATCTTGTTGATTCGGGATATCCGAATGAGTACGGTTACTTGGGTCCATATAGAGGGGAAAGATATCATCTTCCAGAATTTCATCGACGAGGACAACCCCGAAGTCGGGAGGAACTGTTTAACCGAGTCCATTCTTCATTACGATGTGTGATCGAACATACATTTGGAGTTTGGAAGAAAAGATGGCGAATCTTGCAAACCATGCCTGAGTTTCCTTACAAATCACAGGTTAAAATTGTTGTCGCATCAATGGCACTGCACAACTATATTCGACGGAAGTCGAGCCAAGATGTTGCATTCAACAACTTTGATAACCACCCTGATTTCGTTCCTCAAGATACTTTTCCCGATGTCATTCCACAATCACAAACGAGTTCACACTAGAGGGCGTCGGGTATGGATGATATTCGTGATGGCATTGCAAATAGTTTGATGGGGCAATAATATGTAATTGTAATAACAAAGCAAACTTTGATTATTTAGCCGGTATTTATGTGCAAACAATGTTTTATTTCCTCTAAACAAAAAAAAATTATTTTATTTATGTCCTTTTTAGTCATTTCAGTTCCAAAAGCAACCGCAACCACAATTTAACCAAACATCTTTTTAACCACAATAAAGTCAAACCACAACTTTAACCAAACACTCAAATTATATACACAAACCACAGAAAAAGTGCTTTTTTTAAAAATCACTTTTTTCCAACCGCAACCACAACAATTCCAGCAAAAACAAACACTCTCTAAAATGGACTTCCACTTCCAATTAGGGTGGCGTATGGCTGTAAGAATGAGTTGTTGAGCGATAGTATATGCGCGCCAAAACTGAGCGTACAAAATAAGTAGAAAAGATCAGGATTTTAGGATGTGATGGTGCTATTAATTATGGGTTTAGCTGGGCTGTGATTGAGTTTGATTTTTGGGATTGCTTTTGTTGTTTTTGGATGCGATTTTGGAAGAATTAGAGTGAAGAAACCACTGGGTTTATCGAAGCTGCTGTGGTAATTAGGGTTATACTTGGCCAAAGAGGTGGTTGGTTTGTGACTACGAGGCTGAAGGGTTGTTGGGAATGGATGGTATAGTGGAGATGTGCTTTTTTGGGCTAGACAATGGTGGTTAATTTGATTAAAAAAAAAAGATAAAAAGAAGAAGAAGAAGAAGAAGAAGAGACTGCAACAATGGGTTGTTTGGTTATAAGTTTTTTTTTTTTTTAGTTTCACGTAGGTGTCCGGGCCAGCTTGCGCGCACCTCGACTAATCCCACGAGCTCTGAAATTAACAATCATGTAAGTCTCCAGTGATTATCATATGAGTTTCACAGGCCTTGTTTGGTTATGAGTTTCATCGTTGTCGTTGTTGAGTTGTTCGAGATGAGGGAGAGACGACGTTGTGGTTTAGCAACGAAGGTAGATGTCTGGTGGCTGGTCTTGTGGAGAAGATGGTAGAATCCGGCGAAGGTAAAGAAGATCAGCGACTAAAGTTAGGGTTTTTTTTTTATATATAGAGAGAAGGAGTGAGATTTTTTTTTGTTTTGTATTATTTTCCTTCTTTTTACTCTCTCTCTCTCTCTCTCTCTCTCTCTCTATCGAGGTGGAAGTGATTTTTCGCAAAGAGGATTTATTTGTTTGTATATTGTATTTGTTTTGTCTTTACTCCTGAAATAATTTATTGTTTGTATTATTTTCCTTGATATTTTATAGTGGGACTGGTTTAATAATATTAAGCTTCATCAGCACTCATTAATCTAGTTGCGAATGGCGGGGACATTGATTTTTGTTTTTTCCTCAGGAATATACTATCCTCGGCAACATCATATTACATATTTATTTATTATTATTATTACTATCACCACTTCTTTCTTTCATTATCATTATTATAATGGTTATCACCGTCGTTATTTTTGTTTAGAGATATTATTCTAACTATTTTTTAAAATATTTTTTATATTAAAATATATTAAAATAATATTTTTTATATTTTTAAAATTAGCATATCAGAAAAATTCAAAACATAAAAAAATATATTTTTTAAAAAATACGAGTATAACCACATTTTCAAACGTGCATTTAATCATTGTCATCACCATCTTAATTAGAACATCATGAAGGCCCCGTTTGTTTGCTGGAAAGTAGTTTCATTTTAAAAAGTGAAATCCAGGAAAGTGAATTCCGGGAAAGTGAATTACTTTCTGATGTTTGGTAGTGTAATGGAAAATAAGTTGGAAAACACTTTCCAGTTTTTTGTTATGTCATGGAAAATAAGCTGGAAAATAACTTATTTATATTTTATTTGATTCAAGTTTATTAAAATAATAAGGAAAAAATCTTACAAATTACATAGTTGAATGGGAATGAAATTGAAAAAAAATATGATTTCATAAATTATCTCAAATAAAATAAATAATAATCAAAATAATAGAGATCAAATCTAAAAAATTAAAAAAAAAAATAAAAGATAAAGAAATTAAAATAATAATAATAATAATCAACATTTCATAAATTATTTCAAATAAAATAAGTAACAATCAAAAGAATGAGGACCAAATTTGATAGATAAAACATTTCAATAAAAAAGTAATAAGAAAAAAGCGAATAGCAATTGTCGCACGTCGGAAAATCCCGCGCGGCAATCGGCTGGCGATTTATGTCTCGTCGTTGTTGCGTTGCTTGAATTAGTTTGTTAGGAGTCGCCACCTAGTATTTAATTGAGGTTACTAGGAAACCCTGGTGGACTGGTCATGGACAGAGATTCGCGGGTAAGGGACTGATTGTGGTTAGGGAAGGTGTTAGCACCCCTAACGCACCCTACCTGAGGTAAGCTGCTTCGTTGACTTGATGTGTTTTTCTAGGCCGAGTTTCTATTCGTTGGTCATTCTAAGGTTCAAGGTAGATCTATCTTCATGAGAAAGTCTCTACCTTATTGGATTAAATCCTAACCGTTCTAAAGTATGAATGATATTTATTTACACCTTGTATCTTTAATACTTGAGGGTGTACTTTATCATGTAATTTTACATCTTTCAAATATTAAAGTCTACATCTGGATCCTAGAAAAAGAGATTGGAAAAATGTTTTTGATATTTTGGCCAAACCCTCATGGATAATCATAAACTAGTTATGATATCCATTTTTTTGGATTTTCAAAACGTGAGAGATGCAATTTTTTTGAAAAAAACATGCTTGAAATTTTTTTAGGACTTGGCCGTATGCGATAAAGTATTTTTTTTCTTTTTGAAATTTTTTAAAATATTACAAAAAAAACCGGGTATTTTAATACCGGACTTGTATCTTACAATGTAAGTATACAACCCAATATTAAGCAAAACTTGGTGGAAAAATATTTAAGAAAACCACAATTTTTTTATATGATTTTTTTGATTATTTTTGAAATGATTTTTTTTAAAAAAAAACAAAACAAAAAAGAAAAAGGGATATCATATACTGCATGAACAGTAGACAGGAATTATCATTCACGTCTACTGTTCACGCATGAACAGTGACGGCGAAGAAGAAGAGGAAGGTGAGCGGACCACCTGGCGTGGCGGCGATGGCTGGCTGGAGGAGGAGGACCTGAAGCTGGTGGTGGAAACCGCGGTGGAGTTGGCTGGAGCGACTGCAGCTAGAAGAGGAAGAAAAGAAGAAAATCTGCAGCAGGAAAAGGGAGGAAGGCTGGTTTTTTGGCTTACTTTGGACCCGATTTTCTCCTCCCTCAGGCCATCAATTTCGACTCTATTTATAGGCAATGGAAGAGGGCAATCTTGTCTACGTTGGGGAAAAATTGCAGCCCTTCATTCAGTTGGGAAGCATCTCAACCGTTGGCTCAAAGTGTGCACCTCGAGCTGCCAAATTTGGCAATCCAAGGTTGCAGACTGCCCGAGGGTGCCACTTTGGGCCAATAAACGGAGCCGTTTCCAAGTTTTCTGACCCGACCGGACCACTCTACAAGATAAAGGGGTTTCAGGTGGACATGTTGGTGCATGCTTTGTCGGATTTGGGGAACAAACGAGGTAGAAAATGCGCCTGGAAGTTTGCCACTTGGGCAGCTTCACGGGGAAGATGATGAACAGTAACCCGTTTATTTTTTTTTTTTTTATGTTTTTCAATTTAGTCTATGTTCTTTCAAATTAGTTCAATGGAACCCCTAATTGACCCTAAACCTTTGATTTAATGCAATTTTGGCCCCAAATTTCAATCAATTCACTTGGTAAAAATTAAATTTAGTCTCTTAAAATTCCAATCTTCTTAATTAAGCCTAAATTAGGCTCCCAAACTTAAATTTTCACCAATTAAGCCCCAAATAAAATTAATTTGACCCACTTAAAGTATAATTAAGTCCTTGCACTGAATTAAATCCTTCAATTAGACCTAAATTAATTCTTAAACATAATTAAAATTTAATTTGGCCCATGATTAAATCAAATTGGCCCATTAAAATTTTAATTATGTCATTGGACTTAATTTTTATGCAAATTCGTCCAATAATCATTTAATTTGACCTTTAAATTTGCATTTTTCATATTCTTGGGCATAATGGGGTACAATTAGGCCTTGAAATTCCTCTAAAAATTACAGCTTTATTTCCCAGTCTGCTCTCTCCACGTTGCCAGCCTTTATTTTATTTTTTTGATTTTTATTTTGAAGAAAGAAATTGATTTTTGGGGAATAACCCAGAATTGGGTTATGACAGCAATTATAAAGATAAGGACCAAAGTTAATATAAAAATTAAATTTTAAGAGATGAAATTGAAAAATAAATATCCAAAACAAAATATATATAGCAATCAAAAGTTTGAGGATCAAATTTGATATAATCAGCAAATAATAACCCAGAATTGGGTTATGACAGTTGCCCCCCTCTTTACAATGCTTACGGTAGAAGGTCTCGTAAGAGACTTTAGATAGTAAGCGTTGTAAAGAAGAAAAAAGGATGAGATGGTTGACTCATCATATTGAGAAATGATGAATCCTTTTGAGGGCTAGAAAGCGCACTCAAAGCAAAAACTGGAAGATTTTTCTTTTGAAAACTTAGAGATTTTGAAAAGGTCAAATTGTAATGGGTGACCTACCCAGGTGAAAAACACGAAGATTTTTTTCAAGTTGTGAAAAATACAGAGATTTTCCAAAGTGGTGAGAAATGCGAAGATTTCTCAAAGTGGTGAAAAATGCAAAGATTTTTCAAAGTGGTCTTGTTGTAATGGGCGACCTGCCCAGGATGGAAAGTGAAAAGAGTTTTCAAGGTGGTGAAAAATGCAAAGATTTTTCAAAGTGGTTTTGTTGTAATGGGCAACCGGCCCAGATGAAAGGTTTTGAAAAATACAGAGATTTTTTCAAAGAGGTGAAAAATACAGAGATTTTTCAAAGTGATGAGAAATGCGAAGATTTCTTAAGGTGGTGAAAGATGCAAAGATTTTTTCAAAGTGGTCTTGTTGTAATGGCCGACCTGCCCAGGTGAAAAACACAGATTTTTTTTGAAGTGAAAAATACAAAGATTTTCCAAAGTGGTGAGAAATGCGAAGATTTCTCAAAGTGGTGAAAAATGCAGAGATTTTTTAAAGTGGTTTTGTTGTAATGGGCAACCGGCCCAAGATGGAAAACGAAAAGAGTTTTCAAGGTGGTGAAAAATGCAAAGATTTTTCAAAGTGGTGAGAAATGCGAAGATTTCTCAAAATGATGAAAAATTTTAGAGGTGGTGAGAAATGCAAAGATTTCTCAAAATAGTTTTATTGTTATGGGCAACCGGCCCAAATGGAAAAAGTTTGAAGGTGGAGAGAAATGCAAGGATTTCTCAAAATGTTTTCATTGTTATGGGCAACCGGCCCAAATAGAAGATGAAACGAGTTTTGAAAGAGGTCTGATTATAATGGGTGACCTGCCCGGGCGAAAAGGCAAAATGTTTGAAAGGGACGACATGATAGGACTCGATGGGGAACGAGGGCTGAAGAGTGCACTCGAAAGGAGGTAGGGTTAGAAAAACACACTACCTAAGAGGTGAGTGCTCCAAGGCGCACTCTAAAGGAGGTAAGGTTTGAAAACGCACTACCTAAAGTGGTGAGGGCTCAAAGGTGCACTCGAAAGGAGGTAAGGTTGGAAAACGCACTACCTAAAGTGGTGAGGGCTCAAAGGAGCATTCAAAAGGAGGTAGGGTTAGAAAACCCACTACCTAAAGTGGTCGAAGGCTCTAAAGCGCACTCAAAAGGAGGTATGGTTAGAAAACGCGCTACCTAAGGTGGTGGATGGCCCTAAGGCGCACTTAAAAGGAGGCAAGGTTGGAAAACACACTACCTAATATGGTCGAAGGCTCTGAGGCGCACTCAAGAAGGGATAGGGTTCGAAAACGCATTACCTAAGGGGTTAATGGCCCTAAGGCGCATTTAAAAGGGAGAGGTAGGGTTAGAAAACACACTACCTAAAAGGGTTGTCAGCTCGAAGGCGCGCTAAAAAAGAGGCAGGGTTGGAAAACGCACTACCTAAAGGGTTAAGGCTCGAAGGCGCACTAAAAAAGAGGTAGGGTGTTAGAAAACACATTACCCAAGGGGTGAGTGCTCGAAGGAGCTCTCAAAAGGAGGTAGAGTTGGAAAACACACTACCTAAGAGGGTTAGGGCTCGAAGGCACACTAAAAAAAAAAAAAAAAAAAAAAAAAAAAGAGGTGATGGTGAGACACCGATCTGTCAAGGATGAAAGTAATGCATCATGATCAATATGCATGTATACTTACCTGAGAAGTATAGGTCCCCTTTTCTTCATGGAGTTCTCATTTTCTCAAAAGTTTGAGTCTCTGATAGTAAGCTTTGATGGCTCTTTTCACTCTTGCTTACTCGAGTCATATCTTGTGATCCTGACCTCTAGGAAAGACTTGATGTCATCATACTTCTTTGTTCTCCGCCCCTTCTATCTCAAGGGTTGCCCATTTTGCCCAATAGTTTCTCAGAAAAGGAATCACGGAGCAAGCTCTACCAGATGTTTTTGATTGCCCCCTTGCTTGATCATGCCCCCAAGTACTCAATTCGGGTTTGGGGATGAGGCTATGTGAAGGAAGGTTTGACAAGGAGTTGTTTTCATGCAGAATTTTTGGAATTTCAAAGTTATTCCAAACACAGAAATCATTTTGACATTGATTCAAAGCAAACTCATTCTGAAGAAATTTAAGTGATTCCTATGGAGAGGTTTTCAGAAGTGATGAAAACTTTTTTGTTTTGATTTTGGTGAAAATGTGAAGAACATGAAGTGACATCTGGTTGGTCACAAAAGGTTTAAATTTCAATTTGTGGGTTATTGAGAACCGTTGGTGAAAATGTGAAGAACACAAAGTGACATCTGGTTGGTCACAAAAGGTTTAAATTTCAATTTGTGGGTTATTGAGAACCGTTGGCAAAAGGTTTAAATTTCAATTTGAGGGTTATTGAGAACCGTTTTCAAAGCATTCATTTTTTTTGTGCATGAATAATGATTTTATTTCGCATGAGAAAGCACTGCCTACTGATCCAGATTGCTTGCCTTTGATCAGAAAGGGCTTGATTAGGCACGTAATGTAGGCTTGGGCTATTGGCTATGAAGAAAAGGATATTTGTAGGCTCAGAAGGTGTTTAAGGGACTTTAAGACTAAGGACCACAAGTGCTTATATCCCAAACTCTTTTGTTCATACATTTCTGGACCTTGAAATTGATTTGTAAAATGGTCCACGGTGCCCCCCAGTGTTGGACTTGGGCTCTTTCTCTTTGTTTTTGTTTTCTTCATTTGATTTTGAGCATCATTGCATCAGCCTTGTTTTTTTTTTTTGCTCAAAATTTTTGGATCCTTTGGATTTTTCTTCATGCCCCCTAGCTTCGTATGGGCACCTTTGATGATTGAAAATTTTCTTTTATGCCCCCCCAGTATTGTTTGGGCATTTTCATCGTTGAAGACTTCTTCATGCCCCCAAGAGTTATTTGGGCACTTTCAATCATTATGGATTTTTTTTGCACTTGCCCCCCAGTGTGGGGTGTGATCCTAGCCAAGGTTATTTTTCAAGAAAAATTTATTAGGCTCAAAAGGGGACTGCAAATGATATATTTCAGCCTTGTGAAAGGATTATCAAAGATGGCCTTTCTTCATCTCAAATGCATGCATTTAGGATCGGTAAGCCTTGCTTTCATGCGAATATGCAAAATAATTTCTTATCATTCATGCAATCAAAACTCAGCTTTTGGAGTCACTTCATGTTGTTGTTGTTTTTGTTTTCTAGGTGTATGGTTACCTCTCTAAGGAATCACCTGAATTTCCAGAACTCGTTTGTTTCGGACAAACATCAACATGATTTCTGTTTTTGTACTAAACTTTGAATTCCCAAAAATCCTCACATGCGATCATGCATAGTTTTGGAAGAAAAGGGAAACGCACCACAAGATTTTAGGCGCGATGGTTTCATGCTTAAAGGTTATGCTCAATGTGTTATTTGCATGAAACAACCACAAAAATGAAAGCATGTGATGAACATGGGAAAACACATGATCTTGTCAACATGAAAGGCTAAGGTTGATAGGGAAAGTCTTGTGGAATTTGGAGCCAAATTACCAACAAAAATTGGAATAGGTTGAAACAAAAAAAATCAAGTTTTTGGAGGCATGATCAAACAGAGGTAGATATTTTGGCAGAGCAAGAACAGGCTCCATTCTGTTGGGTCATGCAATTCCCCTTCAGATTGTGTTAAGGCTATTGACTATGTTGGCCCTCAATTTCTCCGGGTTGAGTCTTTGTTGGGTTTTAAACAAAGATAATAAGTCAATTGGAAGGAATTTTCCTAGAGGCATTTCTCAGTATATGCTCGAGTAAGCTAGTGAGGCGAGTCACGCTTGCTTTCAGAGACTCTTAACTCTTCTTGGAAATGGATGTTGTGGTGAGCACGCTCTTTGTCTCCAATGTTTTTCTCTCAAAATCAGGTGTTGTAGACTCGGAGGGGACCTACTTTTTATTCTAACGCATGCATGACAAATGTATGAACATGAAATCTATATGATGAGCTCGCCCTTCGAGGGGTGACAATATGGTCGTAACTCTTGTATGATGGAACAAGAATCATGATTTTTGCCCAAACTCTACAATGAAAATTTTCTGAGTGACGACCATTGTGTCACCCACAAATCTTGAGTTCAAGATGCTTCAAGAAGGGTTCGCCCCGATGCAAATAAATGATAGCACATACAACCTAAGGACAGGTTTTATTCATTGTGTGAACATGGGTAGGTTTTCTACCTGGTCTCAAAAGGGTCTATGAACTGCCCAGTGACCACCTCACGTGAAGGCAGTATAGAGGTTTACAAGGAATGGTTGGGGCACCATGTGACCTCCATTACCGAGTAAACACTCAGCTCATAGTTGGATGTTTCACAAATCTGAACCCCGACTGAAAGTCATGAGGTAGACTGCTACTCCCCACCTAACTTAGAAGCTTGTGTGTGCTTTCAAAAATAAATACGTGATGCATGTAACAATTCTATAAAATGCATGCATAAAATAAAACAAGACAAAATGGCAAAATTTAAACACATCAATTACACAAAGCTTAGTCCAATATTGTCAGAAACAATACCTCCCCAGTGGAGTCGCCATTCTGTCGCACGTCGGAAAATCCCGCGCGGCAATCGGCTAGCGATTTATGTCTCGTCGTTGTTGCGTTGCTTGAATTAGTTTGTTAGGAGTCGCCACCTAGTATTTAATTGAGGTTACTAGGAAACCCTGGTGGACTGGTCATGGACAGAGATTCGCGGGTAAGGGACTGATTGTGGTTAGGGAAGGTGTTAGCACCCCTAACGCACCCTACCTGAGGTAAGCTGCTTCGTTGACTTGATGTGTTTTTCTAGGCCGAGTTTCTATTCGTTGGTCATTCTAAGGTTCAAGGTAGATCTATCTTCATGAGAAAGTCTCTACCTTATTGGATTAAATCCTAACCGTTCTAAAGTATGAATGACATTTATTTACACCTTGTATCTTTAATACTTGAGGGTGTACTTTATCATGTAATTTTACACCTTTCAAATATTAAAGTCTACATCTGGATCCTAGAAAAAAAGATTGGAAAAATGTTTTTGATATTTTGGCCAAACCCTAATGGATAATCATAAACTAGTTATGATATCCATTTTTTTGGATTTTCAAAACGTGAGAGATGCAATTTTTTTGAAAAAAACATGCTTGAAAATTTTTTAGGACTTGGCCGTATGCGATAAAGTATTTTTTTTCTTTTTAAAATTTTTTAAAATATTACAAAAAAAACCGGGTATTTTAATACCGGACTTGTATCTTACAATGTAAGTATACAACCCAATATTAAGCAAAACTTGGTGGAAAAATATTTAAGAAAACCACAATTTTTTTATATGATTTTTTTGAATATTTTTGAAATGATTTTTTTTAAAAAAAAACAAAACAAAAAAGAAAAAGGGATATCATATACTGCATGAACAGTAGACATGAATTATCATTCACGTCTACTGTTCACGCATGAACAGTGACGGCGAAGAAGAAGAGGAAGGTGAGCGGACCACCTGGCGTGGCGGCGATGGCTGGCTGGAGGAGGAGGACCTGAAGCTGGTGGTGGAAACCGCGGTGGAGTTGGCTGGAGCGGCTGCAGCTGGAAGAGGAAGAAAAGAAGAAAATCTGCAGCAGGAAAAGGGAGGAAGGCTGGTTTTTTGGCTTACTTTGGACCCGATTTTCTCCTCCCTCAGGCCATCAATTTCGACTCTATTTATAGGCAATGGAAGAGGGCAATCTTGTCTACGTTGGGGAAAAATTGCAGCCCTTGATTCAGTTGGGAAGCATCTCAACCGTTGGCTCAAAGTGTGCACCTCGAGCTGCCAAATTTGGCAATCCAAGGTTGCAGACTGCCCGAGGGTGCCACTTTGGGCCAATAAACGGAGCCGTTTCCAAGTTTTCTGACCCGACCGGACCACTCTACAAGATAAAGGGGTTTCAGGTGGACATGTTGGTGCATGCTTTGTCGGATTTGGGGAACAAACGAGGTAGAAAATGCGTCTGGAAGTCTGCCACTCGGGCAGCTTCACGGGGAAGATGATGAACAGTAACCCGTTTATTTTTTTTTTTTTTATGTTTTTCAATTTAGTCCATGTTCTTTCAAATTAGTTCAATGGAACCCCTAATTGACCCTAAACCTTTGATTTAATGCAATTTTGGCCCCAAATTTCAATCAATTCACTTGGTAAAAATTAAATTTGGTCTCTTAAAATTCTAATCTTCTTAATTAAGCCTAAATTAGGCTCCCAAACTTAAATTTTCACCAATTAAGCCCCAAATAAAATTAATTTGACCCACTTAAAGTATAATTAAGTCCTTGCACTGAATTAAATCCTTCAATTAGACCTAAATTAATTCTTAAACATAATTAAAATTTAATTTGGCCCATGATTAAATCAAATTGGCCCATTAAAAATTTAATTATGTCATTGGATTTAATTTTTATGCAAATTCGTCCAATAATCATTTAATTTGACCTTCAAATTTGCATTTTTCATATTCTTGGGCATAATGGGGTATAATTAGGCCTTGAAATTCCTCTAAAAATTGCAGCTTTATTTCCCAGTCTGCTCTCTCCACGTTGCCAGCCTTTATTTTATTTTTTTGATTTTTATTTTGAAGAAAGAAATTGATTTTTGGGGAATAACCCAGAATTGGGTTATGACAACAATTATAAAGATAAGGACCAAAGTTAATATAAAAATTAAATTTTAAGAGATGAAATTGAAAAATAAATATCCAAAACAAAATATATATAGCAATCAAAAGTTTGAGGATCAAATTTGATATAATCAGCAAATAATGACATTTCTAAATTTTTCATAATTTTTCGAAAAGTGTTTTCCTCCCAAATTTTCTTTTGGGAGGAAAACGCTTTTCTGAAAATCAAGTCAAATTTTTCGTTGACTGAAAAGTGTTTTCCGTTGACCAACCTTTCTAATGGCAAACAAACACAAAAAAGTTTGGAAATTGATTTCCTGAAAACTACTTTCTGGAAAACAAACACGGCTAAAAAGAAAAACACTTTCCTGAAAATCAAGCCAAATTTTCTGTTGACCTGAAAGTGTTTTTTCGTTGATCAATTTTTCTAATGGTAAATAAACACAGGAAAGTTTGGAAAGTGGTTTTCCAAAAATTACTTTCCAGAAAACAAATATGAACGAAGTCATTTTTTAATCATTAATCCTTTTCATATTTTTAAAAAATAACTATTAATTTGAATAACACCTCGATCCTTGATTACTATCCAGCACAAAATTGAAATTTAAATGTGATTTATGCCATTAATAAAATCATTTTCATAAATCTTCTAATTGCTATATGTCAAAATGAATTTAGTCTTTAAGGCCATCAAATCAATTGAAAAATAAACACCAAAATATTAATAATTATGATTTGAAAAGTTGGCAACATATGCCATCAATTTATTGAGAGGGACTTCTTGTTACTTGAAAGATTTAATTAGTTTATGTATTTATTTATTAAAGAGATTTAAGAATAGTATTTTAATTATACCAATTTGATATTAACTTATTAATTATTGTATTCCTAAAAGATTACATGTACTAATATTTATAGACACATACATGTTTTTCTTTTTGTTTTTCTAATAATTGTGGCTTTGTCTTCACTTTACGTAAAACAGATCAACTTTAAATCAAACGGCCCCTCTATTATCATATTGTATCTGGGCATATTGTATCTGGGCATTAACTTTGGAATATTTTTTAAAACATACTTTTTGTATTTAAAAAAAATATATAAAAAAAATAGATAAAGTAAAAATTAATTTTAAACAAAAAATATACAAATAATAAAACATAAAATCAAAACCAATTTTTTCTTTCCATGATTTATAATTACATGTTTATTAATTAAGAATTATAAGAAATATAGGAAAGAATTATTGGGAGGACTTTTAGGTTTTTTAAATTCTTTGCCTATTTCCTATTTTTTATGACTTTTTTCAAATATAAAAAAGCATACTCTACAATATTTCAAAGTTAATGGAAAAAGATGGAGGATGGATTAACAACATTAGTTTAAACCTTTTGTTTTTATATTTTAAAATTATTTCTGAAAAAAATTAAATTAAAATTTATTTTTTGTTTCAATTAATATTTTTTTATTATTTTTATTTTATTTTGATGTGCTGATATTAAAAATTGATTTTAAAAAATAATAAAATATCAAATGCGCTATAAGAGATTTTAAAGATGAACAAAATCAATGGTAGAAGGATTCATGAGAAGAGATTTTATAATTATTTTTAAAGAGTAACTACACTAATTAGTACCATAAAATTATTAGCTCATTAACCTACATGGCACCCCACCCTGGCCCACAAAAGGGTGAACAAGAACAAAGCACCCACCTGCATTGTAAACTGCTGTGCTCTTAGAAAACGCACTTTAGTGAAGTTACGCTAATGCCCTAGAGGAGAGAATGAAATCACCGAATTGGACCAGAAGGTTTCTTTATGGTAAATATCTAGTCACATCAGCAAGGTAGAGAAGACGTGAAAAACATTTATGTTCTTGTGTTCTTCCTATAAATGGGAAATACATTGTACCTTTGATCAAGAAGACAAAACTGATATAGCTCCCTAAAGGAATCCTATGACATAGCGGTTATACACTGCAATTGATAATATTTCCTTGCATGTGTTTTTTTTTCTTAAATGATTTAATCTAAAATAAATTACTTTTTTATATTTTTAAATTGTTTTAATATATTATTTTAAAAAATAAAAAATAATATTATTTTAAAAAATAATCATTACAACGTTTACTGCTCTGTCTCCAAGATTTGCCGACAGATCCATCAGTCCAATCAAAAAAGAATGAGAGAGATAAAGGTAGCCGGTTGGTCCGCTTAACAGCGAACCATTGTCTTTTTTCTTTTTTTCTAGTCCTTTTTGGAGAAATACTCCATGACTCCGGCAGTACTCAATTTAAATTATATGTATTAATTGATATAACACATTAAAGTTGATATAATTTTTATTTTTATTTTTCTAAATCAATTAAATTTATATTAATTTTTAATATAATTTTTAATTAATATATTTCACTTAAGAATGTTTGGAAATTGTACCTGTATTTCTAAGATTTTTTTATTAAAAAATTTATTTTTTATATATTTTGGATTATTTTAATATATTGATTTTAAAAATAATTTTTAAAAAATATAAAAAAATTATTTTAATATATTTTAATATAAAAAATATTTTAAAAAACAATTATAACTTTATTTTCAAACAAGTTTTAACACGGTGGATGCATCTAAATACTGGAATTATTTTTGTTTTTTCTGTGTGCAGAAGAATTTGCCCGTGGGATTCCAGTGCCTTGTATGGTTTATAGATTGACCAAAGAAATATTTTCCTACTGTACTTCAGAAATACCTTGATTCAAGGAAGGAATTTTTTTTAATTTGAATAAATTATTATTAATGTTTTGTTGTTTTAAGTAATCTTATTTGATTTGTTCAAATATGGTCTCCATTTATTAGGTTTTAGGTTGTGTTTGGTTTAAGCTTAAAATTTGAAGATTGAATGTCAAGGGTGTAAAAAAATGGTTGAATAATGAAACGTTTAAAATGTTTGGTTAGTATGTAAAAATTATATATAATGATGGAGTCCATTCAATTTTAAATTAAAAATAAAGTTAATTATTTTAAAATTATTTATGATGGAGTCCCCTGATGTGGTTAATGTAATGGTGGGGGTCTAATAAATTTAAAATTATAAATAAAATTAAATAAAGCTATATATATTCTCTATTTTAAAAAAAAAAATCCCTTTCGTAAAATTTTTAATAATTTTTCATATCTTATTTTGGAATAATGGGAGAAAAAAAATAGAGAGAAATTTGAAAAAATAAAATCGAGTCCAAGTTTAAAAAATAAAAAATAAAAAAAATGATGAGTGAAGTGAAAAGCAAAAATTAGAAATTGAAAAGCCTGAAAGAATTAATTAAAGAGAAAAATGATAGAAAAATAAATGAGGTATGGGATTTCTAATATTCTTGTCTCATTTTACCACAATCTAATCGCACACTTGGAATTTCTCAAAATCCAAATCCAACGCCAAGTGAGGGATTGTCCTAAAATATTTTATTTTAATTCATCATTTGTGCAAGCAACGGTACACCAACGTAATGTTTATGTATTGAAAAAGGCAACAAAATGCATGGTCCATTTTTAATGCAACCAAGAAAAAAACAAATGAAAGAAATAAAGATTAAAAAAAAAATTTGAATTGATCAAAAAAAAATTAATGATCCAAGAACCAAAATAAAAGGCAAAGAAATTAAGGGACCTATTTGAGAACATGAAAACTCTTACTTAAATGAAATGACATATTTTGTATATGAATAGATTAAAATATGTTGTTTCATGATTTAATTGAAAAACAAAAAGAGAAGTAATCCAAAACAATATTGTTATAGGCATGCATGGGTGAACAATGTCTTCATCTCCATATAAGTAGTCGTTGTATGAATTTTAGCCAAAATTTGGCCATCGTTTACTCCCGCTACACCTCCTAGAAATAACAAACAACACATCATTCATCTCTCTTGCATGTATGCTACATTCTGAGCCAAAATATAAATATTTTAGCCCTCTAAAGCCCCAAAAAAAGAATTTGATTTGAGAGAAGTAAGGGTAGATTGAGCCACAAGGTAGGAGAGGTAAAACAAAAGGAGAAAGGGAAAGAAAAAGAGAACGAGGAAAAAAACGAGAGATTTTTTTAGCTAGAAATGAAAGTGTTGTTAGCTAGGAGGTAACAAAGGGGAAAAGAGGAGGAGAAAAAAGAGGAGGCAAAAACCAAAGATAGATAAACTTGAAGTAGAGAGAGAAAATAATAATACTACTGGCACACCACTGTTTCTACTACCACAATAATTCCTCTCTCGTTTGAAACCACATCATGTTACTATTCATGCATGGTCACTGTTTATTTATATATTTTTTTTATTGGTTTCGTATTAGCATTAGTCTCACCTTTCACCTTTTTGCAAATGTATGCATGTGTAAATATTTATTTTTGAAATAGAATGAAAACAACCTCAACAAGTTTTTGTTTCCAAGTTAGAGTCATGTTTTGTTATATATATAAAGTTTGAGTTTTGATATTTTGGTAGACGTGTCTCCTAGTTTTTAAGGATTGACGTAGGCGTAGTGCAACATCTTTTAACCTTAGAACGAGTTTAATAATGAGTCGATAAGTCTTTGCGGCTTATTATATTTATGTAATTTTCATGTATGCTAGAATATTGTGTAAACTCTCATCTATTCATAATTAGTGTGTTATATAATTAATTATAAGTGATATTGGATGGCTTGGATTCAATTGATAAATGGATGATATGGATAATGATTGGATTGTGGCTTGGAAATTGTATAGAAGTGTATAATGGATAAGTTGATAACTTGAGATATTCTATTTATAGAGAAAACTTTGCTAGAATTATGATAGAGCACAAAAACAATTTTCCTGGTAATTCTATAATTTAAGTATGTGTTTTGTCCTGAAAATTTAGAGTTGTTATAGTTTCAGTCAAGGTTGGCCTTGGAAGAAGTTCATGAGGAGATTCAAGCACAATAAGAGTCTTAAAGTTCAAGCCTAAACTCATATTAGAGGGGATGGGTGCCAAAAAGAGAAAATTAGAGATCAGTATTGGAGTTTGAGAGCATATACTTTTCACTGTGAAAAAAAAAGGTAACTTGTTGACTCAACTCTATTAATAGAAACATGTTTTTGAGGAACTTCAAACAAGACTCAAAAGTGTAACATAAGCCAAAAGGAAGCAAGACCACATGGTGGCAGAGATGGTGCGAGTTATAATTGTTATTAGGATAGTTAATTTAGATCTCTAATATATTTGTTAAATAATAAATGTCATCCAATATATGGATGGTCAAAGATATCGTCATATATTGAGCAAGAGGATTTTCTATAGTCTTGGATAACATAAAAATATTGTTATAATTTATATAATTATAATAGTTTTAAGTACGAAGTAAAATCAGAATTCACTCTCAATCTAATTTATTTAGATTTTTTATAGTTTTAAATAACTGAACGATGTCATAATAGAAAAATTCATGTTATGTTATAAATAATTATGGAATATTATGATCATAATAAAAAAAAAAAAAAAAACAATATGTTTGTACAAGTAAGGGAGAAACAAAAACATAACAACAACCAAAAAGGGGTCAAATACAGAAAATGATAATAAAGAAACACTTAAAAATCTGAAACCTAGAAAATAAAACTAATTTTGATAAAAAATAAATAAATAGAGAAAATGAAAAAAGAACTTATAAGGTATAAGGTACAATTTCGATGAGAATCAATCCTAGAAATTAAGTAAAATATAATATTCAAACACATTAGGATCCTATCAAAAAGAGATAATTTAAATTAAAAACATTAAATAATTTAAATTCAAACTAAACCGACCAAAATAGAAAAAGAGATGTAAAACAAATATATTAAGTACTTTTTCTCTTTTCTTTTTTTAATAAAAAAATTAATGGTGTCTATAAGTGTTCAATAGACTAAAAAGAACTTCTATAAATCATTGAAAGTATTTGAAAAAAATTGAAATTAAAAAGAAAAGAAAAGGGATAATGACATTTGAAGTGTACATATTTTTTTTTTTCTATTTGAGTATTTGTACCATGATATATAATCAAGCAAGTACCTCTATTATTTTTATTATTAGATCATTTGGCATGATGAACTTGACAATATATTATCCCTAATCAGCCTCTCTTGCATTGGCAGACTCGAGATAATCAAGGGTCAACCTTACAATCAATGAATGTGGAATTCTAAACCTCCAAATTAAATGTGGTTTATTCCTAATGGTATATCTACATCCTCTTTACCGGGTTCAGTTCCATCAATGGTATGTTTATGTCCTAATCTTCATGGTGATCATGACAAATATCTAATATAGTCAGCTATGATTGAAGAACAAATTCACCTATGAAAGAAAAGAGTCCAAAGTTGTTTCCTTATGCTTGGATTCATTTTACAAGAAGACGAAAAAGGAGACATAATTTTCAGGAGGAAAGTTTTGGAAAATAAAGAATAAGAGTCTTTCATAAAACCTCATGGCAAAACAATCATGGTTTTGCAACTTCTTGTTTTGGATTGCTTATAAAACAGCAGGTGCTCTGGAGTAGAAGGAAGGTTGATTTTTAAAAAGAAAAAGCTAGAGAGGAAAATAAAGATAAAACAAAGAAGAATTCTTGAGTAAATGGAATAAAAAAGTTAAGAAAAATATGTGAAATTTTGAAAGAAAAAAAGAGAAATGAAGAAGTTCATATAAGCTAAATATTAAAAGCTTAGAAGAAGAAGAAAGAAGTAACAAAACCCAAAATTAAAGGTTGCATTATTTAAGAAGGTGTACCTCAAACTTTGGTGAGATGATGTAGCTCAATAAGCATACCTCTCTTTTAATGTCTTTCATGTCTGTATTTTGCTTGTTTGTTATGATTTTGTTGATTTAATTTTATTTTAGAAGCAATGTTTAATATATTATTGTTCTTAGATTTAATATCCAATGTTAAAAAAAAATGAGTTCAAATGGTTTTGGGTATATAACTGATGTTGTTTATTGTTAAAATCATGTAATTAACATGTGTGAATGTCAGTTTTGATGTTTTAGAGTTTAGGTTGATCACTTGGTTTTATTTTGGTTGAATGCATTAATGTTTGATTTGTCTAGACTATGATCTTAATTTGTTACTTGACATGATGTTGGGATTAGTAAAACTTTTGTACCTATTAAAGATGATGAAAAAAAAATGCTAAAACTGATGTAGTAGTGTTCAAGGATCTTAGGAATGTGCTTAAGGTTTTCTATTGATAATATGATTGGATTCTTAGTTTGTTTCTTTTAACTATTTTCTTTTAGTTTTGAAAGTTTTAATAAGTTAGCATAAGCATGTTTTGCGTAGGTTTAGGCCACAATTCAATGGTTTTAGTCAATTTCAAGGCTTTAGTTTTTTATTGGCAACTTCTAAGTTTTTTTGGGTTTAGAATGAATGTTCTTAAGTTGCCATTTTAAATTCCTTAAAAACTAATGTGTTGATATGTCTTGTGTACATAAATAAAGCTCAAACTTATACATGATTGTTTTATGCCTTAATTTTATCTATTTGAAGCTGGTTTAGAATCAATTGATCTTTAGCATTTCTTAATGCTTGGGTTAAGGTTAAAGGCTATCGGGTATGATTTATGCAATATATAACTTGTTGTTCCCATTTGATGTATATGCTTTAATCTTTTATACTCCACATTTTTGTGCCTTTGATTTGACACGATTTGGTTGAAATTTATAACTTACTTTATAGGTTCTTTGTGTTCTTTGTGTTCTTGGATAAGATTCAAATAGTTTTTTATGATTTTTATTCTATATTTTTTATGTATGGGTCATGTTTTTAGGCCATTGGGTTTAGGCTAGGAGGCCTAGCCCACGTGGCTAAACTGAGTCTATTAGTGTTAAGGACATGTATAGTTAGTTAGAAAATTTTTGAGAACATAACGGTGATTCATAGAAGCTGGAATCCCAATTCTAATGGAACTTAAGGAAGCTTTTTCTTTCAACTCAGCCTAAAATAAACTCAAGATCCAACTTTCTAGTTCAGATGTTGACACCTAGCCACATAGAAGGAAAGGTGCAAAAGGTTATGTTTCAAATGAAATAGCTAGTGGGGTCTGGGCCATAATTACTGAGGCTCATAATTATTTATAATTGAGGACATTGATGAAGAATAAATGGAAGGAGGTTCAATTATAATTGACAATTTAATTGACTTAAAAGAGCTTATTATTACTAGAAAGAGCTAAAATATCCTTACATGCTATAGTAAGGAGTCTTAATCCAAGAACTATGAGGGTTCAAGTAAAAATAAATAGCCAACCAATTATTGCATCGATTGATACTAGAATTACTCATAAATTTATTCATCCTATAATCATAAAAAAAGGTGGAGGTGGATGTTGCATTACATTGGCATGTATGAGTAAGGATTGTAGATGGCACAAAGATTACAAGAGAAGAAAGTTGTTTTGATCTTAGGTTTAGGATATAAGAATTCCAGTTTTATAAACATGTCTTAGTAATCCAACTAGAAAAGTGTGATATCATACTGCGTGCTTAGTGGTAAAGGGATATGAGACCCGTCCTATAATATATTTTTTAAGATAATTATGGTTTAAGATAATTATGGAGTTCTAATTAACTAGACTTGGGGTTGAACTAAAAGGTTTGGGAGTCTAGGAATCTAACATCAATTATGGATTGAGGTTTATGCACAAGTTAAAAACGGAGGCTAAAGGGTTGTTTTTATAGTTTTAAGGGGTGAAAATTGATTCTAAGCACACTGGTAAAGTACAGTTTCTAGTGAAAGAGCTATTTAAGAAATTTAGGGTAGTTTTTGAAAAACCAAAATGGCTTCCACTATAGAAAAGCCATGAACACTCCATCATGTTAAGAGAATGGACTCCACCAATCAATTTTAGGCCCTACTATTACCCATACTACCAGAAGATAGATATTAAAAATATTATGAATGAGTTACTAAATTTAAGAATTATTAGACCCAGTCATAATCTATTATTATCTCTAGTTCTATTGGTAAGAATATCATATGGATAATGGATAATATGCATTGATTATTAAGCACTCAACAAGAAAATATTGATGAAATAATTACTTATTTTGGTTATGAAAAGCTATTGGGTAAGCTATGTAGGTAGAGTACTTTTCAAAACTACCTAAGGTCATAATACCACCAAATTAGGATGAAACTGGAGGACATTCTAAAGACAAAATTTTAGACTCACATGAGACCTTATGAATTTTTAGTCATGTTCTTTGGGTTGGCTAATGTTTTATCTACATTATAGGTCCCAATGAATAAGGTGTTTAAACCTTTCTTTAAAAAGTTTGTTTTAGGATATTTGTTTTTACAATATTTTGGTGTATAATTAAACTAAAAGTGATCATTTAAATCACTTAAGCTTTCTCTTAGTTCTTTTAAACCAATATAAATTATATGTAAAAAATCTTAAGTGCATATTTATTTATTAGAAGGTCGGATATAATATCAAGTGAATAAGTAAAGGCTAACTTAAATAAGGTTAAGGTCATAGTTAAATGGCCTATGACCAATAACATTAAATCTTTGAGGGGATTTTTGACCTAACAAGTTATTACATGAGGTTCATTTATAGTTATAGGGCCATAATAAGCCCATTAACTAGATTGTTAAATAAGAAAGGGTTTTGTTGTTGAGATAAATTGGTTGAGAAAGCTTTTGTATTCTTTAAAGGATAATTAACAGCCCACTAATGTTGGCCATACCTGACCTTACTAAGTTTTTTACAATAGCATGTGATGCATCTATGGAGGGTATTGCACCAGTCTTAATGTAGGAGGTAAGACTCATTTTCTATCCTAGTAAAGGAATTAAAGGAAAATATTTAACTTTATCCACTTATAAGAGGAAACTTTTTGCCATTGTCATGGCACTTTAAAAGTGTAGGCCTTACTTATTAGGGCAACCTTTTAATATACGAATAGATCAACAAAGCTTTAAGTACTTGTTAGAACAAAAGATAGGCACACATATTTAGCATAAATGGATCTCAAAGTTGATTGGGTATGACTTTATAATGGGATATAAGTCTGGCAATAAAAAATTAGTTGTTGATGTGCAATCTTGAGAACCTAAAGGCGAGTTTTGCTAAAGACTAGGAGATATAAGAAAAATTATAATAGATGAAAGATGACATGGTGGATGTCATCAAATATCAATTGAAGTAAGGGATCTTGCTATATAAGGGAATAATTTTTATTAGTAAGGAAAGTACCTTCAAGTCATTCATTATCATTATGCAATACATATATTATAGACCTATAACAATCCATTTTGGGTATGAGAAAAATCTAAGATAGTAAAGGAAGGATTTTTTTGGTTAGGTATGAAGTTTGAAGTAAAAGATTACATTAAACAATGTGAGGTTTGTCAACATGCTTAAGTTGAAAGTATTAAACCCTTCAGATTACTAAATCCTCTACTTATACCTCAAAGACCTTGGTCATCTATTTTTATAGACTTCATTGAATGACTACCCCACTCCAATTACTATTCAATGATTCTCATAGTTTTCAATAAGCTATCTAAGTATGCTTATTTCATGGCATTAGTATAACCATGCATTGTCATAAAGATAACACAAGTATTTTCTAATAATTTCATGAAGATATATATTTTGCCTAAAAGCATTATCATTGACAAGAACTCATGTAAACCCCGTGTTGAATAGCAAAATTTTCAATCGTAAAACAATAAATTAAGGGAAACTTTTTATGATTAGAATGAAAAATCCTAGAAAATTGTTAAAATCCTATGTAATCAAATAAATATAAATCTGTTAAACAAAAATACTGGTGATTGGAGTTTTGATAAAAATACCATGTAGGTTATAAAATGAGTGTCATTATTATAGTTATAAAGAAAAAACCTTCTCCACCTTAGAAACCAATTAGCTATTGTTAATAGGAAAGCTTGGAAAATTTTACTTTTCTCCTCCTTTCTTCTCCAAGTTCTCTTAAGTTATATGGTATGGAAGTATGATAAAGTGTTTTCTACTCATTATATGAAACCAAATTAGCTAAACTAAGAGAGAAATAAGGGGTTGGAAGTTTGGGAATCGGAGAGACAAAGCGTGCAAAAATTAAAGAGGAAAAGAAAAAAAACCTTGCATTCATTAAATTAGGTGATTTGGTTAGGGTAAGAGGTTCTTATCCAATTAACTTCAATTGTTTGTTAGATTTTGGTTAGGGGATTGAAAATCCCAATTTTTATGTTTTAGGGTTTATATGAAATTAAAAGGCAATGCAAATTTATGTTAATTATTGAGAACATATGATGTATATGACATATTTAGGGACTAAATGAGAGGAATTGAAAACCAATTATGAAAAATTAAGACATTGGTGGCCTACCATGAATTGGAAATATGGGGAAATTAGAAATGTGGTTACAAAATCTGTAATTGTAGCTTACTCAACTTGGAATCCTATCTGGCGATTCCTTTTTAACCAAAATGAAATATGAGGTCCCTTCCAGCGACCTCCTTTGACCAATATCGAAATACGAGATCCCTTCTGGCGATCTCCTTTAACCAATCAACTTGGAATCCCATCTGGCGATTCCTTTTATTCAAAGTTGAAATATGAGGTCCCTTCTGGCGATCTCCTTTGATGAATATCGAAATACGAGATCCCTTCTGGCGATCTCCTTTAACAAACAATCTTGGAATCCCATCTGGCGATTCCTTTTAACAAAAGCTGAAATATGAGGTCCCTTCTGGCGACCTCCATTGATGAATATCGAAATACGAGATCCCTTCTAGCGATCTCCTTTAACAAACAATCTTGGAATCCCATCTGGCAATTCCTTTTAACCAAAGCTAAAATATAAGGTCCCTTCTAGCGACCTCCATTGATGAATATCGAAATACGAGATCCCTTCTAGCGATCTCCTTTAACAAACAATCTTGGAATCCCATCTGGCGATTCCTTTTAACCAAAGCTGAAATATGAGGTCCCTTCTGGCAACCTCCTTTGACCAATATCGAAATACAAGATCCCTTCTAGCGATCTCAAACAACTTGGAATCCCATCTGGTGATTCCTTTTAACCAAAGCTGAAAATATGAGATCTCTTCTGGCGATCTCCTTTAATCAAAAACCAAAAAATCTATTTTGTAAATCGGTCAACCTGGAATCCCATCTGGCGATTCCCTTTAACCAAAGTTAAACTATGTGTATGGTTGGGTTAACCTGAGATCCCATTTGGCGATCTCCTTTAACCACAACCAAAACAAAAATATGTGTGTGGTCTCATTATGATGGGTGACCTACCTGAGTGGAAAAGGGGAAGAGTGGTCTCATTCTTATAGGTGACCTACCCAGGGGGAAGAATGGCCTTATTATTATGGGTGACCTACCTAGGTAAAAAAGATGGAGAATGGTCTCATTCTAATGGGTGACCTATCCAGAAAAATATTGGTCTCATTGTAATGGGTGACCTACCCAAAGATAAAAGAAAAGAGCGGTCTCATTGTAATGGGTGACCTACCCAAGTGTAAGATGATCTCATTATGACGGGTGACCTACCCAAATAAAAAAAAAAAAGATGGAGAATGGTCTCATTCTAATAGGTGACCTACCCAGAAAAAAAAATGATGAATAGTCTCATTCTAATAGGTGACCTACCCAGCTTAAAAAATTCTTAGTAAACTGATGCAACCATATTATTTGATAGTTTCACCCACATTTAACTAGTGTTTTGCCTATGTTTTATATATAAAATGCCTTGATATTCTTTGTTTTATGTTTTGAAGGCACTTTTGGATGAAAGATGCAAAAAGGAGTAAATTGAAGGTACTTGGCAGATTTGACGTTCAGTCGATGTTTTGTGCAGAACGTGAGCTCTAAAGGTCAAAATGAAGTGATTCTAGTGGCATTAAAAAGCTAACATCCATACCTTTCTGGACATCTAAGGCAAGACAATAAAATAAGGAAGAGCATGGAAATCGCAGCTTTCAAAGTCAAATCTCGCAATCTGCCAGTGTTGACCTTCGGTCAGTCCGACTTGAATATCTAGAGCTACAAAAGTTCAATTGATGCAAACTCAATTGTTTTGGATTCCTGACTCAAAGGCCTATAAACGCTCCAAATTTAAGCAAAAAAAAATGTCATATGAGGGAGATATGATTTTTCAAAGATGACAACTGAATTCTGCCAGCAAACAGGTTTCGTGAAGAAACGAGTCCAGATTACGTTCCGAAGCATCTAAACCGACATCCAAGTTTTTATTTCAGCAATGTAGCTCCTCTAAGTCAAAGCTTGAAGATTTCATGCAAAACTATTTCTCCTTTTTTAGAAAAATAGTTATTGAACTACTTAAATGTAAATTGTCTACTTAAGGGAGGACTATTTTGTAAAATAGAGATTAGGGTTTCCTAGCATATAAAAAGAATGAGAGAAGAGAAGGGGGGCAGCCACCCAAGAGGAGAAAAACGCCCCCCTACTCTAAGAAACCCTAAATCATGCATTCTTCCATCTTTTTGATTAGTTGTTCAATAAACATGCAAGGCTAAACTCATTTTCTTGGTTGCAAGGACACGGAAACCTTCGGATTTTAAGAACTGTGAGATCTATTTTACCTTTTCTTTTCAGTTTATATGATGAATATGTTTGTTCTCCTATGCTTATTTTTCCTATGATTGTTTATTTTAATTGTTAGAGCGGACTCTAAGTTATTATTATAGACAATTTATTGCTAAGTTTGATATCAAAACCGGAGTTGTGGTATATGAACTTGTGAAGCAACTGAGTTTAATAATTGTAGCGGATCTACGTTATTAATCTTAGGGAGAACATTCGATCAAAGCAACATAAGCAGACAACTTAGTTGTTAAGATAATGAATTTATCTAGATCTTAAGGCTACCATTGGATTAAATCATTAGTGCGGACACTGTGATTATTTGTTGGTTAGGGTTAGTTATACGGCGGATCCGTTAATTAACCAACGTTAAGAAAAGATAAAAATTCAGAATATAAACTGGAATTTTGTTTCAAGGATCAGTTCTGATTTCTATAGGTGGATGTGTGATTGCGACCAAGGTTTGTTCTCTTGATAATTTTCTGATTTTATTAAATTCTGTTTGATAGTTTTCTGTTTTATTTTTCTTTAGCCTATATAACATCCAACCCCCCCCAAATTGCATAACGTATAGCATAAAAATCTGAACTAAATCTTCCTCGTGGGATCGACCCCTTGCTTGCTCTATACTATCTTGTGTGTTGTGTTTGAAGCTAGGGTAATTAATTTGTGCGACCGCGACATCGCAACAAATTTTGGCGCCGTTGCCGGGGAAGTAATTTTAGTTGATTTTTGTGCTTTTACTGTTATTTTTAGTTGCTTTGATTGTTATTTATATTTCTGAAAAAAAAAAAAAAGAGAAACAGAATTTTTGCTTGCGGCGGTACTGTTCACTTGCGGCAACGGTACTGTTCAAAACAGATTTTTTGGTGGAATTAGGTTTTGGTCTTTTGGTTCTTGAAGGGAAACGACGTTCTAAACAGAACTAGTGGTAAACCACTAGCCCCACTCTATCGAGGCCAAATTCCGCTGGTTTCTAGGGTTTTTAGGCAGTTTTAGTTTTCTAACGTAAGATTTTCGTACAATTTGCATTGTTTTCGATCTCTTGCGTGGTTGGTTTCTTTTGAGTTTTCTTGATGCTTTATGCCAGTAACCCGTTCTACTAATCAAAGTCAAGTGCAGTTAGATCTCGAAATAGAAAAAACTTTACGCAGGTTACGAAAGGAAGCTCGCCTTAACACCATGGCTAATGCACGACAACAAACACTCAAGGAGCTTGCTGCTCCTAACGTGGAAAATCAGCCATTGTGCATAAACATCGACAATAGTGTAAACTTTGAGCTCAAATCTGGTTTTATACATTTGCTACCAACATTTAATGGTCTTGCAGGAGAAGATCCTCATACTCATCTCAAGGAGTTCCATATGGTTTGTGTTGGCATGAAACCGAATGGAGTTGACGAAGAACAGGTTAAGTTGAAAGCTTTCCCTTTCTCTTTAAAAGGGGCAGCAAAGGCATGGTTTTTCTCTATTCTCCCAGGTTCAATTGGAACTTGGAATGGCATGAAAAAGATCTTCCTTGAGAAGTATTTCCCAGCATCTCGAGTTGCCAACATAAGAAAAGAAATATGTGGGATTCGACAATCTCATGGAGAGACACTTTCCGAGTATTGGGAAAGATTTGAGCAACTATGTATTCAATGCCCTCATCATCAAATACCCGATCAGCTGCTCATTCAATATTTCTATGAAGGATTGATACCTACTGACCGTAGTATCATTGATGCTGCAAGTGGAGGGGCATTGGTAGATAAGACACCCGAGGCTGCACGCCAATTAATCTCAAACATGGCAGCCAATTCAAAACAGTTTGGCACTCGTGGAGACTTCGCAAACAAACGAGTAAATGAGGTAAGTATTTCTAACCTTGAGAATAAAGTTAATGATCTTACTTCTCTTGTGCGTTCTTTGGCTTGTGGCAATGTACAACAGGTGAAAGCTTGTAGCATATGCTCCTTACAAGGACATGCTTCAAATATGTGCCCAACAATGCAAGAAGATTACATTGAACAAGCTAATGCAGTTGAAGGAGCATTTAATGGACAGCCTCAGTGTAAGTATGATCCTTTTTCCCACACGTACAATCCTGGATGGAGAGATCATCCTAACCTACGGTATGGGAACCAACCTCAACAAGGCAATCAAGGCCGACAATTCCATCCCAGTGGATTTCAATCCCAACAGAATTATCAAGCAAGACAGCCCCCTCCATTCACAAACTCCAATGTTATGGGGTCGTCATCTAATGATGATCTTCGTGAGATGATGAAAACTTTGGCTTCTAACACTGTGACTTTGCAACAAAATGTCATGTCTTTTCAACAGGAAACAAGGTCAAGTATTCACAACTTGGAGAAGCAAATGGGGCAAGTAGCTTCAAGTGTGGGGAAATTGGAAGCACAAATGAATGGAAAATTGCCATCCCAAGCATTGAATCCAATAGAAAATGTTAGTGCGATCATGCTGCGAAGTGGGAAAGAACTTGAAGAGAAAAGGTCGAAACAAATTGAGATGGAAGAAGAAGAAGAGATAGAAACTGAATTGAGTACAAAGAAGGAACATCCTCCTTCTCCACAAACTGAAACAAAGACCAACACTCCAAAGGTAACTCCTCACTTAATGAATTCCAGTTTTAAAACAATTCCACCCTTTCCTATGAGTTCTTCTAGGTCAAAGAAAGAGGACAAAGAAAAAGAGATTTTAGAGGTCTTCAAGAAAGTAGAACTCAACATTCCTTTACTTGATGTTATCAAACAAATTCCTAAGTATGCCAAATTTTTGAAAGAGTTGTGTACTACTAAGAGAGCTTTCAAACTGAAAGGTCATGAAATGGTAAGTATGGGTGAAGTTGTATCTGCTGTTGTTCAAAAGAATATGCCTTTGAAGTAAAAGGACCCAGGTGCGTTTACTATCCCATGTGTTATTGGTAATGCTAGTTTTAAAAGGGCCTTGTGTGATTTAGGTGCATCCATTAGTGTTATGCCCAAACATGTTTATGATTCTCTTAGTCTTGAGCCTTTGAATAAAACTAGCATTGTAATACAACTTGCGGATCGGAGTTTTGTTTACCCACTTGGTGTGATAGAAGATGTCCTAGTCAAGATTGATAGTTTGATCATTCCATGTGATTTTTATATTCTTGATATGGAACATGACTCTTGTGATTCATCAAACAACACTCCTATATTGTTTGGGAGACCATTCTTGAAAACTGCCAATACAAAGATTGATTGTGGTAAGGATACTTTGTCTATGGAAGTAGGAGATGAAAAGATTGAATTTAATTTTCATGATGCAATGAAATATCCTTATAGCAATGTTTATTCTATCACATGCTATGACCAAGTTGATAAGTATGTGCAGCAAGTTTTTGATTTTGAGTGTGAGGATGGATTAAGTGTAGCTTTGAGCTATGGCTATGATGTTACTGAGATAGAAGAGGTGGAGAGGCACATATGTGTTCCCCAAA
Source organism: Populus tomentosa (assembly GCA_018804465.1). NCBI lineage: Eukaryota > Viridiplantae > Streptophyta > Magnoliopsida > Malpighiales > Salicaceae > Populus > Populus tomentosa. The sequence continues at coordinate 4,299,551 of CM031981.1, forward strand.
ACATACATGAATCAACATTGGATTTGCAAGCTTTGCAAACTGTTCCCAATGATGCAGGAGTCATTTACCCCATCATGGACAGTGAATGGGTGGCGCCTATCTTTTTGGTGCCTAAAAAGATTGGAATTATATGGGAAGAAATACAAAATGATGCTTATGAGAATACAAGGATTTATAAAGAAAAGATCCAAAGTCTTCATGACCGAATGATTACAAGAAAAGAGTTTAATGTTGGAGACAAAGTCCTTCTTTATCATTCGTGTTTGAAACTTTTTCCTGGAAAGTTGCACTCCCGTTGGATTGGACCCTTTGTTGTTTCTAATGTTTTTCCTTATGGTGCAGTTGAAATTACAAGTTTAGAAACCAACAAAGTACTCAAGGTAAATGGGCATCGTTTAAAACCTTTCTATGAAGGTTGGAAGACAGAACTCACCGCTTCTGTAGAGTTAGCTGAACCAATCTATGAAGAATGAGCATGCCACATGTCAAGCCAATGACATAAAACAAAAGCGCTTACTGGGAGGCAACCCAGCACAAAAAGAAAAAAAATCAGATTTGCTTTCTTTTTCGTTATCTTTTATTTTTTCGCATTTTAATTTATTTTCTGTCATTCTCTTATGTTCCTTTGCTTTTATTTCAACATTGAGGACAATGTTGTGTTTTAAGTGTGGGGGTATTGAGAGAATTTTGGTTTTCTTATTTTAGTTTTCTTTGTTGTTCTTAAAAAAAATAAAAAAAATTATGTTTGATCTTTTTAACTCCCATTGGTTTTTGAGAATATGAGTATTATGTATGAGAGTTAATTGAGATAGATGAAGATATAAATCAAATGAAGGAATATGCATGCAAATTTTAAGGTTTAATTGGTTTAGGGATTGACTTTGAGAATATGCCATGTTGACTTTATAGTGGTATACCAATGTAAGCTTTTGAGCCTTCAACATTATATTCTTTGAGTGTGCATTCTTTCAATGATATGTATCTCTAGAACTTGCTTTATATCTTGTTGAGATTACATTCGCATTACATATATACATGAAGATGATAAAGGCATTAGGAATTTTAACCATTTGAGCCAAAAAGCCAACCTAAAGCATATTATCCTTAGTAAGCCCCTTTTGAGCTTGTTTATCTTTTCTTTGCTTTATCCATGTATAAGCCTTAACTTTATATATGTTTTCCTTTCCCCTGGCCAAGGATTAGTAGAGCATATACTTGTGATATCTTATGGAATTATGGTTGGAAATTATGTGAAAAGAAAAAAGAAGTGATGCTTGATGAAAATATGGGCAAGTTTCCAAAGGTGAAAAACAAAAAAAAAATACAAAAAAAAAAAAGAGAAAGAAAGAAAGAAAGAAAGAAAGAAAGAAATAAGTGTTCCTTTATGTTCTTAAGATTTTATGTTGAAAGAGCTTGAAATAAAAAAAAAAAAAAAAAAGGTAAAGCATTGGTGATTAAAGATGGAAAATTTATGTGCTTTGATGGAATATCTTGTTTGAAATATCATTTTTTAGAATGCTCTACTTTCTTTGGTTTGAACCTTCTCTTTTACTCTCTTTTACCTCACCTTAACCTTAGCCCCATTACAACCGGAAATAAGACCTTTTGATTCATGCATTGCTTGTAATATGTTAGTAATGGAGATGAGATTGAAGAGCAAGCTTATGGTAGAACATATTCATTGATTGAATTTGAGAGATTTAAACACATAAGCCCTAAACACGTGAGTGTTGGAGTGTATATCAATGAGAGGACCTATCACTTTGGCATGGCATAGATTTCATTTAAATCCCGACAATTAATTGAGTTTTGAAGTTTGCATGTAAATAAATTCATGAAAATTTATACTATTTATCCTTATTAATTGTGTTCTTGTTTATAATGCATATTTTCTTGGATATTGATGGGAGATTAGTAGATTGGTCATAATGATTTGATTTAATTTAACTTTGATTTGATTTTACCTATCCTTTCTCGAGGACGAGCAAGAGCTAAGTGTGGGGGTATTTGATGCAACCATATTATTTGATAGTTTCACCCATATTTAACTAGTGTTTTGCCTATGTTTTATATATAAAATGCCTTGATATTCTTTGTTTTATGTTTTGAAGGCACTTTTGGATGAAAGATGCAAAAAGGAGTAAATTGAAGGTACTTGGCAGATTTGACGTTCAGTCGATGTTTTGTGCAGAACGTGAGCTCTAAAGGTCAAAATGAAGTGATTCTAGTGGCATTAAAAAGCTAACATCCATACCTTTCTGGACATCTAAGGCAAGACAATAAAATAAGGAAGAGCATGGAAATCGCAGCTTTCAAAGTCAAATCTCGCAATCTGCCAGTGTTGACCTTCGGTCAGTCCGACTTGAATATCTAGAGCTACAAAAGTTCAATTGATGCAAACTCAATTGTTTTGGATTCCTGACTCAAAGGCCTATAAACGCTCCAAATTTAAGCAAAAAACGATGTCATATGAGGGAGATATGATTTTTCAAAGATGACAACTGAATTCTGCCAGCAAACAGGTTTCGTGAAGAAACGAGTCCAGATTACGTTCCGAAGCATCTAAACCGACATCCAAGTTTTTATTTCAGCAATGTAGCTCCTCTAAGTCAAAGCTTGAAGATTTCATGCAAAACTATTTCTCCTTTTTTAGGAAAATAGTTATTGAACTACTTAAATGTAAATTGTCTACTTAAGGGAGGACTATTTTGTAAAATAGAGATTAGGGTTTCCTAGCATATAAAAAGAATGAGAGAAGAGAAGGGGGGCAGCCACCCAAGAGGAGAAAAACGTCCCCCTACTCTAAGAAACCCTAAATCATGCATTCTTCCATCTTTTTGATTAGTTGTTCAATAAACATGCAAGGCTAAACTCATTTTCTTGGTTGCAAGGACACGGAAACCTTCGGATTTTAAGAACTGTGAGATCTATTTTACCTTTTCTTTTCAGTTTATATGATGAATATGTTTGTTCTCCTATGCTTATTTTTCCTATGATTGTTTATTTTAATTGCTAGAGCGGACTCTAAGTTATTATTATAGACAATTTATTGCTAAGTTTGATATCAAAACCGGAGTTGTGGTATATGAACTTGTGAAGCAACTGAGTTTAATAATTGTAGCGGATCTACGTTATTAATCTTAGGGAGAACATTCGATCAAAGCAACATAAGCAGACAACTTAGTTGTTAAGATAATGAATTTATCTAGATCTTAAGGCTACTATTGGATTAAATCATTAGTGCGGACACTGTGATTATTTGTTGGTTAGGGTTAGTTATACGGCGGATCCGTTAATTAACCAACGTTAAGAAAAGATAAAAATTCAGAATATAAACTGGAATTTTGTTTCAAGGATCAGTTCTGATTTCTATAGGTGGATGTGTGATTGCGACCAAGGTTTGTTCTCTTGATAATTTTCTGATTTTATTAAATTCTGTTTGATAGTTTTCTGTTTTATTTTTCTTTAGCCTATATAACATCCAACCCCCCCCCAAATTGCATAACGTATAGCATAAAAATTTGAACTAAATCTTCCTCGTGGGATCGACCCCTTGCTTGCTCTATACTATCTTATGTGTTGTGTTTGAAGCTAGGGTAATTAATTTGTGCGACCGCGACATCGCAACATAAACTCCATGCTTTTCTAAGAAATAGTTTCAATATCAGGCGACCGACCCCTCCTAAAATTCTTAGAAAACTCCACGCTTTTCTAAGAAATGGTCTCACTATCGGGTGACTTGCCTATCCTAAAAATTCTTAGAAAACTCCACGTTTTTTCTAAGAAATGGTCTCAGTATCGGGTGACCTACCCATCTCAAGCTTAAAAAGAAAACATCTTACCTCGAGGAAATGAAACAATGTTGGTTCACAATTCCTATAATTTTCTGTAGTTTCGTTGACCTGAGATTCTGTCTCCTGGCAGTTCCCAAAGAAACTTGGAACTAATTTGGCTTTCGTCACACCTTTCCTACCATATTAGTGTTATGACAATATAGCATGCATGTTTTTGTTACCTATCTTGGAAACGTAGGTCCCTCCTTTTCGTAATAGACTTCTTCGAGTTCCTGTTTCCATTTGTTTACCCGACCTATCCTCTTGAACTGGAATATGCTCCACATGCTATATTTCCTATACTTTTTATGCTTGGTGAAGAGATCTCTAGTTCCTTGTGGGGCCCTTTCTTGCTCCATTGAACGTTGCTTTATTATTATTATTAATTTATTTTATTTTATTTTTTTACAAAGGAAAACTCAAAAGTTTTGGTTTTGTTCATGAAAACTGCAACCTTTAATGCAATTAGCAATACTCATTAAAAATTCAGAAATTTTTATGATGATACCCTTTTGAGCTTTGGTTCATTATGGACCTCTATGTGCATTTCGTGCACTTCTTGCCCCCTAGTGTGGTGTGCAAAAATATGTCAAGCAGATTTGATTTAGTTCTCTCCAATTGATAGAGTCATCTTCTTATTCATGCGTAAAAAAAGTTCTTTTAAGTAAAAGATTTCAAATGCTCTGAGATCATATGTTTTATGAAAAAAAAAAAAAAAGGTTCTTTACAAAGAGAATTCATGGCTGAACTTTAATTTATTGATTGGGAAATTACGAAATACATCAAGCGTAATATTTCCTTACTGAGTCAGAATTCACGGGCCTAACTAGATCTTCTCCATCCATTCTAGATAACAATAAAGCTTCTCCCGAGAACGCTTTCTTTACCACCAAAGGGCCCTCATTGTTTGGCATCCATTTACTCTGATCTTCTCCTGGTAAAAGACAACATTTTCTTCAATATAAGATCTCCTTCGTGGAATCTCAAGGTCGAATCTTCTTGTTGTATGATTTGGCCATCCTTCTTTGATAAAGTTGATGATGACAAATTACGGCTATCCTCTTTTCACTTATCAGATTCAACTGTTTATATTTAACCTTTTCCCATTCTACCTCTTCTAGCTTAAAGTCTATCAATACTCTTAATGAGGGGATTTCCACTTTTAAAAGCATCACCGCCTCCATTCCATATACCAACATTTACTAGGTGGCTCCTATTAAGGTTCGAACTGCGGTGCGATATGCATGAAGGGTAAATGACAATATCTCATGGGTGACTACCATCTTCTGAATAATCTTTTTGATATTCTTATTAGCAGCTTCTACCGCACCATTCATCTTTGGTCTATATGGCGAAGTATTGGAATGCTTGATTTTTCATTTAGTGCAGAGCTTTATTATCATCTTGCCGTTGAAATTATGGGCATTATCAGTTATAATCTTTTCTGGTAGACCATACCGACATATCAAATCTCTCTCAATAAATTTCTTTACCACCTTTTGCGTCACATGAGCAAATGACCCGGCTTCTACCCATTTTGTGAAGTAGTAAATAGCCACGAGAATAAACCTATGACCATTGCTGGCTTTTAGGTTTACAGGTCCAATCACATCAATTCCTCACATCGCGAAGGGCCACGGAGATGTCAAGTTAAACAGAGGAGCTGGAGGGGCATTGATTTTGTCATTGTATACTTGGCACTTGTGACATTTTCGGACATGGTCGATGCAATTCTTCTCTAATGTCATCCAGAAGTACTCGACTCTTTATATCTTCCTAGCCATCACATGTCCACTAGCATGGGTTGAGCAAATCCCTTCATGGACTTCCCGTAACGTGCTTTTTGCCTCAAACTTATCCAAACATCTCAACAAAGTCCCGTCAGATGATTTCTTATACAAAATCTCCCCATCAAGATAAAAGTCCATTGCCAACCTCCTCAAGGTCTTCTTGTCGATTTTGGATGCCCCCATGGGATATGCCTAGTTTTGGATGAAATTCTTGATATCATAGTACCAAGGGTTTCCATCCACTTCTCTTTCAACTGAGCAACCATGAGCTAAGTTATCAATGTGTACCAGTTGTACCTTGTGCCCACAGTCTATTCTAGCTATAGAAGCTGGCGTGACCAAAGCGTCAGAATGGTTTCTTTCCTTTCCTAGATGGGTGAACTTTATTTCCTTAAATTCTCTAACCAATTTAGATAGGTATTCTTAGTAAGGTCTTAACTTCTCATCCTTGGTTTGCCATTTTCCTTTCTCTTGGTAATAATCAAAATCGAGTCTCCATACATATCTATCTTTCTAATATTCTGCCCCAATGCCACCTTTAAAATGAGAACGCAAGCTTCATACTCCTATGTTATTATTGCACCCAAACTGCGACTTAACTAAAACCGGATAATGTTTCTTATCAGGAGAGATTAGCACTGCCCCTACTCCATTACCACAGCACCATCAAAGTACATAATCCACCAATTTGAATTCTCTTCCTCGACTGAAAGCACATCTTTATCAAAAAAATCAAATTTTAACGGCTCATAATCTTCCACAGCATGGTCAGCTAGGTGATTGGTGATGACATTCATGGTTTTCCTTGTCATATATACTATGTCGTACTCAGCTAGTAGAACTTGCCATTTTACAATTCAACTCGATAGATAGGGGTGGATTCAATAGGTATTGCTTGATTTTCATGAAAGCTTCTTCACACTCTTATTCCAAATTCCAAGATTCTTCTTCCTTAACAATTAAAGATGAGGTCATAGGTCGTGGTTAATTGGAATATAAATTGAGCAATGTAATTCAACCTTCCCAAGAACCTCCTTACATCCTTCTTAGTCTTGGGAGTTAACATAGATTGAATAACTTTTACTTAATCAGGGTCCACTTCTATCCCTTTGTCACTCATCATAAATTCTAACAACTTTCTAGATTTCACCCCGAATGAACACCTTGCATAGTTAAGCCTCAACTTGTACTTTCTTAGTCTTTCAACTAATTCCTTCAATATTTGGACATGATTCCCTCCCTCTCTAGATCATGTCATCCACGTATACTTTAATCTCCTTTTTCATCATGTCATCCACGTATACTTCTATCCTTTTGTCACTCATCATAAATTCCAACAACTTTCTAGATTTCACCCCGAATGAACACCTTGCATGGTTAAGCCTCAACTTGTACTTTCTTAGTCTTTCAACTAATTCCTTCAATATTTGGACATGATTCCCTCCCTCTCTAGATCATGTCATCCACGTATACTTTAATCTCTTTTTGCATCATGTTGTGAAATAAAGTTACCATGGCATTTTGGTAGGTGGCCCCAACGTTTTTTAACCCAAATGGCATGACTTTATAGCAAAAGGTTCCTCATGGTGTTACAAAGGTTTCTTCTCATTATCCTCAAGTCATTACAAAGTCCATAAAAACTCTGATTTTATCTTTCCTTTTAGATACTACCACTATGTTGGACACACTCGTAGATACTTGACTACTTCTAGAAAATCGGCATTCTACTGTTTTTCAATTTCTGCCTTTATTCAGATTAGTCCTTCTCAAGCTTTGCTTAACCGACTTGCATCCTTTTACTAGTGGTACCCTTTACAAACCAGGCATATCCTTGTAGGACCAAGCAAAAACATCTATATAATTTTGAAGTTGTGCAATCAACTCTTCTCTTTCTTTAAGGGTGATCAAAGTCTGTATCTTCAACTCTCTCTTGATTTCTTCATCGCCCATATCTATAGTTTCAAGCTTCTCTCTAGCGGGTTTCTAAGCTTGTTCATGTTATTAATTTTTGTGAATCCCCTAATGCTATTTTCCTACCATTCTTTCTACAACTAATATGTATTCTTTAAAGTCCAACCATTCATTCTCAGTGTAAAGTGCAGGTGTAGTTATGGAAGATTCGCTTTGAAAAGGAAAGTGATGTGTAAAAACACCAAGATGAACTTTTGAAAAGGCATGATCTCATTAAAGGGAAAAGTTTGGCTAAAAAAAACAAAGATAAAATCCCATTGACATTTGGAACCTTAATTAAAAAAGTTTGAAAAAGGCAAACAAACACAATATAATGATCAATCAAGCATTGTTGATTAAATTTTGAACACCAATGGAGTTTCTTGGGTCTCCCAATTCTGGAACATGTCTCCCTTGGCTAGCTTTTGAATGAAGGTCTTGAGATTCAAGATGCTTTGAGCTTAGGCTTGTTTGGATGCAAAAAGATATTATGGAGCATACATCCTAAGGATAGGCTCTAGTTCTTTTATGTGAGACATTGGGTAGGTTTACTACTTGGTCTCTAAAGAGGGTCTCTTGTTGTCCTAGTGATCACCCTCGTAAAGGCAATATAGGGGTTCAGCAGATAGTGGGATGGCATGTGTACCAATCACTATCAGTCTAAACACTCAGCAAAGAGTTGGGGTTTACACAAACTTAAACCTTGACTCAAGTCATAAGGCAAGCTACTAGTTCACCACTTAACTTAAAATTTAATGTGTGTGCTCTCCAAAAAGAAAATAATAATAAAGTGATGAATGACTACATCATGTATGACAGAATGTAAAGATACATGCTAAAGCTTTTAAACAAATTATCATTCATAAAAAAAAAAAAAAACAACCATAGCATAATAAAAAAAATTACCAAGCTTAGTCCAAGGGTCCCCAGTGGAGTCGCCATTCTGTCGCACGTCAAAATCCGCGCGGCGTTCGATGGTGATTTTTTGTTTTGTTTTGCTGATTTGGTCCTTTGGAGTCGCCACCTAGTATTTTGATCACTAGGAACCCTAACTAGTCTTTCAGAGATTCTAAGGCAAGGGACTGGTTGCGTAAAGGAAAGGTATTAGCACCCCTAGTACGCCCTACCTAAGGTAAGCTGCTTGGTGTTTGGTTTGCTCTATAATTGCTATAGTGTTGGTGTTTTCTAATCCCATCAATTTTCCTAGGTTTGATTCAAATAAAATTTATTTGGATAGAAATCCAAGGAGATTCCATGTGCTTTGAAAGCTCATTTTTCCCTTAGTATTTCAAGAGTTTGCGACTCGTAAATCGCAAGAAAGAAGGACAAAGATTTAGAAATCTAAGGAAATTCAGAGCGCTTTAAAAGCTTCCTTTTGCCTTAGTATTTCATACTTTCACGGCTCGTAAACCGTGGAGTCAAAATTTTGAAATTTTGAAATGTCCTCGATTATAATCAAGGCTTTTGTTCAAGGATGTGTGCGGATTTATTACTCCCAATAATATTTTGGATATTCGTCCTTTAAGAATTTCTTTATCCAAACATTAGCGGTGAATAATAGATGAATTCCCTCTAAAATAAGATTTTTATAGTTTTTGGAATATTGGCCAGTATCCTTTGGAGTTTTACAAACATGTTGTAAAATCCAGAAATGCAAGAAAAAACAATTTTTGTTGTGTTTAAGAAATCCATGCGAAAATATATTTTTCAAAACTTTCAATATTTTTTGTATATATAAAAAAAAACATTCGAAACATGTTAGGGTATTGGCCGTATGCATGAAAACAATATATATATATATATATATATATATATATATAATTTTTTTTTGTTGACGAAAACCAAGTATTTTAATACCGGATTTGTATCATTACAGTATAAAAATACAACCCAATATTAAGCAAACTTGATGGAAAAATATTTAAGAAAACCACAAATTTTTTATATGATTTTTTTGAAATTATTTTTTTTAAAAAAAAAAGATATAGTATACTGCATGAACAGTAGACATGAATTATAATTCACGTCTACTGTTCATGCGTGAACAGTCCACTGTTCACTCAGCAGAGACGGCGAAGAAGAAGGGGAAGGGGAGCGGATTACCTGGCGTGGCGGCGATGGCTAGCTAGGAGGATAGCTACCTGTGGTGGAGCTAGTGGTGGAGAAGCTGTTGGTGGCTCTGTTTGGTGGTTGGAACGATTGAAGCTGGAAGAGGAAGAAAAGAAGAAAATTTACAGTAGGAAGAGGGAGGAAGACTGGTTTTTTGGCTTACTTTGGACCTGATTTTTCTCCTCCTTCAGACCATCAAATCCGACTCTATTTATAGGCAGTGAAAGAGGGCAATCTTGTCTACGTTAGGGAAAAATTGCAACCCTTAATTCAGTTGGGAAGCATCTCGACCGTTGGCTCAAAGTGTGCACCTCGAGCTGTCAAATTTGGCAGCTCAAGGCTATGAACTGCCCGAGGTGGCCATTTTGAGCCACTCAACAGAGCCGTTTTCGGCGTTTATAGGCTCGAGCGGACAATTCTCGGGGATAGAGGGGTTTCAGGTGGCCATTTTGGTGCATGAGTTGTCAATTTTAGGGAACAAACGAGGCATTAAACGCGCTTGCAAAAGGGCTACCCGGCCAACTTCACCGGAAAAATGATGAACAGTAACCACACGATTTTTATTTTTGTTTTTTAAAAAATTTATTTATTTATTATTTATTTATTTTTATTTTATTTATGGGGGACCTAAAAATGGGTTACAACAATGTTTAATTAAACACCGAACGTTACCATTAATTTAACACAAAAACTGACATATACATCAACTGTGCATGGATCTTTCACTTTATTTTTAATTTAGTCCTGTAATTTTATTTTTTTCTATTTCATTATATGAACTTTTATATTTTAGCTTTGAGTTTTATATTATTATTATTTATTAATAAATAAAAGTTAAATAAATTAGTTAATTATTGATATTTTCACTAATTGTCAAGTTAAAATAATTGCACGGTAGTAATTGACTAGGCAAGGATAAAAACAAACAGCATCAAAGGAAACAAAAAGCTTGGAATGTATTATTGTTTTCTTTTTTTAGTAAATGAGATCAAAGATTTAAATAACAAATTGATGCACATATAAAGTGATGTGATCCTGGCTACGATATTAAAGGATCCATAATAAGTGTCCATTGGGTTTATTCTAAAACTCAAATAATAAAATCATTTAATGTCATGGTTACGAGAAGTAAGAGTGACATTGTTATCTTTAACAACGATCGAGGTGTCTTTCTTTCTTTAGGGTATTTGGCCTTACCCTTCTCATTCAGATGTGATGGAGCACCCCTGGTGTTAGCTTTTCAATTGGGTTTCCAATGTGTTGAAGAGCCTAATGGTTGGCTTTACTAAATGAACCCTTTTGTTTAAGTTGTTTCTCCACTTTTATGACCATATGAACTATCTCCTCCAACTCCACTTAATGGCGCAACTCCATAATGTGAGCTTTGTCACAATTAAAGTCGTTCATGAATCAAGCCATAGTAGCCTCCTTATCCTCCCTAATATTAGCTTAAATCCTAGCAAGTTCCATCTCCTTGAAGTACTTATCAACACTTTTTATATCTTAATTCAAACTTTGCAGCTTTTGATACAATTCTCTATAATAGTGGTTAGGGACAAATCTACATTTCATAAGAGATTTCATTTCCATCTTAAATATCAACTTGCCTCTTATAATTCCTTCTACGATTTGTCACTAACTGATCCCACCATACAATGATATAGTTAGTAAAAACATTCACAACAAGCTTGACTTTATAGGGTTCATGATAATTATGACACTTAAAAATCCACTTCACATTCTTCTACCATTCTAAACAAACTTTTGGATCATTCTTTCCCTAAAAAATCTCCACCAAACTCAACATTATGATCTCGGTACTTATAATTACTCATCTAAACAAAGTCATCACCATATATTTCCCCTCCAAACCGACGATTCTGATGTTATCCAAAATGTTCCCTATGTTCCATAGACACATCTTCAAAATCAATATTACTCATGTTTGCATTATCAGCCATAAACTCATCCACATCAGTGTTATCTCGCCTAATAGCCCTCCTAACATTAAATCCTTTTTGTTTAGGCCTATTATGAACCCCATTATGATCATTAGCACATTGCCTCTCTAACCTATCTTTAAATTCATTGGCCATCCAACCCATTCGTTGATTCATAATACATAACCGAGTTTTAATTTGAATGTCTCCTCTCTATGGTGTCATGTTATTGCTAGCCCTCCGATATTTTTTATTCTGAAAATTTGTTAATTGAAAAGAAATATATATATTACTCTCCTAATTTCTCATGTATTTACAGTCTTCATGTGTTTCACTCAAATATGTTCGCTACACCTTTTTCCTCTCATCTCACCTTTCTTCGACTATTACAGAACTAAAATCAACACCAAATTTAACTACATTAACAATGTATCTAAATATGTGTATATGACTCAAGAAGCAAGAAAAATATGAAAATAAGAAAATATGAAACTGTTTTTACAATTTTATGAGCAAATAAACAAATATATATGAAAAATAGATGTTTTTAAAGATGCGGAAGAAAATAGATGCAAAGGTTATCAAAAAATAATAATTAAATGACACCTAAATATATCAATTATGATGTTATTATACAATTATAATTTAAAAATAACAGAAGCAAAACAAGTTTGCATTATCGACACGAATTAGAGTTGTTACAACAAGTTCCAATCTTGAATTTAGTTTCTATAGTAAACGACCTCCAAATGACCTCAAATTTTATATGAGATGTGATTAAATATCATAGAGACAATATATCAAATTTGATAATTTTCTAAATTGGTTTGATCCAAATTCTTCCTTGTTTGTGTATTGTGATAAATTTGACAAAATTGACTTTTGGACGTTCTTTTCCTCTCTTTTTTACTCTTTATATTATTGATATATTATGGGACATCAATAAACTAAAATAACACCTTTTTTTTAAGGAACCCTGGATGCAAACTACTAAACTCTATACATAAAATAATCAAAAACTGGATCAAAGATAACTAAAGCTAAGAAAGTTGAAACTAACATGAAGAAAATAATGGATATTACTTGATTTTGAAGCCTAGCTCTGATACAAACTTATGCAAACCTCTTGATCACATTGTTAAGCAACCCTTAACAAAGTAGATAACAAACCAGAAAGCCAACAATCAGGTTTGATAAAACTCTGACTCAAAGGTAACCATGTACCTAAGAACTAAAGGTATTGGAAAAAAGTCATGGACCCATAGATAACCTTGTATCTAAGAATCCTAAGTATATGAATGATGTCATGAAGGCAATTAATCTTCGATAAGTTAGTGTATAATCTTTATCCTTGTAAAGAAAGGTTATTTTGCCACAAACAAATAAAACAAACTCATGTTTAATAATGGATCCCTTTTGGGTTTCAAACTAATGAGCCTAAACTAGTGATCAAATAACATAAGTGTAATAATAAAATAAACCCCTGAACAATATTTAAAGGGCCAGATAAAACAGAAATTAAAAATAATTATTGAAATTTAAATAAATAAATAAGTCTTTATACTAAAATTTCTCCATATAGCCAGAAATATCTCTATCTTTTCACATTTATAGAAGATTTTATTTCTGACTTCAAATACGTCATTTTCTCTTATCTAGATGAAATACTAGGCCTAACATATATTATTTGAAAGCTTGATATGTCTAGTTTTTATCCCAACTTGAAATGCAACAAACTTCCACATGTATCTCCAGATATGTCCCACACAGTACACGAAGGTCTAATCTGACAGATTTAATAGGATACATCTAGTAAATTTGATCCTCTTCAATAATATGTTCTCTAACTCTCTTTAACCTGAAACTTTATGACAATATAGTTCTATGTGTTTAGTATTTCCCTGTAAAATTTTAGCTTGATCTGATGTATAGTTTGAGAAATATGTCTAATCTTGCAAAACTAGTCAGTAAATATTTTAAGACCAAATTCAGATCTGACTTGGTTCGTATCACTCTACCTAAAGCCTTTTGGCATATCGCTTGCCTTTTATGGACAACTACATGCTCCTTTTAAGTATGTAAAAACCAACTAATTCAAGCTTATAACCATTTTAAGGCTTTTAACCATCCAAAAAGGTTTAGAGAGCGAAATGTAAAGAAAATAAAGTATTAGACTAAAATGTAAAATTTTCATTAAGTAGGGATTAAAAATGAAAAACAAAACTATGAAAAAAAAAACATTAGGTGCTAAAAAAGCTAAAAATACACCTATGCTATAGTATTTTTGTAAAAACCTTAAGGATACTTGCCACCCAAAGATAGAGGGTGTCTCACTTGTCTTTTATAGCACATATGACTCACTTGGGTTACCGTTGATGATCGTTCTCAGTGTTGATGGATTCGTCTCATCAAGGTTTTTTTTATGGTACCAATAATACCATAATTAGAGATTAAGTGTGTCTCTAGAGTCTTTTTCTTTCTCTTTCTTTCCTCTTGTCTATTTAATATTTTTTTATTAGAAGTTGTTATTTTAAATAACAACAAATTATAAAAGTCATGTTTTTCAAACACAACATATATAATATGTGGTATTTCACTAATATTTTGCCAATATTTTCGAAATAATGTGCTGAAAAATAGCCAAAATGCACCGGATAAAAGCAAGTTTTAGATTATCAATTCTGCCATCTTGCCATACGATAAGGAAGTGGATTGAACGCGCTAAAGGGGGAGAGTAGAGGGAGAGAGAAATGGTCATAAATACGAGGTACAGCAAAGGAAGGCTATTGGTCGCTGGGAGAACGAAAGAGGCAAATGGGGCCCTCTTCCCGTACTCTTGGATTGGACCTTTCTGGAAAGATTTTCCTTTTCTTAACATTATTCTCATTTCCTTTTCTGATACCATACCTTACCTCTCCTCTCTCCTTACCCTCATTTGCCTTTTCTCCTGTTTAGTGTTTACATCGTCCAAGCTTCTCAATTTCCCAAATCACCCCTATCTACTTTATTCCCTTTCCTTTACCACCCTTTTCCTCATTCAATGTATCCTTTTTTTTTTTTTCTTTTTTTTTTCTTCGGTAAAGCCCCTTATTGATTCGTTAGGACTTTTTTTTTTTTTTTGTTATTTTAAGCTCCAACAAAATCTTTAAGCTACGTGAGACACCCTGGCCCGCGCACTTCAGTGAGATATTGTAAAAAACAATCTTATTAAATTTAACTAACCTTATTTTATCAACATAATAACTCATCGATAAACAATTTATCATGTTAGATTTTAAAGTAAATTAGAAAATAATTAACCTAATATAACTCAACTTAGCTGACTTAGCAATCTAGTTGATTATGATTTGTTGATGTACATTTAATGTTTTTTATAAAGAAAACCAAAATAAAAAAATATTTTTATTAATTCGTGGGTTAGCCCATCTAATCTATAACATAGACAATGACTTTAACTGGTTTTAATAATTTTATTTTTTAAAATATTTTTTTATTTAATTAAACAATTATAAAAATAGATATTTATAAGAAAAATAATGAATAAAATTATTGAGGAGAAATCAGTTTTTTCAACCTTAACTTGATTCTCTTATCAATTTATTTCTTGATTATTTGAACGAAAGTATTTTTTTATATATTATAAGCACTGTTTTTTAAATAAAAACATATCATGATTTAAAAAAAAATTAGAAAAATTAAGGTAATGTCTCAATATTTTGTATATGATTGAAGGGAGAAAATTTAATAAATTTGATAAAAAATAAAAAAAAATCATGAAATAATTTTAAAATTGTATTATTTTCATTGAATATTCATAAGCAATCACTTATTTCTGATTTAAAATTAGAAAAATTAAGGTAATGTCTCAATAATTTGTATATAATTGAAGAGAGAAATTTTAATAAATTTGAAAAAAAAATAAAAAAATCATAAAAGAATTTAAAGAAAAATATTATTTTCATTGAATATTCATGAGCAATCTTTTATTTCTTATTTTTGCATGATAAGCACATAGTAACTAAAAAATATTTGTTAACATTCCCATAAAAATATTATAATATTATTTAAGAGTCATGATAAGATTAAACAATAATTATAAAATCATATGAAGCCTTTTTTTTTCATCGTGCATTTCAATGAAAAAAAAATAGAAAATGCTTGGAGCCTCCGGCAAAGAGATAGAGTCCACTTGCCTAACCTAAAAAATAAATAGGCTCGCTTGGATATGCAAGACAAAACCTTCAATTTTTTTTTCCTCAAGTATAAATGGCATATCATCTGCTATTTTATTTGTTTTTTTTTAAGCAAACAATGTGTCATCTTTCATGGAAAACAACGTATCATTCGTTATCCCAAATTACAGCTATCTCAGAGATGGTCAGAATATTGATCTGAAGTTTTTTTTAATTAAAAAAACCATTCTTTAACCTATTTTCATATAAAAACAATAAACACCCTTAAAATCTCAATAAACCAATTTCTCATCTTAAAAAACCTAAAAATTATATTTTTTTTAATTTTAATCTATTTTTTCCAACAATTTAATATCTCAAAAGTATCTCAATTACAATTTTTTTATCAAGAGAAAAACACTGACAACAAATTTGGCTTTTTTTGTCATGAAATATGGGCAATCAATTGCTTTTCTCTCCTTTTTATTTTCCAATTACTCTTTTTCTTTTTTTTCTTGCATTATTAAACTCGAGAACTGAAATGTAAATGAGATGAGTTTTGGATTAAATGTAAAAGTTCTAAACTAAAAGCATAAAAAATGAATTTGAACAAATCTTGGAAGTAAAATTCTTTAAAGAAGTAAAATTCTTTAAAAGGATGATCATTATAAAATAAAAGATAAAACCTATGTTTTTTTTACCTCAATTTTAGTCTTAACATTTTTAATTTTTATTAAAAATCAAGCTCTAACCCAACATTAAGACATCTTTTTGATACCATGACAATTCTATAGAAAGTTAGTGGAAACAAATTATCTAACTCAATCTCAAACTTATACAATATTAAATAATAAAATTAAAAAAAAAATTAAAGAATTATGAAAGAAAAGTTAACTTAATATAAAATGATTAAATTGAGAGAATATATATATATATATATATATATATATATATATATATTTATTTATTTATTTATTTATTTATTTTGGGTTACTGTTGCAAACTGTCAATTTCATGTGTTGCATTCCAATTTTTCAATTTTTTAAATATATTTCTTCTATCCTTTTTTAATATAATTTTTTTTATCTTGCATTATTGTGTGTTCATTATTCCAATAATTGTTTCATGATTTATCAATGATTAATTTTGTAAAATAAAAGAAAAGGATTTGGGTTGGTAAAATTTTTTTGAAGGACCCAATCAAAGGAAAAAAAAAAAAAGGATGCCAGTGGCAAAAAAAAACTTGAGGTCGTTCACTATTCATGTGAACAGATTCCCACTCCAAGTTTTTCAATGTCTAGTATAATTATATGCTTGCAAAGAACTAACTACATTTACTTATTAACGTTAAAAATATATCTATATTATTTCATAATTTGACCAATTCCTTCATAAAATATCAATTGTAAGTAATTACGAATATAGATGATTGTCCTTAGTATATCATATACCTTTGTGCTATTTTTTAAGAAAATTTGAAGGTATTTAATTATAATAAGTTCAAATAACCCTAGAAATCACAATTCTACATGCTATAGCAAAAGCGTAAATGAGCTCTCAAACTCAATTATATGATGTTATGTGTCGTTGAAGTTTGTGGACCCTTATATTGAAGTGTTAAAATTGACTATTCCATCCGATCATATTTTAACATTAATTACATAACAATACCGCTTAAATAAATAAATTAAAAATAAAATAAAATATAACCCATTAATTAGCACAAAGAAATAGAATCTAAATTATAAAATCTAGATGAATTAAAATATAACCCATTAATCTTGTTTCTCTTTAAGCAATCGACTAAGTGACATCGGACCTCCCAATTGTACATACATGGGCATACAACTAGTTTGCTTTTATAATTAATGCTGCAAATTATAATTTCATATGGTATTTAACTATTTATAATTGAGGGAGAAGTATAGTATTCCCTCTAATCCAATATTAGTTGGACCTTCTGTTTATACAAATATATTTGAAATTGTGTAGTTTAAATATTAAATAGATATTAAAGATGAAAATTTATGAGAATTACTCCATTGTAATTTTGCTAGGAAAGAGAGGGGGGAGGGGGTGACTTGTGACGTGGGTGTAAACACTAAATAATGATAATTAATAGCTAATTAAGGTAATTGAGTAGTTAGCCATCTTTTGAGTCGTGGCGTTGTCTATTTCTACTAGCGGGCAACAGAGGGGGGGGAGAGAGAGAGAGGATGCTTTTCGATTTGGTTAACGTGGGAAAGTTGAAGTAAGAAAGAGACGGTTCTTTCTCTCTTCCATTCTCTCATTTCCCCAACCTTATGTCCCTTTAAGAAAATAAATAAATAAATTATAGACAGTAGACACCCACCATGAAGCAGTAAAATCTTGTTTGTTCAGGTTTAAACTTGAATTAAATAAAGAAATATTGGGTGATTACAGAAGCCAAAATAGACAAACAGCGGATCAAATTTTATTATCAACATTAATAAGAAAAGAAACAAAGGGTCTTCTCTCAAAAGAGAGAGAACCTGTGGAAGCATGCCATGAGCCATAAAAACCATCTAGTAGTAAATAAAAAAGGGAAGGCAGGGCAAGTTGGTAGAGAGAGGAAACGCGAGGGAGTAGAGAGTTATAGAGGGGGTGTTATGGTGGGTGTGGATGCTTTCGGCTATGCTTACTCAAACTGGCCTCGTCTATGCTGTATTGGGCAGTTAGGGATTTAACAAGATCTTGAAACATTTCTCCCTCTACCATACCTTTTTGCAACAAAAACTGTCTCTCTCTCTCTGGGGAGTCTTAGGTTTTTTCCTTTGAATACTCGAACCATTTCTTTCTTTGCCTCTCTCTCTCTCTCTCTCTCTTCCTCTCTCTATGTATATATATAAATATGCTTCATTATTTATTTGACTCACAAAAACCAAGATTAAACTTTCTTCTTTAGCTTCTCCTCTTCTTCAATCAGCCACCACTACCACCACCAATCTGCATCCTTCGTGTCTTTCCTAGTCTCTCTTCATTATATTCTGCTTTTTCTCTCATGGTGGAGGGTTTTGGAAAATCTTGCAATCAGCTTCTGGTTCTATCTTGAAAACCACTCAACAAAAGGAAAAAAAATGTGGAACTTAAATGACTCGCCTGATCAAACAAGAGACGATGAATCCGAGGGATGTTCAAGTCAAAAAACATCAATTGATGGCGAAGATGACAAGGGCAAAAGGGTCGGATCCGTGTCCAATTCCAGCTCTTCTGCTGTAGTATTTGAAGATGGATCAGAGGAAGAGGATGCTGTTGGAGAGAAAGGAAATAAAATAATCAAGAAACGTAGTATAAGCTTTAGCAGCAGCAGCAGCAGCAAGATTTTCGGGTTCTCGGTGCCTTATGATCAATACTCCATGGACATGAGTGATCCACCAGTGACCCGGCAGTTCTTTCCTTTAGAAGATCAAGAAATGGGGTCCGCATCGGGCGGTGGGGGTAGTTTTGGAGGTGGTGATGGAGTTGGAGGTGGATTTCCTCGGGCTCACTGGGTTGGTGTCAAGTTTTGCCAATCGGAATCATCACTTGCTTCTCAAAAATCCATGGAAGTCTCACAACCATTGAAGAAAAGTAGACGAGGACCACGGTCCAGGAGCTCTCAATACCGCGGTGTTACCTTCTACCGGAGAACTGGCCGATGGGAGTCTCATATATGGTTAGTGTTTTGGGTGTGCTGATAAATTTTTACTTTACTGTTATCCTTCCCAACTTTTTCTTCTTTTTTCCTTTTTTAGCTGTGGTGTTGGTGTTTTTGACAATCAAAATTTATGATTTGGCTTTTCGAATGATCTTGATGCAGGGATTGTGGGAAGCAAGTGTATCTAGGTATGATTTAGTCCAGTTTTGTTTTTTCATTATTACAAAGATTTAGGCTTGGAGAAATATGGCTTCTGTCATCCATTGTTCAAACATTTCTGATATGGGTGAGATTGATTTTTTGCTTCTTGTATATTTTGTATTTCTTAGGTGGATTTGACACTGCACATGCAGCTGCTCGGTGAGTTCTCATGGTTCCTTATTTGCTAAGCGTGAAAGTTATGCTTGTCTTCTTTCGAAAGGCCAATGGCCTATAATTTTCAGGTCCAGCACTCCAGACTGTAAGATTGAAAGAGTCTTTTCCTTTTATTTCTTTTGCAGTGCATATGATAGGGCAGCTATCAAGTTTCGGGGAGTGGAGGCAGATATTAATTTTAGAATTGAAGATTATGAGGAGGACTTGAAACAGGTAAAGGGAGGGAGGGAGGGAGGGAGGGGGAGAGAGAGAGAGAAGGATGGAGAGATTGTGCTTGTTTTGTAGAGATTTTATCTTATCTACAATAGTGATTCCAAACCTTATCTTGTACAGTAGTGTTTTCGATACGCTTTTCTTTTCTTTATGTTGCTATCGGAAAACTATGAAAAAAAAATATACATATCATCATATGGTCTTACAAAGAGATAATTCCTGTGTATGATGACAGATGAGCAACCTTACCAAGGAAGAATTTGTTCATGTACTTCGCCGGCAAAGCACAGGATTTCCTAGAGGTAGTTCCAAGTATAGAGGTGTAACCTTGCACAAGTGTGGAAGATGGGAAGCTCGAATGGGCCAATTCTTAGGCAAAAAGTAACCATTTCTTTCTCATCTTCAGGCGTTTTACACATCAACCCAATTTCATTTCCTTGCTTCTGTCTATATTTGCTGTGATAAATTTTAATTGCAGGTATGTTTATTTGGGCTTGTTTGATACTGAGATTGAAGCTGCAAGGTGTGTATGCGTGTGTCCTCACTATTTGTTTTGTTTTGTGTACACTTTTATCGATATTATCTAATAAGACACTGTAGCCTATGGGGAATCATTCAATGTAATCTCGTGTTGTTTGGTGGAGTTTTAAATATTCCTCAACTCTTTATAGGGCCTATGACAAAGCTGCAATCAAGTGCAATGGCAAGGAGGCAGTAACCAACTTTGATCCCAGCATTTATGAAAATGAGCTTAACTCAATTGGTAAGTGATTTCGAGGATATCCATGGTTTTTATTTGTTTTGTCCTCCCTCTATTTACTCATGTTAATTCAACTAATTATGTATATGTTGGTTAGAATCACCAGGCAATGTTGCGGATCATAATCTTGATTTGAGCTTGGGCAATCCAGCTTCGAAGCAAAACAGTATAGAATTTGGTCAGGATAGGCACAATGTTGCAATGGAGCAACATTCAGCAACCATGCCATTTGAACCTAATTGGCAAAATCGGGGGCTTAGACCCAAGGTACAACACTAATTAATTTGACATTTTAACTTGGCTGTTTTGCCCTAAGTTGCACTTGTCTTCTGTTTTTGGTCCGTGTTGTAGTGTTTAATTTTGCTAATGTTTTTTTCATGGCATTGTAAACACCAGCAGCTTAACCTTTGTACAAGTGACAATGATGGACATGGAAGAGATGGGTATGGAGAGACTGAAACGACTCAGCTTCTTAGCAAAATCCACATTCAATCTCCAGCATCACTCAAGTCCAGTGAAATGCCAAGATATGAGCAGTTCAGGAGATCACTCGGAGATAGTCAGATGCATCCTTTTCTTCCCCCACAGTTTAACTCACCAAATTATCAAGTGAGCTTCCATATAATTAAAGCTCGTGCAAACAAAAAAAGTACAGGTCTTTTAACTAGTTGAATTGTTGTGTTTCAATTCTTCTTTAGACTCAGCATCCAAGCAGCAGCAATGGAGGCCGAATTGGAAGTGATCTTTCTCTCTCTCCATCTGAGCTTCATTATCACCATCATTATCAGCAATGGCAAGCAGGTCCTCCCCGGTTTGCAAATGCTGCAGCATCATCAGGATTCCAACAGCAGATTAGGACTCCACAAAACTGGCTGCAGAAAAATGGGTTCAACTCTCTCATGAGACCTTCTTAACCCATGCATAAAGTAGCCGTCCCATCTTCCTTGCTATGCAATCTCAATCCTCACCTTGTTTGCTGGCTGGGTAAACATGTAAAGAGCAAGGCTTTTAACTACGAGGCAGGTTGTTTTTCTATCCACTGTCCACCCATCCCCAGAGAGAACCACCACCAACAAAATCACGAAATTGTTGGCCAAAAAAAAAAAACAAAGAGAGAATGAAATTCCAAGTCTGTGGGAAATGTTTGCTGGTCATCAGTCAAAACTAATAAAGGGACGAAATCTTCAACTAGATATAAATTCATTTCTGGGATCTGACTAAAACTGCAGGCCTCTCTCTCTCTCTCTCTCTCTCTCTTCCTTAATCTTCGAAGTAAAAATAATATTGTTCTGTTGCTCCTCTTGCTTTGCCGCTCTATTGGGTATTTATAGCTGCTCGTTTTCTTTAGGGCTAATATAACCTGTCCAGGAATGTTGTATTTTGGTTACAAGGGGCTATCAATACCATGTTTTTGCTGACGTCTTTTTGGTTGCCTGATGCTATTTTATTCGAGTCGCCGAGATAGCTCTCTTTGATTGGTTGAGGGCGTTTTTTTATTTTTTTGGTGTTTCTCTTAGCTCTTCACCCTTGTCTAGGTCTGAAACATCTGTTCGAGGCTGATTCTTTAGTTCCTAAATTGAGTAATGGCATGGCATAAGGTATTATGAAGTGTTCTTGTAAAATATTTGATCTTTGATTGTTTTTTGTATCTTCACACTGTTTTTGACGTCTGATTTTAAAAATAAAAACACTTCTTTATCACCAGAAAGATATAGCCAAAAAAAAAGTGAACTGTAAGCTTCAATTCTACTATCAAAAGAAGAGAGAGTTTAGAGCAATACAGGAATGAAAAATGGAAATTGTATTTGTGTCTTGGAAATATCAATGGATGGTGATGAATAGTCACTATCTCTCATGTCCTTTGAATCAGTTCTCTTGGCCAAAAGCAGTCAGACATGGCTATTATGACGAGCGGGACTTGTCAATATTAGCCCCAAGCAAAGGACATGAACGGGTTTGCTTATGAGCAGAGAGAGAGAGAGAGAGAGAGAGAGCAGTAAAGATTCACTTGGGTTTTTAACCTAGTCGTTTTTCACTTTTTACACAAGGCAAAATCTTATGCTCCCTTCATTGCATATTTATTGGTCTTCGTCGGTGTCAAAAGGTTATATATAAATTAATTTTGACAAACTTTTTTAATTAGTGATTTAAAACTTAAGTAAATTAGGTTTTAGAAAGATTAAAGTTCATAATTTTTATAACTATTTTTGTTAAATACTTATCTATTATAAGATAAGTAAAAGAATAAAAAAATAATTATTTAATTTCAGAGCATTTTAAATATGATAATATCAAAAATAATATTTTAAAAAATAAAAAAATAATTTTTAAATAAAAAATATTTTAAAAAATAATCATTTTTTAAACCAAAAATTTAGAGATACTGAAAAAGGCTCTGATTATTCCTTTTGGGCAACTCAATGTTTATTGAGCTTTTTTATTAAATAAAAATAAAAAGAAGGGAAGAAAAATACTAAGCATCTCAATACTGAAAAGTAATTTTTCCTACATAAATTGTGTGTCCACGGTTTCGAAAGGATTCCCAACCTTGCAGGAATAAGCGTACGGAGGAACTGCGGCCAGGCTTTTGAATATTGAGAAAAAAAATCCCACGAAGAACCCAGAGCAGCTAACATAAAGTATCCCCATTTGATTGGTCCAATGATTTAAGATTAATATCCATGTCATTAATATATAATAGACAGGTACAACTTATATATAATACAAGCGATTCTTTCGTCATCTGGGTCGTCACTGCCAGATATTTTCTAGGGTTAAGATCAGGGAACCTAATTTTTTATGATCAAGGTTAATATTTTATGCTCATGATACACGTCTCCCATCTTGCTACCAAGCGTTTATCGCTTATTTTATTTCTCAAAACGTACATTCATGAGCTCCACACGCAAGTCAAAATCCTTCTTTTTGACAAAACATACGACTCGCATATGTCTAAAGCAGATGCTGGCTCTATCCGTCGTCGAATCACTTAGTACATGCTTTATTACAGATCCTGTACATTGTGGGGCAAATACAATACATTAGGGCTTGGAACAGCTTCGTTCATGTCCGTTTTGTTCTATTTTTCCGGTCGGTTTTCACGCGGTGCCTTGTGCGTGCTGCCATCTAAAACCGGCCATGGAAGCGAAGAATAATAGGGCTTTTAGCACTCTCCTTTTGACCATTATAGTGAATGATAGGCCTGTGTAGCGACCTGCCTAATTAACCCAAGTTTTTTAAAGAAGAGAGAGTGCGGGTCTGATAATAGTCCCTCCCTTCACACGGCGAGATAATGTGGTGTCAAAAAAGAGGAGAGAAATCAATGCCACGGACCACCGTGACACTGTATGTAGAAAAAAGGGAACTCCACATATGAAGGGAACAAAGTGACTTTGTCCTTTAGCAGAACTCGAACACCCTCTCCTTAGATCCTCTCACTTGCATCGGATCTACGAAACACTGCCATGTCCCCAGACAGACAGATTCATCTCTCTCTCTCTCCCCTGTCTTTCACCATGACTTGAATTTGTGGTCTTGAAAACAAAAGAAAAAGAAAAAACCAAAAGGTAAATGTGAAGGAGTGAGATGTGACAATAAAGGGCGTGAAAGAAAACGTGAATCATGAAAAGACACCAAAGTAAAAAAATAAAATAAAATAAAAAAACAAATGAGTGCATAGATATATATATATATATCCTCCAGGTCAGCTTTTTATTTTTATTTTTTCTTCTTTGATGACGAGAGAAGAGAAGAGGAGAGGGATTTCCCGAAATGGAACTGGGATGTGTTTTCTGTGGTTGAAAATGATAATGGACGCATCAATTATCAATTATTTGTGCTTTTTTTGGGTTTTTTTTTAATTATTATTGTTAATGTTGTGTCATGTGTGTGCGGTCTGACTGATGCCAAGAGCCAAAGGGCCAATTGAATTTGAGGGTGACTGCGACTGCGACTGTGACTTGACTGTGCGGTGCAGGAAAATTAGGGTTACTGTTTAATTAGAGATGGTAATTACAGTATTAATTATAATTATATTATGAGGGATTGTCCGTTTAGTGTTAGGTCGCTTTCATCATTCACTGGGACGAACTACCCTTTGATTTCCCTTTGTAGGACGCATTTGCCCATTTGCTACTCCACCTCTATTTCTCTCGCAATAAGGACCGCTCCTTGCCTTCTCTGTCTCTCTCTCTTGCACTTGCCTTTTATGGCTTTGCTTTGGCCTTTGGGTTTCAAAATTGGACCACTGAATTTTATTCAAGCAACAAGTAGCTTTCATGTGTTGGATCTTTGTATCCTTGTATTATTATAATTACAATGATGTATTTATATGATTTATTCTGTTAATAAAATTATTATTTTTATAAAAAAATACAAAATAGTGATGGAATAAGTGTGTACTTTCTTTATATATATATATATATATATATATATATATATATATATCCAACAACTTCAAAACATACTAGGAATCACAAAAAAAACAAAGAAACAATGCATCCCCACATCTTTCCATACAAGTTTTAAACCCTTAAGAAAACTAGATTCATTTTCCTACACTCGTAACTCATAATAACAGTGTTTGACACTATAATTAAAAAATATTTTTAGAAAAATTTAAATTTTTTTAATTTTTTAATTTTAAATTAATATATTTTAATATTTTAATATTATTTTAACATGTTGATGTTAAAATAATTTTTTTAAAAAAATATATATTATTTAAATATATTCTAGGATGAAAAGTATTTTAAAAAAAAATCATTATCATACTTTCCAACACCCTGATAAAGTGGTTTTGCTTGAAATAATAGAGTGGTTTTGTTTGAAGCAAAAATATTTATAAGAACTGGTGGGAACTAGTAAACTTTAACCTTTTAAACTTCCAGCAACGATTAAAATGAATCTTTGCATGTGATTAGTTTTGATTTTGTGATGCCACGATGACCTTGTTTAATTGTATGTGATGGCTTACCCTTCAAGCTTCGAGGTTGTAGCACATAATTTCCATAATCCCAATGGTTTCTCTCGAAAAACCACTTTAAAATTTTGGTCAAAGGTGGTGTAATAAGACTTTAAAACCAGTTGCTCTGCTGCTGATGAAGTAATTGCACAATGTTACATCTACTCCAAGTTGCAGAGTTAATTTGACATATAGAGATGGCCAATATGCAATCCCTAGGATAATACACATAGTTTCACCATTCAAATGTCAAACATACGTAGGAAAAATATCTTTCTATAAAGATATACAGTGACTTATCTTCTTACAGGTTGGTTTTTTTGTGTGTCTTGGAATGAAATTCAAACTGTGTTTTTTAAAAGTTTAAATTTTATTTTTATTTAAAATTAATTTTTTTATGTTTTTTTATTATTTTTATATAATGATGTTAAAAATAATTTTTTAAACAATAAAAAAAAATATTATTTTGATACATTTATAAGTGAAAAACACTTAAACCACAACCGTTACTACATTCTCAAACACAGTTTTTATGCTTACGGTATACTGTGGGGTAATTTTCTAAAATATTTTTTATTTAATTAAACAACGATTAAAATAAATATTTCTAAGAATTTGAAAGATTTAAATTCTAAAAGAGAAAATATATTTTTTAAACCAAAATCTTTATTCCTTATTTATATATTTTTCTGTTTGGATGAAAAATATCTTTGTTTTATTAACAACATTTTGTTTTTAATAAAAATATAGATAATTCAAATGCATATCCATAAGAATCTCATTAATTTAAATGAAGGAGTGAAAACTTATTTTCTACGTGTAAAACTCCCATTTTCTTATTAAATTATTTTTTTATGAAAATATTTTTTTATTAGCATGTTTTATTTAATCAAAAACTCATTAAAAAGCAAGTTTCAAACAAAAATAAAAAAATGTCTTCATATTCTATATGTGGCTATATGAAAAAAAAAATAACAAATAATTAATTCATGAAAACCATATAGAAATTAACAATAAAAAAACTGATTAATTCCCATTCATTATTTATGAGTAGTTTTTATATGATTTATTGCAAATTGGCTCATGTATAATTGTTACAAAAAAATGATTGCAAATATAAGCATAACATGTATAATCTCATTTAAAAATTATGATATAATAAGATAATTTGTTGAATGGCATTATAATTATTAATTTAAATAAATATTTATTTTAAATTTAGAAAAGATCTTATTGACCTAGGAGGCTATGCCTACATCTCTACCTCAAAAGCATAGTTATTAAACTTGGACCGGCTTGGCGGGTTGACCTGGGGCCTGGTGGCTGGACCGGTTTGGGTTTGTTAAAAGACCGGTCAGTGCAATAGCCCGGCAAAACCCCTGTCGACTCGGCGGGTTGACCCATGACCCAGGCAACCCGAGCGAACCCGGTGTTTTCTTTCTTTTCAAATCTGGTTTCTATCCTTCGGACTCCCTTCTTATTTCTTCATCTTCTCTACAATGAGCTGCTGTTAGCAGCGAAGAAGAAGAAGAAGAAGGGAGAGGGCAGATGGAGGCTGGTTGAAGAAGAAAGAGCCGAGTCTCAGTTTAGTAGAGATGAGGGAAGCTGGAGATGGCGTCTGTGGGGTTGGTCTCCTGTGTTAGTGGGCGGCGGCTCTGATTTTGCTAAGAGATGGAGGTGGCTGATGAAGGAGGAGGGGCTCTCTAGTTTTGGCCAAAAAGCCAGGGGGATGACTAAAAGAGGGATGAGGGAAGCTGTGGCCAGGCATCTATGGCAGCTACTTTGGCCTAGAAAAAGAAAGCTATGGCCAGTTCTGGGAGAGAAAATCCATGGTTATTTGAGGAATTGTTGTTTGATAGTCGATGGGGACAAAAGGGTTGGCTCTCAAGATGGTGATGTCGCTAGTAGTGGTGGCAGAGGACGTGCAAGTTGTTGCAGGTAGGTGTGAGCTGTTATTTCTGTAGTTTGTTTTTTGTTTGTGGTGTGGTGTTCTGATTTGAATCTTTCTATACAGTAAGGGAGTCATTTGAGAGGTGATTGTAGAAAAAAACAGTCTAAATAATGTCATCTTTGACTTCCAGCATCTAACTTTAAACCCTAGCTCTTTTGCCACTGCAACTTGAACACTTGTATTGCTTGATGTGCTTAGCTTTGGAAGGTGTAATATTGACGCATTAACTTTTATTTTTTTAAAAAAAAAATTATGGGTTAATCCGAGTTGACCTATAAAACTCGAAACCCGGCTCTTTAAACCTCCAAACCGGATTTGATAACTATGCTCAAAAGAGAAAAAGGTAGGTGCGTGCCTACACCCATTTATATTAAGCAAATCACATGCCCTTCACTGAATGTAAAATAAATAAAAAATGTAGAAGACCACCATCTGCTGTATCAAAGATTTAAGCCAATTTTTTTTTTTTTTTTTACTTTTAAAACTATTTTTTAACTCATTTTAAATAGAAAACACATATAAAATATCATAAAAAACCTAAATTACCTTGTCACATGAGACATCTCGATGAAATATAAATCAAAAGAAGTAAAATTAAAAAAAAAAAAGTCGCTATCTAATTTATGATAACTAGAAATTAAACTCTAATAGGTCTTTAAGATTATCAATATAAAGGGTTGATTATGTAATATAAAAGAAATGATCACCCTATTCATTTTTCCAAAAATATATTGTATTGTTATTTGTTTTAAAATAAAATATATTCGTTATGCTTAGAGATTGTCTAAACCTAATGTTTTTTTTTTTAATTTAAATTAAAGAGTGGTTTTGAATTTGAACTGCATGGGACTTGGTATAAATGTGTAATTGCCAATTCAAATACCTGATAATCAACATCCAATGATGGGAGTCAAGAACAAGTCATCTAATCATGCCTTGAAATAAATGATAGCAAATACACAATACCACAAACAAAAATATAGAAACAACATACTAAGGGACATGAACATGTATACTTTAATTCTATTAGTTGATAGTCAACATCCAAGTACAAGAGTCGAATAAAAGATAGCAAATACAAGATATAACATGAAAACAAATATAAAAAAAACTCTAACACATAAAATGGATTGAGAATCTTTATTGCAATTCAAGCATCTAAATGAATAAACACATGTTCAAACTTAAGATTTCAATACCATGACCAACTATTATGCCTTAGATAAACAAATCTCGAACTCATTCCTCCCAACCTCATTATAAGGTATTGATTGTTATCCTTGTTCTACCTAAAACATATCAATCCCTTGCAGTTTCATACCTCCAAGGTTGACATGCAATGGCGCAACCCACAACACTTCACATATTCATTAATAATTCATAAAAATCAATAAATGTTACAAATTATTCAAAATAAAATATAATATGTTTAGGGTTAAAAAAACTTTAGAAGTTGAGGGAGTCGGCCTAAAATGAGCTGGAACAATGGTAACAAACTAGGTCGTCACCGCTAGCGTTTAGGGTCATGCACTATCACTATTAGGTTGTGCCTTTTGGCATAAATAAAGTGCCTCCTTTTCTTTCTCCTAACACTGGAGATGTAATGCACCATCATTTGAGGTAGGGGAATGAATAACATAAAGTTTTGGCTGTTGTTTTTACCTTTCTCTTTACTAGTTTGTTATTGATGGAAGTTGTAGAGAGAGGGGGGGCTGAGTAGATCCTGTATTCAGTGGTAGTGGTTAGCATTATGATGGTTGTGTTGCTGCTTTAATCGGTTTGTCATGTTAAAAATAAAAAGAAAATGGATGGTGGCGAGAGGATTCAGGTGATGGTTGCTATTTATATGTTATGAGTGGATGAGTTGCTATTTTCAACGTGGTTAGTGTTTTTGGTGAAGGGAAGAGTAGGTGGTAAAGGTGTGGTGGTTTTGGGATTGCTAATTATCGTGAATTATAAAAGGTTGATGAGATAAAGGAGATGTGATATTGTTCAACTTATGGTTCGATTTTGGGTTACTCATGATAGGTATTTAATTGGGAGCTTAGGTTTGAGGGGAAGACCATTCAACCAAGTGGGGGGTTTTTCCTTGGGTTTTAACTTGTATTCCATTTAGCATTATTGTGTTTTCATCTTGGAATGCATTCAGTTAGATTGAGTTTGTTGGTGTTGATGGGTTCATCCCAATTATAGAGGAGTTGATTTCAGTCAAATTTGATTTAGGCCATATGGATGTCATGGCCTTAGGCTACATAGGGTCCAAAAGTGGCTAGGATTATTTAGGGTGTTGGGGTCTTTTTCCTACAAGGATTTGTCAAAAATCCTAACTAAGTTCGGGTTCATGATAGGCAGTTACAAGGTTAAATTGGAGACAGATTATTGTATCTCTATATTGGACAAAGATTCCATATCTAATATAGAAACCAAGGGGAAGCAGCATATAAGAGTAAATTCTCTTATTTATTTGTCCATTATAAGCAATGATTTCTTTCCTTACAAGGAGAACAAGAGGTAGCTATATTTGAAGGACCTTCCTTGTTGTTTTCTTTTCTTTCTCTTGCAGGATTTCCTTACTTTAAAGAGAGATTGCGAAAGACTTTTAAAAGGAAAGAATTTAGCAACTCCTCTAATTTTTAAGAGCATCAAGTTGACCAAATAATTAAAAAAAAAAGATCAAGCATTCAAGGCAACATGTTCCAAGCATGGAAAAATGTTTAAAATGATCAGCAAGCACACATTATTCTTACATAAGTTAAACCTAGCTACACAAGAAAATTAATCAAGTTAGGGATGTTTTTAGGGGCTAATTGTTTCCTTGTATTATTGTGAATATTTTACATAGTTTTTATGTTGTTTTAAGTATTATTTGAACCATAATATTTCAGTTTGAGTTTTTCAGTCCAATTGGGTTTATTATGATCCAAATTAAGTGTTTTAGATATGTTTTTGGCATTAGGCTTGTGTTACATGAAAGCCTAATGATTTGCAACCCAATATGGATCCATTAAGGTTAATTATCTTAAGACTATATAATGTTTTCCTTGTTGTGAATTTTAACAACCTTCAAATTAATAATATTATTGTGTTTTGTTTGAAGAAAATGTCATGATTGAAGTTTAAAATATATTTGTAAATAAGGATAACCAAATAAACATGTCATTTTAAAAAAAAAAAAAAAAAACCTACATGTCATCTTAAATAATAATAATAATAATACTCAAATATGAGGCATTAGACTAAATGAGTTTTTTTGTTTCTTACCATCCAAACCAATCCTCGCATGCAAGGCCTTTTATATTTTGGCAAGAGATAAGAAAATATGTTTCAATAATAAAATATTCTATATCATTTAGTATATTTAAATAATGTTTAGTTACTATCTCAAAAAAAGAAAAAAAAGAGACAATTAAGATAGAAATACATTTGATTGTGAAGCTAGAGATAAAAATAGGGTTTTATCTATGTTTCAAAGATAATTTTAAACCATTTTTCTATCCATCTAAAAAATAGAGTTATAAAGGATGAATACAAAACCAAGTTACTTATTTTTTCTAGGAGTGTACCTTCAAATATTTCATAATTTTATTTTTTTTAACTAATTTTTAAATATGGCTTATTGTATGCGCGCACACACATAAATTTTTATAAAATATTTTTAAGAATGTAATTATAATAAAAGATTGTTTTTTCATTTCATCATATTAATATGAAAAAATTAATTGTTAAAAATTAATAATAAATTATTTTTTTAAATGAATAAAATTCATTGACCAAAGAGTGGTTTTTAATAAAAACAAAATATAAGAAGATTTTGTTTATGGAAAGAATGAGTTTTTAACATTATGAAACAAAATTTTATATTATTATTGAAAAATAAATATAATAATTAAAACATATATAATATAGAAAAATAAAAATTGATCATGTTTTAAGAGAATATGGACTTAATGATGAAGATGTGAGGATTAAATAATAACAAAAAAAAATGCATTTGTTATGGAATTGTTATCTTGTATTTTTAATATGGTAGATTTTAACTTTGTGTACATAAAAATATTTTATTTAATATATAATTAATTTAATTGTTAAATATATTATAGAAATGTTTTAATGATCAAGTAAATCGTAATTTAACATTATTATTTTATTAAAGAATTATATTTGGACATCATGTAATTTACGACAACTTAACCTTAAAATAATTATTCAAAACTAAAAAAAATATCTAATCTTCATTTAATAATCATATAAACCCGGAAAAATCTTAAATTTATTTAACAGAATGCATGAAACAATATTTTGTACAATGTGCGTAGTCTTCTTTGTCGTCGTCAACTAAATAGAATACAAAGATGTAATATTATATATCACTATCAATCACAACTTCATATCCTTCACGTTTTTCATCTTTTTGTTTGTATCTTATTTTTTTCTTTCTCAAAACAGTAACAAATGGCAGTTTAAAGTTCAAAGCAATCCTCTATTCAGATTACGTAACTACCTAAGAAATTATCAAATGTTTTTTTTTTTAATCAGATAAAGTTTTTGCTTGGGCAATACATGGAAGGAAGGGGGGCAGCAAACATCTTCCCGCCGGCGTGTCATGCGACTCCTGCCACGGGAAACAGAATCTACTCCCCGGAAACAAACATGAACTAGCAGAGTACTCTTTACTCCCAGGAAAATTACTATATATACTTTCCCTTGGTTTTGTACAAAAGCTGTTCGGAGTAATAACACATATTGTGGAGTTTCTAACTTAAGGATCTGCTAATCTCGTTCAGAATCAGCGATGGGTTCATAAATTGCCCGGTAAATGAACTCTTCTTCACCCGGATTTGGAAAGATCCTTCTCGTTGTTAAGCAACAGGACCACTGGTGAAAAAGCTCTTAGAATGCAGCGCCTATAAATAAAAGGTGGGCTAGCCTGCGTGGTCCCCTTGTATCCAACCTTTGGCTATGCTGAGGCTTATTGATGCCTTCAATTTGTTTTTTTATATAATAATAATAATATGAATTATAAATCCATTTAATAAATGATTCAATGATAAAAATTAAAAATTAAAAAAATTATTTTTTTAATTATTTTATGTTCGAACCTATAGTTGCTAATATAATAGCCACTAAAAGCTTACATAGTCATTAACTTTAAGGCCTGTAAAATTAATCGAGTTGCATGTAAGTTTGCCTAAACATCTATGTTAATAAAAAAATAAAATAATATAGTCTATAATATTATGATAAATTGACAAATAGCATGTTAATAATAAAAAAAGAATAATAATAATAATATGGACTATAACAGTATGATAAATTGACAAATAGCCAGCTATATAAACACATGATATTTATTTCTTACAAAATTGGAATTGGTTCTAATTACATTTTTAATACGGATCCTACTTGAACTTATTTGAAACCAGCACTACCTTTTTCACCAAAAATCTTGTCTCGTCCTAAAAATGGTTGTATGATAGATGATCATGCCTGCCAAAAGCCATTATGCCATTCACTTCTATATATGCCAGCACGTAAATATGTAATTTTACAACGGTTTTTAGATTGTGACTATGGTGTATCGAATGGTAATCGTTTTTTTTTTAAGTAATTTTTTAAAAAAAATTTTAAAAAATTATTTTTTATTTTAAAAAAATTATTTTTGATATTAGATCATTAAAATAATCTAAAAATATTAAAAAATTAATTTTAAATAATAAAATTAATTTTTCATTAAACATCATTTTAAAGGGAGTTTCGTAAAAGACTTGGGTTGATGGATCTAAAGAAACTTATACAATAAAAAATAGGAACTTCAATTGTTGACTTCTGGTTGAGTAGAACTTGCGACTTGTAACTTTTAATTCAGAGATAAGGTTGTATGATTTTAGACATATTTGCATAGAAAGAGAGTGGCTTTCCACCAAACTTCTTGTTTCTTTCCCTTTTTCGTTTTACCTTTCCAGTTCATCACAATACAAAGTGCCCATCAAGGCGCTTCACTTGCTACGTTCATACCCGTTTGCTTGTAGCATGTTCGATTGTATTAAAATTTATTTTTAATATTAATATATCAAAATAATTTTAAAAAAATTAATTTAAGTAAAAAAAAAATTTCAAAAAATGGTGAAACGGTTGTTCAATTGCAGCATTAAATAGGCTCTACATTTAATCAGCTAATTAAAAATTTAAAAAACAATTGACTTTCCAATATAATCTATCATTAAATATTTTAAAATAATATGAAGATGACTTAATATTATATTTAGATGATTCTAAATTTTATAGACATTTCAGTTATATGCAAAACATGTAACAAATAAAAGATTTTTTTCTAAAATTACGTATACCAAACCTCTCTCCTCTTCGAAACCTCCCTCTCCACTGTGGTTTTCATTTTCTATATTATATCAACTAATGTATATGATTGATTATATTAATTTGGATAGAAAAAACTAACCCAATGATATATTGGAAATTAAATCATTATATAAGGATAAAATTGACTCAAATAAATATATAAGAATAAATTGAAAAATCACCTCATTATTTAAGGTCATATATATTGGGCTATTTTCCATACGATTTATCCATACGTAACATATAAAAACCACATCAATTTTATATATCAGTGCATATAATCTATTGTTAAAAATGTTTTAACTTGTATAAAATGGTTAGAAAACACATTATAATACATAAAATGTTTTATTATTATATTATGTCATATAGATTTTATTATAAAAATAGGATAATATAGAAAAAAAAAGTTATTTTCAATGTATACAAAACATCAAAAACATATTTAATAGTACAATTTTCAAAAACCTTACTATTAAAAGAAGTTCAAAATTCAAAGGATGTTATTTTTTCAATTTACTTTTTATGTTACAGCCAAAAACCAAAAAAACTTATTTTCAACTTTATTTTTCATGTTAAAAATAAACATTTGAAAGTAATCCATCTTTTTAAAATTATTTTCTATTAAATTCACTTCCAAGAGAAATTCATTTTCAGGCAAATTCTAATGACCGCCTCCCATCCCAATTCATCTTTGTAATGATTTCAAGATTTTCTAAGTGGGTTTATAAATCTTTTCCATTTTATAACACAAAACCTTGTAACAAATTATGAAATATATTAGTAAGGTTTTAAACGTTAAACTTGGAAGAACAAACAAAAGAAGTAACGAAGGATCAAAGACTGCCCAAAAAGATCAAAAACCAAACAAAAGGACTCGAGATTAGTAAACCTAAGGTTGTGTTTATAACGGGGTGAAAAATAAATTGAGTCATTATGAATAATATTGGGTCTTACCATTATGAATAATTTTTATGCACCTAGAAAACATATTTAAGACTTTAAACTATATAAGGAATAATTGAGTCATTAAATATATAAAAATCAAATCTTGATGCCATATAACAATTGTTTTTTCTTTCTTTTTTGAAATATATTTTATGACAAATTAGGCCAAGTTTAATTAAGCTTCCCATGCAAAGGTATTTTCATCACTTTTAATGAGAATATCAACAAAAACACTTTAAAGAAGACCTAAATTATAAGAACAATTTAGGAGCAATTTGATTTGTAAGAGACATATTAGGGACTAAATCTATAATACAAGGATAAATTGAGCTAATTCTTTTCTTATAAAATCAACACTTAAAATCAGTTTTTTGAGTTAAATGTTGAACTTCTTAAGACTCCAATCATAGGGGAATAAAAATGAAAAATGGATAGCTTCGACGCACTTACCCTCGTACCAAACATATCTTTTTAGTACCAATTAATTAAGTCACTATAATTTCAACAGAACCAATAACTATAGGTTAGGATATGTTCTGTAGGATAATTTGAGTTAAAATTTACTCTCATACCATATATATAAGCATGTTTGGCTAACTTTTAGAGATAGAAATGGAAATGGAGGTATATGAAACTGATGATGGATCCTCCCTCCTAGCTGCTATGGATACCTTTAACCTCCATTCCCATTTCCATCTATATGAGATAAAAAAAAAAAAAAAAAAAATCTTCCATGCCCATCTTTGTTAGAAGTAGACCTTCATTAGAAGTACATTTACTTCTTTTTTTTTTTTCTTGAAAAATTATTATGGAGGGTACTATGCACTTCCAAATTGGAGTTTTTGGATGGTGAAATTTAACGTCTAAGCAAGTATTATTTTTCCTTGTTTCTCTCCCATAAATTATAAATAATAATCTATTTCTTAATTTTCTCTCTATTTTTATTTTAACCCTTCAATTTATTAACATCCTAAACATACTTTTTGACACATTAAAATTAATTTTTTTATAACAAGTACTTCAATAATAAATCAAGTTTATTGTTTTAAACCTTGTTCCAAAACTATCCTAGTGACATTCTTCTGAAGAGAGGGAGTGTGATCTTAGGTTTAAGACATACTCTTGCCATCTGAAAATAAAAATAAAATAATAAAATAATTGTTGTGTTGTAATATGATTGTTATGCTATGTTATGAGGCTAAACATATTAAATCATTTGGAGATGAATTATTGCACCATACTAAAATTAACTATTTAATGCCCCAGAACTCTTTATATATATAACCGTTTGTATATAAGAGTTTTAATAGATTCTACCTTTCTAACATATGTTACTTTAAGGTTTTTACTCTTGTATCCAATTTCAATAAATCATGTGACATGTGATGAAAATCTATGCATTGATTGATGAGGTCGTTACCTGAAAAATAAAAATTAAAACATATAAAAATTAAATTAAAAAATCAAACCAATGAAAATTTATAATAAAATTAGAACAAAGAGAGAATTTGGTTAGAAATATTTTTCATGGAAAATGCTAGTAAACAAATAAACCATACTAATTTTCATACAAATTGATGTGTTTATTCATAAATGATAAAATATATGATTTGTAGGGGTAGAGAAAATAATGGTTAGTTTATATAAAACTATTTACTATAAGAAACTACATCATTATGTTAAAAACAAGAATGGAAAGACTAACAATCATTCATAGACAATAATATGTTTATAAAGTGAAGAAAACTATTAATTGGTTAATTTATCAAATCATGTAAATCTCTCATGTTATATTTTTTTTCTATTTATTTCCTAAAATTACTTCATTTTTTTTTCCCATGACTAAACTTATTTTTCTTTTTGTGCTAATAATTAAGCTACCCGGAGACTTATTCTTTTTCACTAAGACTTATTTTAGCTAGCTCCTTTGAAAATATAATCACATGTCTATATATGCTCTATAAAATATAGAGTCATGAATATGTTATTATTTATTTATTATTCAAACTGTATTCGAGATGGAGAGCTAAAATAGATAACTCCTAAATCCATAAATCACATAAGCTGACAGAAACTCCTACAATCCACAGGCATGTAAGAAATCAGACCAAAGAAATATGATATGATGCTTGAATTTGAGTACCGAAAAATATATCTGACTGCTAAAACATTTTAAAAACTTTCTGCAACACAGCTCAAATATTGTGGAGAAACCTGAAGACAGGGAAAGGAAGAGGCAACTTGAACAAAAAAGGCTCAATTCATCTCATGAACATACAGGAAGATCAACTAGGAATGAATCATAAATGATGAACAAGCATGCATTATTGAAAAAAATCTGATACAGTTTTGTTATGGAGACTTCATTAACAGTATTATAGAGTAAAATGTACCTTGTTATGCTGAAACTTTCCTCCATCCCCATTTGACCACAACAAGATAAGAAAAGGTTGAAACTTGAAGTTTTTTCTTGACATGTATACTTAAAAACTTAAATTTCTGGGAATTCACAGAAAGGCTGGTTTGCTGGGTCCCATATGAAGAGGTATTGGTTTGCTGTTTGCTTAACATTAGTAATGGCCCTTCTTTATTAAAAAAAGAAATTCTGAAAAACATAACAAAATATTTTCCTATGATCTATACAAATGAACACCATAAAGTTCAAGAATGTATCAAAGTTCCCATACCCAAATCTCAAAGTTTCAGTCTCCCCTTCTTCTCTGGCCTAATAAGCCCTGTTTCTATAATTACCAGATAACCAAAACAAGAAAGAAACAAGAAAAGTTTCAAGACTGAACGCTCTGCCATGAATTGATAAAAGCAAAGAGTGAAAATCTCAAAAGGGAGATCAGTGGATGCAAAAATATGAGAGATGCTAACGATCAAAGCATTCAATCCATAAACGATGGTGTCATCGTCGTTTCACTTCACATTTTCTTTCCTGAAGGATCGTCCAGCACCACCTCCAACATCTTCAAAGAAAGAGTTATCACACACCCTCACGCTATATAGCAAGGGTTTTTCTTCAATTTGGGATGATAAAGGATTGTCAAACCCTAATCCTAAACCCGAAGACGACAAGAACACTGCCAAAACCCTTTCTTCTCCGATACAAACTGAAGAGTGCTACAATAATAGCAAGGCCTTCAGAAAGTAACAATGCCTTGCCAAGATTTACACTTACTAGAAACTACAGCTAAAGAATGAGTTTAGCTGGTACCAATGCGGATGTTCTGATGGCTTAATATTCCCATTGTCCAAAAGGATAGGCGAGTTTGAATAGCCTGTACTGATTGACGCAAGTCTAAAAGTATTTTAGAAAAATATTTTATGAGAGTTCAGTGTTTTTTCTTTTTACAGCGCTTGACATTAGTGCTAGCTATCTTGATTTTAATAATCAAATCGTTTTCAAGGCTAAAGATGGGTTTTGAAGAGTTAATTTCCATGGTTGGAAAGATTGCAAGGATATGAAGGCAGTGGGATTCTGAAAGTGGCCACCACAAAACAATCACCTGTGCCCACTCGTCTCCTTTATCACCAAGTGGCAAGTGGAAGCCTTCAAAAAAGTCGTGGTTAAGTGCAACAACATGACAATGAAAAGGATGATTTGCATGTAGGATGATGGGATATGTTTTTGGAGCTCCAGCCTAGGGTATTCTTTATTGGCAGTACAGAAATTATTATATATTAAATGTTAACAAAGTGCACTTTTAGTTTTTGTATTTAAATGTTTGAACTTTTTTTTTTTTTTTTTTTGTAGTTAAGTACTTCTATTTTTTATTTGAGTATATGTACTTCTATTTTTTTTTTTCTAATTGAATGTCTATACTTTAAGAATTTATAAATTGAGTGCTTCTAAGCTTTATATTCTTATGCAGACCATATTTGATCAAGCTAAGTAAAATTGAATGTTAAAACAAATAATAATAATAATAATTCAAATTCAAAGAAAAATAAGAGTAAATGGTGACTTGTCCAAATAAAAATAAAAAAATAGTAGATTGACTTAGTTTCTAGCACTTTTGGACAAACCAAGCATAGCTCCACCTCAAATTTTTAAGTGGCAAGAAATTTAATTATTTTTTTTTCAAAACGAAGAATTTTAAATACAATTATTTATATACAAAAACACTAATAATATCAAATTTATATATGAAAATTTCACCCACCGATTATATGATAATTTCAATGAAAACGTTTTTAATCAAGCACTTCTAATTTTAAAAACTAATAAATGGCCCCTTCTCATTAAATAAAATATAGAAATAAAACAACAATGACAGTATATTTAAATTAAAAGAAAATAAGAAAAACAAGGTTATATGATTGATATTAATGAAAATTTTATTTTTTTTAAGCCTCTTACTCCTATTTTTTTTAGAGAAATTGTTATTACTATTTTGTTGTTTTGATTTATTTAACTTATGATAAAAATAAATTATTTAACTTGGTAAAACATGAACTATTTAAAATTGTAAAGTAAAAAATATCAGCAAAAACTTAATTAGAAAAGAAGTCTAGTATTTATGCATATTTGATAAAATTCAATGAAAATATTTGATTAAAAAAATTGAAAATTCACACTCTCAGATAATAAAAATGAAAGTAAAAAAGTTCTCCCATCAAATACTAATAATGTAATAAAAACCACACCTCTCAACATTTGGCCTCTATATTGCAAAATCCATCAACACTGTATAGATTAATCCACAGCAATGCATTCATGGTAGATTGATTCGTGGATGGCCATCAACAAT
This sequence comes from Populus tomentosa, assembly GCA_018804465.1. NCBI lineage: Eukaryota > Viridiplantae > Streptophyta > Magnoliopsida > Malpighiales > Salicaceae > Populus > Populus tomentosa. Next base: position 4,339,327 of record CM031981.1, read on the forward strand.
GTTCTTACCTCTCATCATGGTGCTTTATAAAACTGATAAGAAGACTCGAGAAGAAGGAAAGTTTCCCATTTATGAAGAGAGATGGACGGCAACGTAGTTTCTAAAATGGGAAAGACGACTTTGCTCTGTTTCTCTCAGGCAATAATTCTCACCGAAGAAAAGGCCGGTGTCTTGTCATGTAATAATCGCGGCAGCCGGCTTTCCCAAATTAACAAAAGTGCTGGATGCGAACGCATCGCAGGGTTCTTGCTAGATTAAGGTAATTGACTCAGCACTCTTCCTTGCCATGGACTTTTGAGCTCCAACCTAAAAGATGGAGAAAAATGGGTTAGCAGTTGGGAGCAACATCTCAAAAAGTGCCCTAATTTAATCTATGAGTTGGGTTCTTTACGGCCCAAAGAATATAGTACTTTTGTTTAGCCCAATCAGATCTAATGGGCTTCCAGCCCAGAAGCTAGGCAAGTTAAGAGGATGGTGGAATCTCAAGCCCACGGTGAGGCAAGGCCTAACCATAAAACGCATCGTTTAAGTTCACAATTCACAAGTATTTTCTTTTCAAAAATCTAGGCTCGTACAAAGATTGAGATCCTTCCATGTTCAAAAGAACATGATCTATCGTTTTTCTTTAATTTAAACCTTTCAAAATAAATGAATGGCTAAGATTTTAGTAGTCAATATTTACTTAACTAAACACTAAAATTAAGATATTTTGTATTAATATTTACCTTTAAATGCATTTTAAAATTTATGATAGAAAATATAGAAAAGGAAATTCAGTTAAAACAAAACCTAAATGAAAGAAAAAAATATGCATGCTTAAGATGAGTTTAGAATGCTTAAGATTCTCTAAATATAAATATAAATATTTAATTTAACAAAAAACTAAATGAAGAAGGGGTTTTTATTATACCACTCCTCACATTACACTATTCATTGGAATAGTGTTATGTTTTTATTTTTTATTTTTTTATTTTTTTTTAATTTGTATTTTTTTAATTTTAATTTCATATTTAATATTAAATTTATTGAAGATTGAGTTTTATAATTTTTATAATTTTTTTATGAGATTATCCTAAACTTATAGCTCGTACCATAATTATAACATGTTAACTTAGTTGACTCGATTTTTTTTTATAATTAATTTTTTTTTTCAATTTCAACATTTAACATTAGTTAATTGAGAATTAGGTTTCTTGATTTATTTGGATCAACTTCTTATAAGGTTATCCCTATCTCATAACTTGAGTTATATTTTTTGCGGGTTAAACTTGGTTGATTTGCTTCTTTTTTAAAAAACTCAATAAGGTTGATTAAGGGGACCAATTATGTATATGGAAGACAATATCATCTCTGATATACCTTACTTAAAATATGTTGTATTGCTTATTTGTCTGATTATAAATAAGGCCATTGTTGTTTTTCTCTTTTTATAATTGATCTATTTATTGATTAAAGTGAACCCAACTTTCTAAGGTGAACCGTGAATTTTTGGGTCAAGACTAGCTATTTTAAAATCAAATAAAATTTCATTGTATTTTTTTTTGTTTCTTTTAATATTGTAAATACTTCTTATGTATAAGTTTATAATCCTTGATGTTAAAAATAAACAATTGATTTTTTTTTGTGTGTTTTTGAAGTTTAGACCAAGTCTCTATGGGCTTAATATGTGTTTTTTTTTTAGAAACTTGACAATATAAAATTTAAAACATAAATATGTTATTATTTTTCTTGAAAAAAGAGTTTTTGTTGTTTTTTTATTATCTTTTTTTAATAGATTATTTAATATTGGAAAAATATTTTACATATAAGTTCATAATTTTAAATATTAAATAAAAATATAAAAAAGGTATAAAATACCTAAAATCACTAGTAAAATAATCTTTTAAAATCAATTAAAATTAAACTAGAGCACGTTTCGAGAAACTAAACATAACAACACATGAAAACCAAGATGTTTATGGTGTTCTCAATATAGACATGAATTTTCCAAATTTTATAAGATTAGTTTGTCTTGTGACATGAAAAACCTCAAAAGGTTGCTCTCTCAAAATAGATCTTGTGCATTAAAGAAGAGAAAAGGTGGTCACCACCCATAAAATAGTATCTATTCTTTCTGGGGGGCTTTCAAACATTCAACAATTATCTCCTAATTTTGGTGACTTTGAAATATTTTCGTAGGTTTCAAGGGGGTGTGTATCTTGACCATCTCAAAATCACAAAATTAATTTTCAAAATTATGATCCATAGTTTTTATATTTATGATAATGATACATTTAGATCACCGATAATAGATAAACAATTTTTAAGGAAAAGCTTACAACTTTTTTAGTTGTTTTTTTATGAAGTAATAAATTATATATTATTAAGAATTTGCCTTTAAAATCACTCAAGAAACATTGATCTTGATTAAAGAAAAACTAGTTTTAAAATACTCTTAATGATCGAAAAAAAACAACAGCTATAAGTATGTTATAATTGTCAATTACAATCTACTCAATAGATTAGATAAAAATAATAATAACTTAAGACCTTAACCCATCTGGGATCGTGTCCAGATTAGATAACATAGAAATCTGGTTAAGTTTGACAAAACTCAACAAAATCAAGTTTATCCGAAGAGTTTTCAGGTAAAGAGCCTATTTGATATTATAGTAGTGGTTGCTTTTCAAAGTATTTATCAGTTAGAAATGCATTGAAATAATATTTTTTTATTTTTTTAAAAAAATTTATTTTTGATATCAACACATCAAAATGATTTGAAAATAAAAAAAATTAATTTGAAACAAAAAAATAAAAAAAATTTAAAAGCGCTTTTACAAGACAAAAACAATTTAAAAACGCTTTTAAAAGAAAAAAAACAAACAGGTTCTAAGTATCAAAATATGGATCGTTTTTTTTATTTGATTATCATCATTATTTGTTTTTCACAACTTGTTAGTTCAACAACAAACCTAATGATTGTAGCAATTACTACTTAGGGCCTTGAGTTGGTCTGTTAGTTACATCGGTGTTATGATGAACTTGATTTTCTCAAATGATAAAAAAAAGGTGTCAAAAAAATAGCAAAGAAGCAAGACTGAGTAAAAGATACATCACAAGAATCACCAAAAGTAAAGCTCTTAATTAAAAGGAGCACCATCACTTTGTCTTTAGTTAAAAATCACTAACTTAAAAAATATTCTAAGGAAGTATTTGCCAAATATGCATTAACGATTCAAAAAAATATTTTTTCTTTGATAGATTTTTACTTTGTTAAACACAACCTTAAGCCTTAACAAACTCATCCTAATCACATGGATTGGGATTCCTAGCTTATCCCAAAGCCCATAAACATAGCTCATGATCAAAACATAAATAACAAAGATGAAAGTGAAAATTTTGGTTGAACATCGTTAAGAACACGACATGAACCTAGAAACTCAATCAAAACCAAAGAACAGATTACATCAAATCATAGGCAAAGAGATAGAACATGGAAAATTAAAGTTAAAAAACTCATTTAAAGGGAAAAATATGCTATAAATTTCAAGAATCTAACCCAACAATCTTAAACCTAAACCTAGGTGTTTGAAGGCATTAAGTACTAATTGATCCAAACCAAATCTCAAATAGAAAAATTAAGAGTAAAGAAAAATCATATCTAGGTTTGGGTTCAATTAAAACAGGCCAAAATCAACAGTTTGTAAGGAATCGAAATGGCAACCTATGAACTTAAAACCTAGAAACCTAGAAAATCTTATAAACCTTAAACCCAGAAAATGACCAAAATCCCAGATTAATGGCTTAAGCATGCTTAAAAATAACTTGCTTGAACCTTCAGAAATTCAAGGAAAAAAGAAGATGAAGAAGAAACAATGCAATAGTTAAACCAAATTAACTATAGAATTTTAAAAATGTATTTCTTTAATTCTAAACATTATTTCATTGATTCTAACATTAGTTTTCAACCAACATTATTATGAACATAGTTTGATTAAATCCAACATCTCATCATAAACAATCTATAATCACAGTTTTGATAAATCATTTATCAACACATGAAATCAAAACAAATCTAGTGACTAATCTAAACATCAATACACTAACAACTCTAAAATGTTAAGCTATGTATCCAATACCATTTTGAACATACATTTAAAAACATGATTAGATACATTAAAACACATACATTTCCTATTAAACTAATAACTAATTACAATATATGAACAATAAACATTCAAGTAAGAATTTAAAAGATATTAAAGAGGGGTGGGTTCATTTAGCTACACCCTTTCATAAAAGACAAGTTGGTCATAATGTTGCATTCTTTTCTGGATATTCTTGTTTATTTTCTTTTTCTTTCTAACTCCTTTTTAACCTTTTATTCTTTTACTCCTTTTCCTTTCTTTTTTTTTTTCTCACTTTTTTTTACAATTTTTCTCTTTTTTTTTTGGAATTTCTCTCTCAATATTTTCCTCCTCTCTTTTCTAAGGAGAGACACTCCTTTTTATAAGTTATAACAAAGCTAGGAAATTAAAAAACCATTCACCATTTTCTTGGTGGTTTTCCAATGATAGGTGGTTACGAAAGATCCCCCCCTCTCTTTTTATAGCCTTCCCTAAAATTTATGGTTTTTGTTTTCTTTTTTCTCTTTATGCAATGAACGTTACCAAAAGAAAGCACCCTCAAAGTTTTTTTTTTTATGGGTGATTTCTTTTCTCTCTTTTTGTTTTCCAGTCAAAGCTAACTAGGTAGGGTACTTTGATTAATTAATTGTGGACAATAAGATGTAAACATGCCATTAAACAACTCGAAACATGTAGAAGAGATGCAAATTTGTCACTAGGAACAAAGAATACTTGATTTAGAGGTCCATAACTTCACATTCATTGATTGGAATATTGAATCTTGATTAGTTTAAATTTATCAAGGTAGGGGAGGCCGATTGAGGACAAGATATTGGCGAGTTCTTCGAGATAAATAGGGTATAAACATTTCATAAGGATGGATGATCTTTATAGAGAAAGTGTTTCTCAGATGTTTGGTGTCAATTAGAACCTTTGAGGTGGTCGCGAACACTACATTCATTCACCTGAATGTTGTTCCTCGACTAGCCTTCTCGACTGAGCAAGAAGAAGAGCAATGTCTAAATGACATGTCATCCATTATTTTCATTAAAACACAAATGATATGTTGTCTAGCCTAAATCTTAAAAATTAAGGTTTTAATTAGGGTTCTCAGGAATGTTCATTCTAGTCCTTATTTTTTGAATTTTGGCACATGCCTCAATTAACTAAAAAACTTTTCAGTTCTTGCAATTGCATCTCTGACAGTGTTGATTGGAATCCTATGATTTGTGCACTTTTTATCAATAGATCCTTGGTTTTCAAATTATGCAATTTGATCTTCAATAGACTATTAAACTTTTAATTTCTCTCAATTTGATCATTGATTTGGTCAATTTTGGTTTTTGAATGTACGTGCTTTTTGCATCTTGATCTTTGATTTTGAATTTCTTTAATTAATCTCATAATTAGCCTTCAAACTTTCTTTCTTCATAATTAAGCCTCTAAATTGAACGATTAGCTTTTTAAATTTCAAAATTAGTCCCTAGAACTTTCAATTCTCACAATTTGATCCAAATTAGGCTTTCAAACTTAGTTTCTTTTAATTAAGTCTGTCTTATATAAGGGTTTGTGATATCTAAAATGAGGTTGATTACTTCCAAAAATTCCTATTAAAATGCTTATTACTAAAAAAAAAAACTATGAATCGCCTCTAAGTGTATGGGTCCATAGAGTTCCATATCTACTATGCATAACTCATTTTGGATTTGATTAAGTTGATTGACCATAACTTGCTTGGTCTTATTAAGTTTAGAAGGAGCCAACATTATCTTATTGAAACGTGGCCAAACATGTCATGACCATCTAATCATGTCATCATACCCTATAAAATGATTACCCTAACAATGTGTTAAAGACATGGAATCACCAATGTACTCACAAATAATTGGTAAAGGCAATTATGTTGGGAAAAATGATATAATTATTGGCTAATGGAATAGATATAAAATCTTGTCTCATTAGAGGTGACAACTACCTCTATGAAATGAGAAGTGAGATTTAAAATCTAAAACATTAAGAAAAATATGTTTTTTTTAAGGAATAACATTAAGTAGAAAAAGACAAGAATTTAAGGAGACAGAATGTGAGAATTTATAAAGGTAAGAAAGAAATAAAAACCTTATAGGAGAAGAGATAAATAAATTTCAAAAATCAAATATGTGGGGTTCATCATTGTTATAGAGTTTGAATTCTACTTACATGGATAATTCTAATCTTATATAAATATTAGTAGCAGATAAAGTGATTTATTAAATCATAATATAAACTAATCTTTTTTTTTATTGATACACACATGAATCATAAGCTAATCTATTACTTCTAATTAATTATTGTTTAAGGACACTCACTTCGAATTGAACTATATCTTCCAGTTTTCTATGTGTATTCAAACTTTGTCAAATCAAACAATCATTTTCTCTTGGTTTGTCATAACTCCTAGTTGCTTGAACAAATAGTTGAATACTCTTTTAGCTTTTTTGGTCAATCAAGAACTCTTCTATCTTAGTTGATTCTTTTGATTTGCGGTTGAGTTTTGCTTTCTTTTCTTGTTTTGTCACGAATAATTATTGTATATTTGAATGACACATGCATATTTATTTTAGGTTTTTTCTTTTAAAAACTCATATACCATTTTTTAAAAAATTTACATGAGAATTTATAAATACAATAAAAACCAGAAAAATAAAAATAAAAGAAAATAAATATAAGAAAGAAAACAATTGCAATAGAAGAAAAATCATTAATCCTAATGAAATGATGTATATTAATAAATTAAATATAAAATAAATCAAGAGTCCATGAATTTCTATAATAGAGGTTACTTTTAAAAATATTTTTTATTTTGAAATGTATTAAAATAATATTTTTTTATTTTTAACAGTACTATTTTAAAAAATAAAAAAATATATTAGAAAAATATTAGTTTAAATCTAAAAACATAAAAATAAAAATTTTTAAAAATATTATTAAACTCAATATTAAATGGTCACTAACAAATACTAACAAACAAAGCTGGACTTACCAATGATAGTTGGTTCAAGTGATCCAGCGTTTGTTCCCTTTAAACAAAATTTTAAATTCGAGTCTTGTAAATAGAATATACTATCATTGGACGAGCTTTATGTTTTAGTGGGTTGTCTCGGCTTGACCGAATTAGTTGGGGGCAACGAATTTCTAGAAACCAGAATTTAGATTAAAAAAACCAGGCTTGGTCTTGAAATATCACATAGAGGATAGGTTGGTTTCATGGGCACCTCTCTCTCTGTCTCTCCCGCTTCCCATCCATAAAGGAAGAAAAACAGGGAATCTCCTATCCCGCACTAAGGGATGTGGCCCATCGATGAAAGGAATTTGTTCCCTTCACTATATATGGGTTCGAATCTCATTGTATACGTCTATCATCCTCGCAGTGCCTTATATGCTTACTAGGCTTGCAAGATATTTAGGGGGTCCCGAGGATTAATTGTGATACAGGAAACTGACCCAGACACCTCGAATTATAAAAAAAAAAAAATAATAAAGAGGAAGAAAAGCAGGCGCACATAATTGCATATACTTCTCTCTAATCCACCTCCCGTGTCTCTCTTCTCCTCTCCGACCTTGCTTTACAGTCCATCGTCGATTCCTTCTCCTAAATTAACAATCCAAGAAGAGCCGACACATGGACGCTTCGATTCTACTACACCCGAGTTCTCTCTTCCTCACGCGCCTACGCGCTTCCACCACAGCATCTGCTGTTTCCCTCGCTCACCAGATGCCGTGCCTTCTATTTTCTCCTCCTGGAACGAAACTTGTCTCCTTATCATCCGTTTCTTGCCCTCGCAGGTCGTCTTCCTTTATAGCTGCTGCAAATAGTGGCACCGTGATGGCTAATTCTGTAACGCGCTCTCACCTTTATCCACTTTGTTTCTTATCATTTGGAAATTCAATATTTGTTTGAGATTTTGTTACTTTTCTTTTCTTTGGTTTGTTTTTATGGGTAATTAGCTGAGCCCATTGAGATTTTAACGAAGAATTTGGTTCTTTTAATGCTTATTGTGGGCGATAGGAATCAAGTATCAGTGATGCAATGCATCAATTGAGTTTTGAGAAGCACCTTGTTTACTTCTATTGATGCATTAAAGACACTAATTTTACTCGTGGGCGTGTGTTGTCTATTGAGAGGAATTGAATTTTGGTGTGAAGGCCATGTTGAAAGTTGTGTGTTGTTGAGTGTAAGCAATGTCGGTATTAGGGAATTCTTTACCTGAAAGTGTCACTTACTTTGGTGCTATGATGGAGAAAGTATTCAATTTGGTAATTCAAATTGTACTTTATGTTATTGGGGTTTTAGTCTGAAGTGGCATAGGTCAGGATTAGTGTATGGGTTTGGGGTTGGTCTTAACTTCAAAAAATATCAATCAAAAGAATGAGGATTTGTGGCAGATTCAATCTGGTTTTAATGCAATTGAGGTTGTTTCGCACTTTTAAGTGTGATATGAAAGTTATTCTTCTTCTATATATGATTGTTTTTCTTTGACTTGCTGATGTGCAGCCAAAAAGTGGGGTATATTCAGTTGGTGATTTTATGACTAGGAAAGAGGATTTGCATGTTGTAAAACCTACAACAACTGTAGATGAAGGTATTTGTTAGATTTCTAAATTTTTCCATAGAGTATACACCACAGTTTTTCTAACACATATACGTGTTGTGTTTTTGCCAACAGCACTTGAGGCTCTTGTGGAACATAGAATTACTGGTTTCCCTGTGATCGATGATGACTGGAAACTGGTAACCCCTCCTTGACTCTTTGTTTGGTTTGTTGGTCTGGTTATTAATAATGTAGATTCTTTATTTTACTTTTTGGTTTTCAAGTGAAAGATAACAATTAACATCTGGTTTCTGGATTCTAAATTTTTTTTTAAGCTATTTGCCATACTTTCTGAAGGCAAGTCAAGATATCAGATTTTGAATCATCCAAATTGGCTCAGGGTTTCTCATTCTGAGAGTCACATGCAGTCTTTGCTTCTTAGACAAACAATTCACACGAATGGCTTTTGCTTAAGCTTTTTATCCCCCTCCCTAGCACCAACCAGTTTAGGATGTTGTTATTCAATTTTAAAAATCATTGACCCAAATAATTTTGAAGATGAAAGCAGAGTAATGGCAAAACCTGCTTTGAAAAATTTAAACAATCCTTAATCAGCTTGGTATGATAAAGAAATTTTCTGGATGCATCGAATAGATACTCACATCTTTCTAAGCTTTTGCTTTTAATATGGTGGTGCCATTTTATAGATGTGCATGCCTTTTTTTTAGACTGGTTCCAACCATCATTTTCTGGGGTTATGATTATAATCTATGGGTGCAGTGTATTTGCAATTTTCTTATGAGCAAACTCATTTAGGATATGGGAATGATTTGAATGCTCTTTGCTATTGTAGGTTGGTCTTGTGTCAGATTATGACTTGCTAGCATTGGACTCCATATCAGGTAATTTAAAATAATCAAGCTAATCTTAGCCTTCATTTCCTTGCTGTTTCAGAAAAGACCAAATCATTCTGTCCTTCTATGTTGCAATTTCTTTAATCCACAATATAGTTGAAGTTATGAGTAACTGGCATCAGACCAGATGCTTGATATGAATAAAATTTATAATTTAACATTTCTCTCATCTGGGATTTGTTTCAATGTCTCAACTAGGTGGTGGAAGAACTGAAACTAACATGTTTCCTGAAGTTGACAGCACGTGGAAAGTATGTGATAGCTTTCTCCTTTTTTAAAACACAGACTTGACACTTACGGTGCAAAGACATGCATTTATTGTTATTCACCCACCCTTTGACATTTGTTTCCCAGTATTGTTTGTATGGAGCTCCATAAACCAGCCTCTTTGCTGTAAGGCATTCAGAAGGGTAATGGATTTGGAATAGTTTGAATTCTTCTTTTCTAGCATATTCCAAGGGATACAAGGATGAGGGTCTTAACAGGTGCTCCTCTGATGGGTGAATATTTTGAGAATTTGTTCTTTTAGGTATGGATGGATGGGGCTGGAAAAAAAATTGATGTTTTAAGTTCAAGGCTTTAAACTGAAAATTGACTTCAACTGAGCTTGAGATACACATGGCAATCTTGTAGTGCCTTCAACAGTTGAGGGCATTAGTGTGAAAAAGGCAACTCATACTGGTAGATAAGGTCCCAAGGGTGCAGGGCATATGGTTGGTTTTTGTAATTGGTTCAGAAGTTGCTCACTTGCCTCTATTGTGTAAATTGCTGGGTATCTGACTTCTGAATGCTTTTTTTTTTTTTTTCTGAAATCGTAAACAACCTCAGAGATAGCCCGCCCGAGTCACTTTTTTTGGTGAATGCCTGAAGTGGGAAATGTTATTTTTTTATCCTTTCCCTTGAACACCCCCCCCCCCCCCTCAAAAAAAAAAAAAAAAAAAAAAAAAAAGAGGGGGGGGGGGGGGGGAAGAAAACACACAAGCCTGACACTGCTCACTGCTCCATTTAAATTTGATTGAGTGGTGTTTGAGATTCTGCTTTGCTTTTCTTGGATGCAAATCTGACCTTGGCCAAAAAAAGTATCAAGAGTGCCTTGAAATGTTTTTGATGACTTGCAGTTAGCTTCATGTTCCTTTCAGCGTGGGTGTGATTGAGTGGTTTTTCTGATTTGCTTTTCTTCTGTTCTTGGATGCAAATCTGACCTTAGCCATAAAAAGTGTCAGGAGTGCTTTAAAATGTCTTTGATGACTTGCAGTTAGCTTCATGTTCCTTTTATACATTTGTCTGTGTGTGTGTTCAGCCATATCATGTTTCAATGGAAAAGGCATCTGGTCAACAAAATGAACTTCTAGTTCTATAGAGTTTAAACGCCAGAAGCTCCTCTCTTGCCAGCACTTGTCTGTCCTTCACATCTAGTAGAAATTGGATTGTCTTTATGAAATTGCATTATAGAGAAATTGGGTGCAAGAGTCATTTGCTCTGAATCTGCAATTACGACCATGTTTCCTGACCTTATCTTAATGATGAAATATGAAGACACAATCCGGACACCTTGAAGTCAGAAAGAGCTGCATGGTTCTGTTTGTTGCAGGCACTCAAGCTGCTTAATAGTTGATAAGATGCTGCATATGATCCAACTATGTACTTCTCTGATACAATCTAGTAAATGATGATTGCAGACTTTTAATGAGGTGCAAAGGTTGCTCAGTAAAACCAATGGGAAGGTCGTTGGTGACTTGATGACACCAGCACCAGTCGTCGTTCGCGAAACCACCAATCTTGAGGATGCTGCAAGGTACTGTCAGCCTTTCTTTTTCTGCTTTTTTTCTTAGTTGTTCTTTTTTAATATTCCTTTTGATTTGTTTATGCTTATTCTGAAAAGCTGTGACCAAAAATTAACTTCTGACTCGGTTTATGTAATGCCAGATTATTACTTGAGACAAAGTATCGTAGACTTCCAGTTGTTGATGCTGATGGCAAGCTGGTAAGAGATGTCGACTTTTGTATTGGTTAATCTCTTCTAATCATGTTTAGTGGTGGTTTAATTGGACATTTCCCCCACCGTTGAAGGTTGGAATTATCACAAGAGGAAATGTTGTGAGAGCTGCTCTACATATAAAACATGACATTGAAAGGAAAGCATAGTATCCACGTATTTCTTCAAGAAAAAAAATGCAGCTGTCGACATGGCAAGCTGGGCCTGGGATTGATCTTTTTAAGCGAGGTGTTTCGAGCTAAGGAAAAAAGAAGGTTGGAAGAGCTTAGCTGCTTCATACATACAATTTCGGCTCATCTTTGTATCGCATCGCTTTGTCGACTGTTCCCAGTATAGTTATAACTACAAGGATCAGTGACTGTGGGAACCAATAATTCTTGTTGGTCCCTCTGTTCTACCCCATCCATGATGTGAATTATTCCCTTAAAATGAGAGGGACAACTGAAACCAGATATTCAAAATGTTACATGGATACACCCTTTACTTGTATGTTAATGAGTTCATCGTAGGACTGAAGTATGATCATGGAGGCCTATTCAAATTTCTGATATGTTTGAAGCTGATAGCAGGCATTTGTTTATCCATCCTTGCAGAACACATTAAATACGGATGGTTGTTGAATTGGTAGTTGTGATCTTTGTCCTTCGTTGTCATACTGATTGCTGAACCTAACAGTGGAAGAGCCTTAAACATCGCAAAAAAACTCGAAAGGGCGTGTTACTACTACGTGCGAAGTGCTATCATGTGCTTGCCTTTCTTGTCATCCCAATCCAATTTTGTTGGTCAAATGTAGGTTTTGTTGAAAACCATCTAACATCTATGAACAGACATCTTCTATTCTAGGAATACCTGGCAGAATGTTTGGATGAGATAAGGAAATGTCTGAAGACAGCAAGCCAATCACTTGCGGATTTGGAATCTCTTACCATCTTTTGTGGTTATTGCTGGACACCTTTTTATGCTTGGGAGTATTTGAAGCTCTTTACAGTGCTTATAACAGCGCATGTCTGCTGCTTCTTTCTTTTCTCTCTTTTTTGTTGGATAATCCATTCATGGCAGGCATGACTCCTTTAAATGCACTTGTGGACCAACCTGAGCTCGTTTTACAACTTAGAAGCACTATTATTTGCCCAAGGATAATAGCTGGTATCATTGAATGTTCAGCCACAACATGAAGAGGTTTTGGATCCCGGTACAAGGTGATTTTATTAAAAATAATTTTATTTTTAACATTAACATATTAAAATCATTAAAAATATATAAAACATCAATTTAATATTTTTTAAAAAGCTAAAAATTCTTAAAAAAAGTCACCTATGAGCCATGTGAATCACTCCCGAAATTATTTGTCTCGATTCGCATTATCACGAAGAAATTGGACGTGTTATTATCACTGTAGGAAGCAGAAGCGGTAACATTTATCCGCTAATGGCGGGCTAATTGTTTGTCCTCTCCTGTCTAACAGTGGAAGGCAACTTGTTTCTGCGATTTTCAAATAGATCTGGGTGTTCGTAGGTCTTAAAGCAAACGCTAATTTTCTTGTTAAGAAATCAGGAGCGGCGATTTGACAGGTGATGGATCGTCTCAGGTGGCAAAACCCATCAAAGTGGCCCCATTATCATAGTCATCATGCACTGGCAAGATAGCAGCAATCACTCTCATCTGACTCCCTTTTTCCCCTTGTGCCCGCAACTCAAATTTAGCAACAGTGCAGAACCAGAAAAGATCCAAACTCAAAATTTTATCGCTTTAGTAGTTATAACTTTAGTGGTTGGCATGGCTATTTGCACCAACTGCTGGCTATGTAGGCCACCTCCTGTTCCCCAGCTCTTCACCTCAACATCCCTCCTCTCCCAAAAGAAAAATTTGCCAAGCGAGCAAATCCTCCTGCCTCTCTCTCTCTCTGTTGCATCCATGTCCCATGAATACAGAACAGGGAAGGATAACTGATTGTTCTTCAATCCAATAATATCTGGGAGAAAGAGTCCAGCAGAGTTCCAAGCCTATCTTATACTGTAGAGACCAAGGAGGGGGGAAACAATATGATTGGAACATAAAACATCCTTAATTATGATCCATAAACCAAGTAATTTACATTTACCAAAATTTGCTTAGTTACCATAATAGAAGAAGAAGAAGAAGGTTTAATCAATTAAAAAAACCTAGCTAAATTTAACAAGTGCAAAACATGAACTACTTGACTAGTAGGTAAAATACTACTACTAACTTTAAAATTGATTAATAAACATACAAGGCTTCATGATTTTGATCAGCCATATTACAGTACCTTCCCACCGTACCACTACCGGTGGTTAACTCCTCTTCCACTCATCTCCATCGGAATCCTCTGGGTCAGGCACCTTATTCAAGTCAACCGGCCGTGGCTTCAACTCTCTACTATCAACGACCGTTTCATTATTATCATTGCTACTGCTACTATTATTACTGTTTCTTTGACGGTCATCATGATGAAGGTGGTGGTGGTGGTGGTGGTGGTGGTGGTGGTGGTGGTTTAACGCTGTCTCAATAGCGTCAACATGAGCTCCAACCTCAGTTGCTCTTTTCCTTATAGAAGCAGCTGACATGTCCCCACATGATCCACCGCCGCCAAAACCCTCTCCAGCCAAAAATTCAGGAAAATTGAGCCTCGCCGATGGCCCTCTCAAATAAAAAACAGCGGTGTCATAAGCACGAGCCGCCGCTACTGGTGTTGAGTAGGAACCAAGCCAAATCCTCGACCTTTTGTTGGGCTCTCTAATCTCAGCCACCCATTTTCCCCACTTCCTCATCCTTATCCCCTTGTATTGCCTCTCACTTTCTATCCCGCCTCTCTTTCTTGTTGCCATATCCTTGTCTACTCCACTTTCCATCTCAAAAAAATAAAACGATAAAAACAACTTATTCAAGGTTCGAATTCTTGAGCAATTTTCATGGAAGAAATAAAGCGTTGGGATTGGGATGAGAGCAGAGAGGCAATGTTTTGAGGGGTTTCTTGGAGAAGAACAAGGGGTATCATTTGGGGGAGGATACACGTTGATAATAATTCTTTGAGAGGATTTTTCTTTTCTTTTTCTTTTTTTCTTTTCTTTTGGCTAACAGGGTGATAGGGAGAAAGAGAGAAAATCCAAATTCACCGACACAATCTTTGTGAATTTGTTTAAAAGGAAAGGGGTGGGAACTGATTACCTTATATGTTGTGGAGTGCACATAAGAAAATAATATATATATCAGAGTAAATTATTAATTAGACGTGGATGTTTCCTCTTTCCTTACTGAGGTTATGTGTGGGCTGAGCTCGGCAATAATTGACTTGCACAAAATGACAAAAAAAGAAGAGGGAGAGGAAGAGAAAAATAGAGAATAGGCATGTAATGCAATTATTATGGCTAAATTATAACAAGTCCTCAATTTTAGCTAAAAAACAAACACTTACCTAAATTTAAAAAAAAATCTTTAAATTTTCATCCTAAGTAATATAATTGTTTAAATTTACTTTTAAATAATAGAAAGATTTATGAAAATCTTTGTGATGGATCGTGATTTATACCTCTTACCATATAGTTCATGTCATAAAATTCAAGGCAAAGTTCATAAAAAGCGAGACTTAAAATTCTTATGGGCCATGAAGCTTATTCATGCATCCAGGGTCTAAGAACAAATTACATTCTTTTAAGTTTAGGCTTTTTAGACAGTTCGTTTCTTTATTAGATCGAAAAAAATGATTTAAATTCTTAAAAATAACGATTACCCAACAAGCCTAAACATTCATTTTCAAATTTACATCTAAAGTGTACACATAACTCGACAAGTTAATATCCTCGGGTAAGAGGTTGGCTATGATCCCCTGTAGGCTTAAAACTAAACTAGTCAGATACATCCTGAAGCCAATTGTTCAATCTAGGTGTATTCCATCTAGATCAAATCTAGTCTACTCATAACCAACCATAAAGATAAAATGTACATAAACTATATGAAAGCATGTTTACTATCCATGTGTTCTCTAGAGATTAATCCTATTATCATGAATATTAGAGTCAAATATGGATGAGAAGGCTCAAGAGACTACATATCCATACAAACAACTATATAGACATGCTTTTCAATTTTGCGTTTTTTATGTTCTAATGTGTATCAAACACATATAATTTATACTAGGGTTAACATATATGTATACCTTAATGTATCATAAATATATAAAACTCAATAATAAAAACTCATGACAACAACAAAATATATTCTGTAAAATTCTCTTTTATCTTCTTTGTTTTCTTCTTTTCCTTTCATTGATTTTATTTGGTATCAAAGCCTTATTTAATAACATCTATGACTTCCTCAAATAATTATTATTGCACTTTTATCAATCAAGAACAACATCCTACATCTCCTTTATTAACCGATTAACAAATTGCAATAATATCCTATTGTTGCCACTTTAGAATGCTCATCATTATATCTCTCTAAAATATATGAATAAAAACTATTCATTCTGAAAGGTTCAAATCAACTCATTTATCATTAAACAAGGTTTGTATGGCTTCATTGATGGATCAAAACCATGACACCAATTCTCCTTACTAATGAGAACACATCCACTACCATATCAAACCTAGATTACTTACATCTGATTTAATATGATCAATTAATAATAAGAACTATGATTACATCCTTGTCTACCAATGTATTATATCATGCAATGGATTATAAAACCACTCACTCTATTTGAACAATCCTAGAATAAGTCATGGCTTCACTCTCAACAACCTAAATTCTCTCTCTCTCTCTCTCTCTCTCTCTCTCTATATATATATATATATATATATATATATATATATATATCATGAAAAAACATACATGAATAAATTGGTAGCAGTCAGTAAGTTACCCACTCTTGCATATTTTAACTTGTATATTTTCAAATGTTTATTATCAGAGTTCAAGGACTTAGTAACTACTCTAATAACTCAGTCTGAACATATAACCTTCTTGAAATTTCATAGTTTTTCTAATCCATGATTCTTATATAATGATGACTTTTTGTGCTTTCCATGAGATCCATGCATATTGATGACTTGATAACCCTTCTAGACAACATTGCTATATAGTCCATTATTGTTCATAAAGGTAAGAACTTTAACTATCTTTTTTTTTTCTTTGGTCAAAATGATCTTTTTAATAAGGGGTATAATAGAATCAACAAGGTTGTCAAAATAGATGAAATTATAGTGAATGAAATGAATAAGTTTAGAATTAATCAAGCATGACACTTAAACCCAGTGTCAAATCAATGGTAACTATAATCATATTGCCTTATCATATTCTTATCATTTTTTGGTTAGTTATCTTCTTATAGAAAACTTTTTTGCCTCTTTAATTTTAGACCGCTCACCTTCACTTGATATCATTTTAGCTAATCACTTGTCTTTAAATTATGGTCAATCATAACAACCTAATATTAAGGCAATACATCATGTCATGCTAGACATCTCTAGATGTACTTGTGTGGAATCCTACACTGGTTTCAAACAACTTGAAGTAGTTGATGGTAAGAAACTTAATATCTTACACATTAGTTATACTTCAATTCATGCACCTTAATGATCGATAAAACTATCTTTCATTTTACATGTCCTAATACCAAGAAATATCTAGTTTTTATAAGACAAGTGACTTTAGATAATGATATTTTATTTGAATTTCATGGTCACTTATGCATTTTCAAAGATCAAGTTTCCTAAGTCATCCATTTGTCCAATATAGTTAAATTTGATTTATCTAGGTTCAATATCCACATTGAAGTCTAACACTAATGGCTTGGTCATCCACATTCTCAAATCTCGCATTGAATTCTCTTTTATAAAGCTCTTCAGATCTCATCCTCAACCAATTATCATTTTAATTATGTGGCTTGCCCCTTAAGAAAGATTAGTCATTCTCTTTTAGATTTGTTAGAGAATGTTAGCTTAGTTTTCTTAAATATAATTTTTAGTGATGTTTAGGGTTCATCTCCAACTTGTTGGTGAATAAATATTAATGCTTGTTATTGCTTTTCATTATCATTTTTCAAAATATATTTTTTTCCTTTGCCCAATTAATTTAAGACTTATTCAATTTCTAGAATTAGTTGAAATCAATTTAAAACTCTTATAAAATAATTTTAAATAAGTCATAATAAAATAAATAGCAAAACCTATACAACAATTTCTAACTTAACTTCAAACATGTCATTCTCTATTATCTAGATGAATTACTATGTCTAGTATACATGGATGGGAATATTGAGATGTCTAGTTTCTAGCTTAACTAGAATCGCAACAAGCTTCCTCTTGCAGCTTATGATATGACCTAAATAATACATAAAAGTCTAGTTTGGTATATTTGCATCTTGTTAATCCAAATATCCAGAATTAGTCCAATTAGTTCCTCTTGGATCCTTTTAGTTTTAGACCTTAAAATAAACATAATTGGTACATTTAATGGATCTGTTGGTGATTCTCACTAATTCACATCATTCTCACTCTCTTCAAAAGGATTCAACTTCAAATCATCATCTTGCTTAAATGTGAACTTGTTTTTTAAATATATTAATATGATTTTATGAATGTAATCTCTTTTTTCCTTTTTTAAATTGTAAGCAGCCTGATAAAAAATAACCTAGCTTTTAGACACACACACATATATATTATACTGCAACTCTAGAAGAAATTACAACAACGAAAAAATAACACATAAACCAAAAGATAAAGGGATATGACTTGATTTTAAAGTCTTACTCTAATACCAACTAATGTGAATCTCAAAGATATAAAGATCCATAAACTCATGGTCAAATTGATCCTTTCTATTTCATCTTGATCCAATGCTTAGATTGAATATTATACTTATTAGCGTAAAATTATGCATTAGGAAAAATAATCCCAAAAACTACCTTCAATGTCTTTGAATGATAAGAAAACATTGCTAATAAAGAAATACACTAAAAAAATAAAAGAAACACAATTTACACAAATAAGCCCAACTAGAATTGTAGTGAGATTTGTTCTATAACTTTCAATATAGCACAAATAATACACAAAGTCTAGTGTGATAGATTTGCAACTTATTAAGCCAAATATCAAGAATCATTGCAATTAGTTCCTCTTAGTTCCAGACCTTGTAATACATTCAATTGGTACCTCTAATAGTTTCTTTAGTGATGTTTGTTGATCCGTATCAGTAGTGTAGTATCATAAATGCTTATAATTGAATTGATTAAAATTGTTAATTCATATTTCTTTAAAATTATTATTATTTGTAGACGTATTGAAACCTAAATTTAGAATACATTCACAAATAGAGCCAAAGAAAGTATATATTCTACATCATCATTAAATTAGTAAAAAAAACACAATTTTAAAAGATTCAATTGAATGTGTTGCACCTGACATCACGATGGGTCGACACTATCTTCTTTAAAATCCAGAGAAAATTAGTCTTTTTAATATTTTTTTTAGAAGAGAGAAGGTCTAATCTTTATAAAGGAGTCGCCACCTAGTATTTTATGATCACTAGAACCCTAACTAGTAAGTAAAGATCTATGGTAAGGGACTAGTTATGCTAAAGAGAAGATATTATCACCCTAAAGCATCCTACCTACGGTAGGATACAATGTTAATATTGTTTTAAATTGTTAATAGTCTGTTATACCTAATCTATTGGTGGTGTATTTATAATGTGAAAATGGATTTACAACAGTGAGTTAAATTATTATTGCCAATTCAAACCTAGGCGTACTAAGACAAGTTCATGAAATGAGCTTCGATAAGGTTCACTTGTCATATGACACCTTAATACTCTTTACTCAAGCATTAATGAATATTGAAATAAAAATAAAATCCTTAATTCTAGTATCGAGAAACATTATATTGAAAAGGCTTAATACCCCTAACTCTAGCATTAGTGATATTGAAGTGAAAATAATATCTCTAATTATAACATCGATTAATATTACAAGCAAAATTTTAATATTTCTCACTCAAGCATCAGTCAATATTAAATGAAAATAATACTCTCAATTTTTTTTATTTGTGAATATTAAATAGAAAATTTTTAATTATTTTGAAAAACTAAGAGGATGCGCTACTCCATTTAATATCCATGGCAACGACTCGTTATAAGTCCACTTACATTAAATATATAAAAAAAATGTTTTTTAAATAGGATTTAAAAAAAAAAGGGTTGGACATGTTTGGATGATGGAAATAGGTTTTGGCCCACTTTATATAACATCTCCTAAAAGGTGCCGCTCATACTCATTAGGCCTATATGAAGTCAAGTTGACCCGGCCTAAATCCTCTCACAAAAATAAAAATAATATGGTAAAAAAATATCAAATATATTTATAAATAAAGACAATAAAAAGAACATTGTATTTTTTATATACACAGATTTTTCATGGTTTGTTTTCTTATATGTGAAAATATTTCTACCATAATTTGTTTTCACAACACATTTATACACAAAACGTATCATAAAAAAAAAAATTAAACACGCAAGAAAAATCAAACATACACATACAAATTTCACAAAATTATAAAGATATATCAACACACATTAAAATTCACAATTTCAAAATAACATCACCATAAAAAAAAACAAATTTTTAAATTGTCTAATACATTAAAATTGACAATTTAAAAAACATTAATGGGCATTAAATTTCACATTAAGATCAAATCATTACAACTTGAATAAGCTTGTCGCAACCTAATCCTCCTAACCTAATCACGGGGTATTGATTTCTATCTTTATCGCACCATAAACAAAAACAAATCCTCAATTACTTCATACCACTAGTATTTTCATGCAACAGGCATCAATCCAAAATAATTTAAATATTTCACAGATTAATCTGTCAATTAATAATAACATATTAGAATTTTCTAAAAATACACAAGATCTCAACACAATCTTCAAAATCAAACACATGCCAAAACAAAATTATAAACAAGGTTTTAAGTTTGAAATCAACCTTTCATGGTCGCTGAAGTTGGGTTGAGGCTGCTATAAATGAGACTGAACTATTGGAATTGATGCAAAAGACTATCGATGTGTGTGATTCATGTGTCACCGCCGACGCCAGCACATGGAACCATACGTCATTGCTTGTTGAAGGTTATCACCTACCAAATCTGGCATGCCTATGTCTCCTTTTTATATCAGTGTTGGTGATGTCATCTATAGTTATAGGAAGTGAGATATCAGTAGCCCTCAAGTTTCTATCCTTTTCCTTTTTATCTCTCGCTCTTTCTTGCTCACTACTGGTTTTCCTTTTTTTATTCATTGTTATTTTCTAGTTCTCCTAATGAAGGCCATGAAGATGGAGGTTATGATAATGGGTTTGTCATCAACAACAATAATAATAATAATAATAATAATAAGATGGGTTGAAATGCCATGGAAAATATTGTTGGTGTCGGTTTTCAATTAGGCTGGTCTCGTTAGAGTAATTTATTCATCAACGAAAGAAAATTAAAGTAATGTTGTTGGTGTGGCCAGTGAGAGGAGGTGACGTTGTTGTTGATGTCATACATGTATTAATAGTTAGGGAGATAAATGGGATGAATAGTTGATGTTGTAGAGGAGAAAATAACTAGTTTATTTTTTATTTTTTTTGGATTTCGGTTGAGCTGTTATGGTGGGTGTATTATGTGTTTATATTGGTTCATGATGGTTTCTTAAAATGGGGGTATTGGTGGTTGGTAGAGGAGCTATCAATGGCTAGGTAGAGTACCTGCTGCTAATGGTTGTTGTTGGTGGTTTCATTATCAACGCCAATATAGTGGCCAACTTGGGGAAGATGATTGGTGACGAGGGAGAAAAATATGAAATAATAAGGATTAATTGGATTTTCTTCCTTTTTTCACAATGGTCAGTCCCTTAGTTTCCACCTTTTATTTTGTTAGTATGTCCGTGAAAATGTATCTTTTCTTTTGAAAATGGTGAGAGAATGACCATTTTTGCAAACGAAAGAAAGGCATTTTTCTCTCTTTTAAATCCTTAATGATCACCCCTTCAATTATTTTCTCTTTTGCCCCTTTCAATTTTTTTTTTGTACCTCTTTAATTATTTTTCTTTGCCCTTTTTTTTTTAATGATGACAAATGCAATGACTATATAACCAATGCAAGTTGTTAGTGCACTAAGTGTATCTTGCACTTAGGAGATACATTTAGTGCACAATGCAATGAATATACCTTTTTTTATTCTTTTATTTTTTATTTTTTTAAGGGATGTTGAAAAATATTAAAATGACACAAGTGCATCGAAAATATATTTTATGATTTTTATTGTTTTTGAGAAAACATCAAGAGAAAAATAGTCAAAATTATAAAATGGTTTGCAAATGACTGACATGCATTAAAAATATATTTTTTTGCTTTTTTTGGATTTTTTTAAATCTTTGTAAAAATTTATCAAAATTAGATTATGATAATTGTCTCCCCTCTATATAATACTTACAGTATAAAGTCATTAAAAAAAATTATTTTCCTTTAACTTTATATAGTAAGTTTGTAAAGAAAACATGGTGTTTTTGAAAACTTTTTAAAAATAATTAAGTCTAAAAGACTTTACTGGGAATTTTTGAATTTTGAAAAATCTTTGAAATTTAACCCTTCAAAGAGGTGACCAACCTCATGGTTCAAGAATGACTTATCTAGTCGTCTTGCTAGTTGAATTAAGATTTTGTGATTATTAAATTTGATTTCTTTATGCAAGTTGAATTCTTCCACGTGATAATCTTCTTGGTACTAGTTTGAATCTCAGTAACACAAGACTTAGCTTTTGAAAGAGTAGGATTCTTGGTGTTATTTGAAGTCCGATAAAAGACTGCATTTCCTTGTAAAGGTTGAATTTTGTTGCAAGATGAGTTTTTGTGTACTGGTTTTGAAAACAAAGGGGAGCTTATAGTGATTTTTTGAAATCCATCTATACCTGCTTAGCTTTGGGTAAATTCTAGCGATGTTTTGAAATCTATCGATGCGGGATCAATCTTTTAGCATTGATTTAAATTCCATCAACTTAGAGATAACTCACGGTTCTTTTAGTGATGGCTTGAAATCCACTGATACAAGATTATTCTTTTAGCATTGGTTTGAATTCCAACGACTTATATATAACTCTAGGTATTTCTAGTGATTGTTTAAAGTCCACCAACACAATATCACTTTTTCACCACTTGTTTGAATTCTAATGAGTTGTGAATAATTCTTGGTATTTACAGTGATGGATTGAAATTCACTAACTCAGGATCAGTCTTTCAATACTGGTTCGAATTCCATCCATTTAGGTATAACTCTTGATACTTCTAGTGATGGTTTGAAATCCATCAATACAAGATCAATCTACAAGGATTACTTCTGGTGATAAGTGGTTATCCATCAATGCAAGATCAATCTTTTTTTAGTACCATAACTTAAGGATATCTTCCAGTGATAAATGATTTTCCATTGAAACCAAATCACTTTTAGTGATGGGTGGTTGACTCAAATTTGTTAGAGCCTTATTGAAGTCTATTGGGAGTTTTTTCCTTTAACATTTTTGCAAAAAATATCATGTATTCTTTCAAGATTAAATATCATGTATGCATCTTTACTTGGTTTGAAATATAAACAACCTATCTCTTGCTTGATTGATAAGGGTTTGTTATGTCTAAATAAGTCTTTTTGGTCACTTAACTCTTCAGTCCACTCGAGTTTTACCCTTGTTATTAATAAGTATGATTTTTTTTATCATATGGCTTGGACCTTGTACAATAGATATTTCCCTTTTATATTTGCTACATAAGGATCTACTTGGTTGATCATCCCTTAAGAAGTGATAAATTGTTTCTTAGCTATGATGTTACCTATAATTAGACTATTTCTCCAAGTGTGGTATTCTTATATCATTTTCTACTTATTATCTATTTTGATGGAGAAGCGATGCTTCACCACTCTCAACTTTTAAAGAAGTTCATTAAATCATAAACTTTTTCAAACAAGATTGCCCCATCAACTGATTTAGTTATGCGTACCTTTTTAGCATTCATAAAGAAAGGCAATTATATGGCAAAATCTTTATAATGTATCATAACAATCTTTTAAAAGGGTAAAACTTCCTTTAACAATAAAGATGCTTCTTAGTCTAACCATACTCCTTAAGTGTGGTATTGTTGCACTATTTCCTATTCATCTTCCATTTTAGTAAAGGAGTGCTCCACAACTCTTAATTTCTAAAAGAGTTTATCAAGTCCTTTACTGTTAAGGACTACTTCAACTTGCCTTTAACTGAGCTAGTTGTGTGCACCCTTTCAGCATTCATAAAAAAAGCACTCATAATATCTTTATTAGGTATCATAATAATCTCAAAAAGGTAAACCACCCTCAAACCATGAAGATGCCCCATAATTGGACCATAGCTCTAAAGTATTGTGTTACTCTCAATTACTAAGGAAGGTCACCAAATCATCCACCGTTATGGGCTATTTTAAATAACATTTCCCCTAACTAATCTAGTTGTGCTCATTTTTTTGAAACTCCTCATCGTCAAATACAATTTATGGCTTTAATGAGTTTGTCAAATTATCATTTGACTATTGTTATTGCAAGGGGCTTCTTCAAACTAGATTTTCCCTAACTGACTTAGATGTGCTCATCTTTCCAAAACCATGAAAAAAAATACATGCATCATAATTTTTTTTAAGAACTTTGTAAAATCAATCAATGAAGATTTTTCAAAAAAAAAAATTTGTATTTTTATACCACTTTATAAGTTTTATTGATTATGTCTGTGTATGTCTCATGATTGGCATGGAATCACTGAGACATATAATGGAAAGTATTTCTTTGATCGAGACCCTAGTACATGTCTTTCAACATCAAGATGCAATTTTACATGTAATTTATAAATGATTGATAAGGTATAAGTTGAGAATGGAATGTTAGCTCAAAATTGGGCTTTCTATGGCTTAAATGAATTTTTTTTAAATCTTGACTATCTTGCATTCTAAAAATAAAAATGTATTTGATGTAAGCTTAAAACAGTTTTGTTTTGAATTTCTCATAATTCACAGGGTCATAATTTTGAAAAATAACGATTTAGTCTCTTGTGAATACAATATTAGTAATCAGTAAAGATATGTGATGAGGTGACCTTATGTCTTTTATTAGTTTCAAAGCAAGAGACTTAAGTGAAAGCTCAAGGTTTCATTGAGAAAAAAATTATATTTTCTTAGACATTCATTTTATCAGCACAAATCATAATGAGTAGCTTATGATTCATGCATCACCACCATTATTGATGTGTTTAACCATAAATTATCACTTGTTAAAAGGTGTCACCTATCATATATAGTGTGTCTTTGTCTCCTCTTCATGTCTTCACTAGCAATGTCATCTACAGTCAAATAGATGAAAGATCAGGAACCCTCAAGTTTGAGTCCTCTTTCTTTCTTTCTTTCTTTCTTTCTTTCTTTCTTTCTCTTTTTTGCTCTTTATTGGTTTTTCTTCTCCTATTTATTGTTGTTTCCTAGACCTCCTGTTGGTGACCATAAGGGTTTGTTATTGGTAATTAAAAAAAAAAGAGGTTGAACTATCGTGGAAAGGGATGTTTGTTTTGGTTTTCAACTAGGCTTGTTATAGTGAAGCAGCTTTATTCATCGGCATGAGGAGATGGTGGCAGTGTTCTTGGTGTAACCGATTAGAGGTGGAAACATTGTTGTTAGTATTGCTAGTGTGTTGACACTTAAGAAGAGAAAAGAGGATGAACAGTCAAAGTTGTAGAGGAGAAAAAAGCTATTTTTTTCTTCTTTCCTTTGATATTGGTTAAGCTATTATAGTGGGTGATTTTTAGGTTTATATGGGTTCGTTATGGCTCGGTAAAGTGGGGATGTTGGTAATTGGTGGAGGATCCACTTGTGGTTAGGTGGAGAGGCTATCGTCAATGGTTGTTATTGATGAGGAGAGAGAAAGACACTACTAAAAAAAAAAGGCTTGCGGTGGTTCTGTTGTATGTGCTGACAAGGTGGTCGGTTGTGGGGAAGATCAACAATGAGGGAGAAAAGTGAGAGAAAGAGAAAGAGTATGATTAATTAGGTTTTCTTCCTTTCTTTTTTTCCACAATGGTTAGCCCTTTAGTTTTTTATTTTTTTATTTTGTGTGTTTGTCCATGAAGATTTTTCTTTCTTTTGAAAATGGTTAAAGAAGGACCAATTTTGCAAAGAAGAGATAAACATTTTTTTTTCTCTTCTGCCCCTTTAATGATCGCCCCCTTAATTATTATTTTCTTTGCTTTTTTTTTTTTTTCAAAAATGTCAAAAACACTGGCTATATAGATTGTGAGTGTATTTGTACTTAGTGCACAACGCATTTAGTGGGCCTCTTTTTTACTCTTTTCTTTTTATTTTTTGATGTTTTTAAAGGATATTGAAAAATATAAAAATGGAGCAATGCATCGAAAACATATTTTTGAATTTTGATCTTTTTTGAAAAACTTCAGCAATAGAAAAATACTCAAAAAACATAAAATGGCATGTGAACAACCAAAGTATGGTGAAAAAAATATGTTAAATTAGGTCATGAAAGAATGTTTTTGACCATTTAATTGAAAGCTATTTTTGTTTTACACTACAATAAAATACTTAAGAAAACTTATGCATAGTAAGTTTTAATTTTTAATCATTTCAATTCAACTAATAATATAATTAATTGTTCGCAACTTTGAGATTTAATAAGACAAAACCAAAGAAAAGAAAAGAAAAGGCATAAGAGATTAAGCTAGGTGGGGTGGGAAGTAGTGATGGGAGTTGTTGTTTTGCGGACAAGTTAGGTAGAATTCAAAGATTGAGGGGGGAAAATGAATTATAGTGTGTAATAGGAGTGAGAGAAGATAGAAAACATAGTTATTAAACCCGGTCCGGGATTAACTCGGCCTATGGGCCTAATCACGGGTTTCACGAGCCAACTCGGATCAACCCGGAAAAATTAAAAAGAAAATATTTAAAGCTTTAATATTTCATATGAAAAAATTAAAAAAAAAAATCCATGTAAATATAGGCTATACATATTGTAAATAATGAAGTTTAAAAGAATATTTTAAAAAGTTTTTTATCCCACATTAAAAAGATATTATATTAAGCTAGTTTGAAATATTTAAACCAAAAAAGTTTTTTATCCCATATTAAAAAAAATATTTTTTTATTGGGAACATAGAGTATATATACTAATGAGTTTCAAATTCCAAATTGAAAAAACATAACTTTTTTCTTGGGAACATAGAATATATATACGAAAGAGTTTCAAATCTCACATTGAAAAGATATTATGTTATCCTTTTAAGTTTAAGTATTTAAACCAAAAGGTTTTTTTTATCCCACATTAAAAAAAAATAATTTTTTTCTTAAAAATATAAAGTATATATATTAATGGATTTCAAATCTCACATTTGAAAAAAAAACACCGAGTCTAGTCCAGGTTCATCCGAGTCAAGGGTTGACCTGCCGGGTCAGTCAGGTTGTTGCCCTAGCCGATCTTTTTTTAAACTCGGACCGATCTAGTCACCAAGACAACTAGGTTTCGGGTTGGCATGTCAAGCCGGGTTTAATAACTAGGATAGAAAGATGACAGATTTGTATTATTGATTAGTGATGGGATTTTTTTTATTTTTTGGGTAAAAATAATTTTCTAAAGAGGGGCAAAGGGTAGGTCGGTGGTCGGTGGATAGATACCGTTAGGAATTGACTTTCCCTCCACGCAATAACGATATAATTGGATGGGCTTTCTTGTCAAAAGCATAGGATATTTCTCACGGTCCACTCCACTTGATGATGAATCGATGGGGCATCCCTGTTTTCTCCTTTGGGCGGCTTACTATTAATTGTATTTGCATTACCTCATCCTCCACCATTATTTTTCTACGCTGAATAATGGATATGTACACACCAAAAATGTTACGATTTCAACATTGTGCTTCTTCCCCATCACCAACAAATAAATAAATAAAATTATTTACAATTTCATCTATCCAAATTATGCTGGCGTAGTTATCCATATTGGGACATCTTTTGTTCATGTTTTATCATCATGTAAAGTATTGAAGGATATTTTGCTAATAAATTTAAGAGTAATTTATTTGTAGTTACAAGTAGAAATTAAGAGAAGAAAAGACTAGACTAAACAAAAAAAAAAAAAACCTCATTTTGATATTAACTTTATTTTGATTCAAATCTTATGTTTTTTTCACGTTTTAGTTTTCAAGAATTGAGAAATGAAAAAACCATACTATAAAATAATAATAAAAAAGAAATGATTAGATGTTGACATTCAGGCCACTAAAAAAAATAATATTTATATTAATGAATTTATCTTTTTAATGGAAGTTTGATAGTTTTTTTTGAAAAATATTAAAAAATTTATATCAGTCGTTAATTTTTTATTTCATTTATTTCATATTTTTTGGAAAAAATAGAGGTTGCTTTAGGCTTGAAAACGGGTTTATAAGAAATTATATGATTTATTTTTAAGAATTTTAGGTGAAAATAAGTTTAAAAAATGGGATTTAAAAAATTTATTATTTTTGCATCAATTTTTAAGCAATTTAATAAACCATATGCTTACAAGTGAATCATTTCTCTTAATATTGTTATGCATATCTCTTTCTCTTTCATATTTATACTATGTATTTTGTGTGTTTATAATCATTTGTGTTTGTGCGTGTAGATCTGTGGCTTCTCTCGAGATTTATATTGGATACTAGGTGTAGCAATGGTAAGCTATACCTCCCAGAGGATCCCATATTGATCCATAATTTATTTTGGTTAAAGTACTCAAGCCAAAATAAATTATAGTTTTTATTAAAAATATCAGGATTGATCATGTCCTAATGTTAGGTCGTGTCTCCAATTAATGAACAATTATAATTTAATTTTTAATCATGGAGTGGCTTGTTAATTAATCATAGCTAGTTGCATTGGGAATTATAGAGATGGGAGAGAAGAAAACACAAGAAAATGGCAAATTAAGGCTATGCTCCCATGGTGGCATTTAGCTGTGAACTAGTTGGCACAAACATATGGTGCCAAATTTTTATGTTCCCATACAAGCACTTGTGTTTGTATAGCCAAACATGAGAGGGCATGTACCGTATGTTGTGAAAAAAAAATTCCCCCCTTTCCTTTTATTATTATTATTATTATTATGGGTTTTTAGAATAATTTAATTGGAAGCAATCTTACTATTATTATTATTATTATTATGGCTATTGTTCTGATGTTATGTAATGGTTTGGAATGGGGTATAGCTTCTTTATATATATATATATATAGACACACACACACACACAATAGCGTGCAAGCCTCGACTAGAAGAGCTTGGGGAAAATAATAAACAAATGAAAAGCAAGGAAAAAAAAAAGAGCTACCATAGGGGAGCTAGCTGAGGTAGGCGATGGAGAATAATTACCTATAATCTAAATGGTGTGTTATGCAAAATTGTACATTATCTTCACTGTTTATCCTTATATATTTTACTGCGGATGAATGGTGTAAAATTTTATATTTTTTAGTTTGATACTCAACCCCTTTTTTTTTGGTGATTAAGTTGAAAGGGCAATTGATTTCGAGTTCATACGGAAGAATAAAATTGAAAAATTGGGATTGAAATAAAACAAAAACATGGAAAATATAAGTGGCGTGCCATAAATTTTAAAAAAGCTGCATTTTGATCCTCCAACTTAAACAATCATGCAATTTATACAAGCTCAGTCCATCAATATTTTTTCAATTTTATTTTGGTACAAAAAGTTTATTATTGTTATTTTTATGATCCCTGGTTGAGAAAAGAGAGGGGGGATAGAAAGAGAAATCGTCGGATTCCCGTGATAGAGAGAAAAACATATCGCTGGCACTGATTTAGAGCACCAAAATGGACGATATTTGTGTAAAATTATTCTATTTGATATGGGGACTTAATATTAGGTGTTTTTGTTCCTTGAAAGTTCGTAAAAAATTAAATCTGAGCTCAAGTTGATTTTTAGTTTTGGGTTAAGTTTGATTTTTAGGGTGTTTATTTGAGTTTTTTAAGGCCATAGATAAATTTATCGTAGTTTCTAAGACGTTTATAAGTGTTTAGGAACAAAAACAAGTTAAAAATGGGTTTTAGGGTTAAAAGAACCTTACACCCAATTTTCTAACCATCACAGTAGCTGAAATCTGGACAAAACAAATAATACATCATCTATTTTAAAAAAAAAAAAAAAAATAGGACAGATGACATGCCATCCACCTCAAGTGCAATTTTTTCAAAAAACAGGTCCAATCATGTAGGTCTGCCCTGGGTCCTGATGAAATGGGCCAGGCGATTGACCTGACACTTTTCTTTTTTTAATTTTATAATTTCAATTAATGCTTTTTTATTTTTTTAAGAAAACTTAATTATATTTAGGCCATGTTTGTTTATTAGAAAATAGTTTTCTTGAAAAGTGGATTCCTGAAAAGTGAATTATTTTTTTATGTTTGGTAGTGTTATGAAAAATAAGTTGGAAAACACTTTCTAGTGTTTGCTTATATTATGGAAAATAAATTGAAAAATAACTTATTAATATTTTTTTTTAATTTTATTAAAATAATGAAGAAAAAATCTTACAAATTAAAAAATTGAATGAGAATGAAATTGAAAAAAAAATTAATTTTATAAATTATCACAAATAAAATAAATAACAATCAAAATCATGAAGATCAAGTCTAATAAATAAAAAAAAATTAAAAGATGATGAAATAATAATAATAATAATAATAATAATAATAATAATAATAATTTCATAAATTATTTCAAATAAAATAAGTAACAATCAAAAGAATGATGATCAAATTTGATAGATAAAAAATTTCAATTAAAAAAAAATAATAAGAGAAAAGCAAATAACAATCATAAAATTGAGGACCAATCAAATTATAAAGGATGAAATTGAAAAAAAAATCAAAATAAAATATATAACAATTAAAAGTTTGGGAATCAAATATGATATAATCATCAAATAATATGACATTTCTAATTTTTTTTACAACTTCTGGAAAGTGTTTTCTGCTCAAAATAAAAGAAAAATACTTTTATGAAAACCAAGCCAAGTTTTTCTTTGATTGAAAATGTTTTTTAGTGATCAATTTTTCTAATAGTAAGCGAACACATGAAAGTTTGGAAAATGATTTTCAAGAAACCAATTTATATGAAACAAACCGAGGGATGCATCAATACCCTTTCTATTTCTAATATGTATAGTTTTACATATTATTATTTTTTTTATTCATTCAATTTAATATATTTTTCTACTTCTATTATCATTTGATTAAATAAAAAAATATTTTAATAAATAAAAATTAGCAAATATGATCGGGTAAATATCTTGTCTTGTGAGATTAAATATCTTGATTTATATCTATCTTTTGATTTTTCAAGTTTTATTTTTAGATATCATTAATGATTTTTTATTTATTTATTAGTACACATAATTCTCAATTTATTTGTTTACTTGTGTTCATAAAATTTTTGACTTGTTAAATTTTTTGAACTATGAAAATATTTTGAAAAAACCTGCATATATAATGTTTTTATGAAAAATAAAAATACTTAACCCGCGGTGAAGCATAAGTCACATACATAATATAAAGCTAAAAGGAGTGGGAAAACACACCCTCACTGGTATTTTGTATTACAATAGCAATTTATATTGTTGTTTTTATTTTTTTTTATTTCTTTTCATTTTGACCTTTTTTTTCCTTTGGCTATTGATTTATTTTTTAATTTAGTCCTTATATGATGTGTTTATGAGGATTTAAAGTTGATAATTTATTTTAATTTACCTTTTATATTGTTATTGCAATATAAAAAAAATCTCAGCATCGAGTTGATATCAAAAAAATATTTTAGCATCATAGTATGATCTATTTAAAAAAAAATTAGTTAAATAAAAAATAAAAATAGTATTTCTCCACACATATTAGCACTATGGATTACAATAGTAATCCATAATATATTTTTTTTTGTTTACATTTTGACCTTATATGATGTGTTTATTGGATTTAAAGTTGATAATTTATTTTAATTTTACTTGTATATGGTTATCGCATTATCAAAAAAATATTTCAGCATCGAGTTGATATCAGAAAAATATCTCAGCATCAGGATATGGTCTATTCTTAAAAAAAAAAATAGTTAAATAAAAATAATTTTGAAAAAAACTAGGTTATTAAACTTTATGTAGTCAATGACCCGATTTGCGAGTTCGACGAGGTAACCCTAGTTGCCTCAGTTTAACGGGGTGCCTTGTTTATATATATATAATTGAACTCGATTATGTGATTGTCTAGTTCTCTTTTTATCATATGGTTAAAAAATATTTTTAGAAAAAAAAACATGTTATTAAATTTTAAAAAGTCTACAGGCATATTGACAAGTTTGGCGAGTTAAACTTTTTTTTTTTAATTTATATTTTTATTTCATCATTTGATATTGGACTGATTAAAAATTAAGTTTCATAATTTATTTTATTTTACTTTCTATGAAGTTATCATAATCTTAAAAAAAAGGTCTAAATATTAGTTTGATGCTTGATTTTATTATTATCTATTTTTTTTATTACATAGCTATATAAACAATATTAAAAAAAATAATTGTTATCTTAAAGTTATTTTTTTAAATTATATCATGATTTTAATAGTCATCCAAGTTGTTTTTAAACTTATTTAAATTTAATATTTCATTTTAAATCAGCCTCTATGTAATTTAATTAAAAATTCAAATTAAATAAAAAACAAAGTTAGTAGATTTCAAAATCATTCTGCTAAAAAAATCTTCATATTTTTATATTTAAAAAGAGAATATTTTGATCCGTGGAACATGGGAGAATATAACTAGCGGCTAACCAAATCTTGTTGTCAATGCAAAAAAAAAGATTAACCACATCATTAACATATAAAGTAAGCTTAAATTATATATATAGGCGCATGGAGTAGTTAATTACTACCCCTCTAGGCTTCTAGCCCTGGGAGCCCACACCATGTGTCCAAAGCAAGAAAGGCTTAAACAATCCATGATATATTTGTTCGCAAATTAAGGGGTGTTTGAAACTCTATTCTTATCGTAGGATACTTTTAATATTTTTTTTAATATTTTAGGATAGTTTTAATGTGATAATATTAAAAATATAAAAATATTTATTATAATAAAATTTTTAAATAAAAAATTATTTTAAAAAATATCTTACACTGTAATTTTAAAAGCTCAACCAATTAGAAAAACTACTACAAATATTTTTTGAACAACTTTAAATTTGTTTTTACTTTAAATTAATTTTTTTAATATTTTTATATTATTTTGATGGATTGCTATCAAAAATAAATTTTAAAAAATTAAAAAAATATTTTTTAAAATTAAAAACATTTTAATATATTATAAATAATAAAAAAAAATTTATCTAATATTTATATAATAAACTTTGACACTAGTATCCCTTTAATAAACACAATCTTTAAAAAATCTTGTGCCTATCAAGATTGTCAACTCATATTAAAAAAAAATTATATAAAGAAAATAATTTCCAATAATTACGCGTGGAAATAAACCCTGTTCTGGGTGACCTTGTAAGAGTGCAATTTGACTTTTTCAAGGTCATAACTTTTGGCTTTTTACAAGAAGGGAATTATTGGGTACGTGTGTGGTCTATATTTGCTGGAACGGTCCAGAGAATGCATGTATCAGCAATGCACCTGATGATGACAGCACATGGAAATCGATTTATTTACTTTGTGGTTAATTAAGTTTTGTACTAATATATGTGAGATCCCGTGCCTGTGCCTGACTAGAGCAAGTCAACAAGTTAGTTAAGAGAGAAAATCTTGGCATCAACGCCGAAAGGAAAAGAGGATATATTTGGATCGTGATGTAAATGTTGCCGGCCGTCCTATTATTGAGCTAAAAAAAGTCAAAATTTAGGTGGAGATTGGCAGGACTAAACATCACCAATCTATTATTTTTCTATTTATTGTTTTTAAAATATTTTTTAATATCAATATATTAAAATAATCTAAAAATATTAAAAAAATTGATTTAAAAAATATATAATATGCCTCAGTGAGCAAAATACTTAGGTTTTTAAGCATTTTTTCTCTCTCAAAAACACTTCCAGAAAATAAAAAAAAATTGATGAAAACTCTTTTCATGAAATCAAAATAAGAAAATAATTTGAGTTTTTCTTTTTTATTTTGAATTAGTATTGTTCATAAATTTATTTGAGATTTTACTGCTGACCATGTGCAGTGAAAGAAGACTTGGTGTGGTTAGTCATGGGAAGAAATTGCTTTCATAGAAAAAGAATTCACGAGTAAATTCATGGAGCTGTCTACATTCAATGTCTTCTTTCTTAATCAGTCCCGACTCCCGACTGACCCAAAATCAAATCTTACTGTCTGTAATAGACAATTCAGACCCCCTTTTGCACTTAACCTAAGATTCAATTGGTTCCAAACTAGAAACGAAAATTTTGGCAGGTGGGTTAAGGGAGTTGTTGGTTATAGTTACGTTGGATTATGTCTCTAATTATATTAGTTTATTTTTATGTTTTAAAAGTATTTTTAAAAAAAATTAAATAATTTTTATTTTTTTATTTTAAATTAATATTTTTTTAATATTTTCAGATTATTTTAATATATTAATCTTAAAAATAATTTTTTTAAAAATAAAAAATATACATTGATACATTTTTGAATGAAAAAATACTTTAAAAAACAATAACAATCATTTCCAAACATCCCTCTAAATTTATGATATTTTATAATCCCAAACATCCCCCTGAATTAATGATATTTTATAAATTATAATTCTAACTCACTCAATTTATTATTTTTAACTGAACAAGTTTAATATATCAAGTCAAGTTAATTTTTTTATGGATATTATAAAAATTCACTAATTAAATTTACATTTTTAATTTTTATTGGATCGTATTTAGAGACAAATTTATATCATGGATAATAAATGTCACAGCACCCTTAATATCTGACAAATGGGGCACAGCTCAACCTTTCTCAAAGCAGTCTGCAAACAGCTAGGATGCTGAGAAATGTGCTGCTCCTAAACCCCAAAGATTTTCTTTTCTTTTCTATCTGTTGAGAAAGAAAAAAGTATTACGTCTGTGAATTAAGATGTTAATGGTAGGAAAGGACCATTCTTTCTCATAAAACCTCATGTACCTATCCTTGCAGAATTTTTCAAATAAAAAATCCCAAGCTTAAACTATGAACAGAATACTGGGCACAACATACAATTCATCGCAAGAAAAAAAAAAAACACTTGTTATTTATTCCATTAACATTCCTTTCCATCAATCAAACTAAGCCTTGCGATGCTAAATTTAAGAATAATACCATCATGTTTTGACAATTGGAGTGACCAATTCTCATCACTTCATACTGAAATATAATATAAAATAAAATAAACAGCATTGTGCATGAGAATCAAATAAGATTTATTTCCCATTGTGAAAATGATCTAAACTACAGATTGTTATGATTTAGCAAATGAAATTCTGATTCTATAAGTAGTTCTAAACTTCTAACCACATTACAAGCATCTTTTGGGTACAAAAACCCTTGTAAAATGTGCATCCGAATGAATGATGCGCGTTTGCTCACTTCTACATAGCTAATTACCTTGGTTTCCTCCGCATTCCCATGCGTGATTTTGCATATCTAGATTTCTCATTAAGCCAAAACAACAATAACAACAAGAAGTTTTAAACTTCTAACCACATTACATGCTTCAACAACAACAACAAAAACAACTACAGTTGCATAAAAGAATTTATAAAGGATACTCCAACCGCAAGCCCTCGCCAGCAACTGATGAATAGAGAACGGTGCCTTGCAGATGATTTAGTGCCCCAGTTGAGCTGGCAGCATCCTGCACAAGTGATAGCATTCTTAACTTAAAGATCAGAGTAGATAAAGTAACTTGTAATTAGAATTCCGGACTCATAATATATCCAAGAAATAAGAAAACTGTGATATTGACATTTCCAATAAATTGAAGCTTCACTAGTTTACAACCCATCAAATTTGGTGCATGGGACAGATTGTAAAATCAAGTTAATAAATAAAGCAAAATGAAGATTCTGCATCTTCAAATGCCATGGAGTAAGCAAACAATCCAAATCCTAAGCAAAACGCAACAAAAATTCATAATGATAAACATGAATCCCAAAACTATTCTTTACCTTAAAACCAAACCTACCTCTCTTACAAGCTACAAGGAAATTCATTCAATTATTCCACTTTCCTTCTTCAAAAGAAAGTTCCTTAATTTCTCTAGTTAGGTTGTTTTAAAAGAATAGAATCAGAGAAAGAAAGAAGAATGGAAAGGGACAGTGAAAACGAGCTAGACAGCAATCAAAAACCTGGAAATCAACAAATGCGACTGGAGCCCCATATGTGCTCTGCATCTTCAATTTCAGAAATCCAGGGCATCTGACAGAAAGAGAAGGGAAAAAAGAATCAGCAGCATAATATTTTTTTTATAGAAAAAAGAATCAACAGAACATTACACCTGGAATGACTATTGCTTCCTTGCCTTGAGAATACTTGAATTAGCTCTTCCTCTGTACAATTTTGTCCTAGATTAGCCACAAAAAGTGTTGGGCATGGAGGTGCTGAAGAATTATTCTGTCAGTAGGAACATTAGTTTATCATCCTCAGAATATATGCTCATGTGCAGATCAAATCCTGTTATTTTGATGTGAAAGCAAACCATCCAGCAATAAATGCCCATAATAATATAAAAGATGTGCATAGATTCTTCCAGGAGTACAGCATACTATGAGTGCATTTGAATGTCTTGTTTCTCTACAGTAAAAATTCTAGCAACTATTACTTGCAAGAACTACTTATGAACTAAGTGGGGGGCATATGTTCCCCAAAAGAATTACAAAATATTCAAATCTAGAAATAAATGATTTTCCAAACAATAAAAAACGATAACAAGGATAACAAATTGTTTTAGTACAAAACAGTAATTCTAATTCAAGGAGAAATAATTGAGATAACAAAGAAACGTATGGAACTTACAGGACTGATATTGTGACATAAAAACAAAAGAAGGGAAAAGTAATCTAACCATTCTTCCTGCTTTTGACTCATTTCTAGATCTGTCATCGATGCTTCCAGGACTGAATAATTGAGAAACACAAAAAGAATATTGATTACACAATCATGAATAGATGAAGAATTAATCAAAGATGGTCCCTGTACTTTAACATCAGAAAGCAGGGCATTCAGTAACTGCTTGTGCTAAGCCCTTATCTTTCAGCTAGAAGAAATCACTTCAAGCTAAAACAAGTGCTAGTTGAGCTACACGTAGCCTGTAGTTACTCCAAGTAATAAAGATGTGCTCAAGAAGTGCAAATGACCTTTGTGCAGATGGAAAACCAATCGTGTTGAAAGCAGAATTAGCCATTCCAGGCAAGTGAACGCTGCCAAAACCTGCTAGTGTCCAAGCGTGCAAAACATGTGCAATGTGAGCTTTTAGAAGAATGTGTCCTCCATGTGACTAAGCAATTAATTTATATGCCAAAGAAACCACAAAGCTAAATAACAGTGAGTACACAATCCATAAAATAAACACAGAGAAAAGTGTGCTAACAAGGAGCTCCCATGGAGAAGAGTCCAAATGATATTATCAATTTTAGACAATGGTCTTACCTGAATCGGGAGTGCCCATCGAGAATCCAGACGAAACCCTAGCCTTTTTATCCAAACTAGACCATTCATCATCTAATCCTCAAAATCAAGTATATATCTGAAGTTTAGTAAGTTGAAATAGGTAAAAAGGAATTTGAAGCCACAATAATATGCAAGCATTAGATTTTAGACCTGTTCTTGAGCGCTTAGATCTGGAATTAGATTTTGCTAGATCAATATATAGGGTAGATCCCTTTTCAAGATCAAAAACCATCCCCTGCAACCAAGTTTCAGAACCAAGAATTAACAGTTATTGGCTTGCATAAACAGCATTGCAATTAATCCAAAATAACCCTGTGCGCGTGTGTGTGCTGGGGGGGGGGGGGGTGTCTGTCCCGCCATTAACTGGATGCCTTCAGTACAAATTGAAAAATGAAATTGGCATTGCTTCAAACCACAGAAGGATAAGATCCTGCATAATTCCTGACTAGGACAGAACTTAACTTTCATGCAAAACAAACCCTAAAAAATGAAAACCATCCCTGACTAGGACCAAGAATTAACAGTCATTGGCTTGCATAAACAGCATTGCAATTAATCCAAAATAACCCTGTGCGCGTGTGTGTGCTGGGGGGGGGGGGGTGTCTGTCCCGCCATTAACTGGATGCCTTCAGTACAAATTGAAAAATGAAATTGGCATTGCTTCAAACCACAGAAGGATAAGATCCTGCATAATTCCTGACTAGGACAGAACTTAACTTTCATGCAAAACAAACCCTAAAAAATGAAAACCATCCCTGACTAGGACCAAGAATTAACAGTCATTGGCTTGCATAAACAGCATTGCAATTAATCCAAAATAACCCTGTGCACGCGTGTGTGCCGCCAGGGGGGGGGGGGGTTTGTCCGGCCATTAACTGGATGCCTTCAGCACAAATTGAAAAATGAAATTGGCATTGCTTCAAACCACAGAAGGATAAGATCCTGCATAATTCCTGACTAGGACAGAACTTAACTTTCATGCAAAACAAACCCTAAAAAAATGCAGCGCGTTTTACAGGATCAAGGCAAGATGTTCATACATTCAGAGCATGCATGGCTGCAACCGCGGACGGCTGGTCAGTGAATGTAGCAAAGGCAAATGGCTGCAACAATCACAGCACATCAGAATAAAGCAACTCAACAGAGATCATGTAAAGAGTGAATAAGATATCAGCTGTCCTAATTCTGAGCCTTTAATCACGCATATTCAGCTCTTAACCTAATTTCATGGAAAACATTCTTGTTTTTTATTTAACCTAATTTCTCTTACAACCTCGTAAACACGTGCAATTATGTAAGAAAAAGCTCCCAATTATTCATCACCGAGAAAGATTTTGACCTCGCTAATTAGAAAAACCATAATTAAAGGACAAAATTTCCTAATCTCAAATTTTTATTTTTTAAAAATAGCAAGTACCTGAGAATTTTGAGAGGGGGTACGGAGATGAGAAGATTCGTAGCCAGGGAACTCGCGGAATAAATTGTACATTTCGCGGGGCTTGATGTCATCAGGAAGGCCAGCAACAAAGAGAGTACGGACCTGATCATGTGGGACATAAGCAGGAACACTGACGTAAGATACGAATGGTGCCGGTGGCGGTTGTGGATGAGGTATGTAAGGGAGGTGATGAGGAGGTGGAGGTGGAATAGGTGCCACCGTTGGTGGCGGAGGTTGCGGTTGGTAGTAGGTTGGGTAGTGACCCGGTGGTGGTGGTGGCGGGTAGTATGCGGCCATGTTTTCCTCCATTGGGTGGGGAGAGGGAGAGAGTCAGCGAGTGAGCCCTTCGATGTTTTTGGGTTCTCGAATTTTTCAAATGTGGAGTTTATGTGACTGGACCAAGTTGGGGACTAGGCCCATTTCACAGGCATTTTCATTATAAAAAATAATTATTGTAGTTTATTATTCTCTGTTCACATTGTCAACAGAGCATAAACATTATAAAATAACATAAACAATATTTAAAATGTATACTTCTAATAAATAATGTTTTCATAGAATAATCATTATAAAAAATAATGTTGTTTTTTATATATTAAAAGAAATGGGTTGATGGTGGAGTTGTTTTAACTTTTTTATTAAATAGACTTAAAATTTAGATTTAAAGTGAAATTAAATTAAATTCAATCAATATTTATTTTATGATTTTTTTTATTTACTATGTATATTTTAGTTTTAAATATCATGAATATATTTTTATATATTTAAAAAATATGTTAAATTATGATATAAAAAATAAAAAGATGTTTGATTTTGATGAAAAAACTGACATTTAATTAAATATTTATTTCAATACAATATTGATTAAAAAAATCCATAGCTGATGGTTATGTACTATACGTGAAAGAGAAATAATCGAAAGATGTATGCGAAATCTACATTGAGATTGGCGAATCTTTCTTTATAATTTATATAACATATAACAAATATTCTATCGGGTGGAGATTTTACTGTGTTTATATTTAGTATAATAGGGGAATGATGCCTTTCATTTTGATAAAAAAAAAATTATATGTCTTTAATTAATTCAAGAGTATTTTGATATTTTTATATAATTCATTCATCATTATTAAATCATGTGATGGTTTTTATGTTTATGCAGTATTTTTATGGACCATAAAATAACATAAATACACCTAGAATAAAAATAAAAAAAATAAAAAAAACAATTGTATTAGGTAAGAGTATATTGGTATTTTTGGTTTAGTTGAATTACAAATGTACCCTAAGATCCAAAAAATTTAATGCATTGGGGTCAAAGGTATTAAAGTCTTTTGTCTCCAGATTTTTTTTTGTTAATTGTTGGTTTGCATAAGGGTAGTGCGGTAATTTATCATTAAATAATATTTTTAGCTAGAAAAAATTGTTATGCATGCGCCATCAAGTGGAGGATACTACATCTTTGAGGCGGTGCGTGTTGCAACTTTTGATGGTCAAAAATGGAATTCTACCATATAGTTTGATTTCCCGTCATCTCCTTTTCCATCCTAAGCAGCATGTCTAGTCCAAATATTCTTGGTTAATCATTGGTGATCCTTTATTTTTCCCTCATTTCTCTATCATGTCCCATTAAATACATTATAGTCCTTAGTGTTATTGGTATTTCAGATTCAATCATTTTAGCTTTGATTTGTATATTTTTATCATTTTTCCTTTTGTTAAAATTGTATGTGTTTTTAATCTAACCCTTGGTTTCTAATTTGTATATATAATAATTTTTTATTCGATCCTCCTACTTTTAATTTTTAGTTTTTGCCTTCTGCCCTTTCGACGAAGTTTTTATAGTTTTTAATTTTATCATTCAAATCAAGTTTATGATTTTGGCTTTTTTAATGATAATAATAGCGATTTCAGCTTAATAGGCTTCTTTTGATTTTTTATTGTTTTTCTTTCTTTTGATTTCTTATTGTTTTTCTTGGTTTTTTTGTCAACTTTTTTTTTTACATCTTTCATTTATGTCCTCCAAATCAAGTTAATGGGTTTTATTTTTTCAAAAGTAATAATTAAATTAGTGATGATGATCATAATAGACATTTTAGTTATAATAATAATAATAATAATAATGGTGATGGTGATGGTGATATAATAAAAAAAATATAATATTGATAATAATAATAATAACAATAATAATAATAATAATAATATACAACAACAACAACAATAATTAAATTATTGATGATGATAATAGTTGTGGTTGTAGTGATAATAATATTAATAATGATAATAATTAGTTTATTTTAGTAAACCAGATAGAATAGGTAATTAACTTTTTTTATTA
Organism: Populus tomentosa; assembly: GCA_018804465.1. Classification (NCBI taxonomy): domain Eukaryota; kingdom Viridiplantae; phylum Streptophyta; class Magnoliopsida; order Malpighiales; family Salicaceae; genus Populus; species Populus tomentosa. The sequence goes on from CM031981.1 coordinate 4,380,469, forward strand.
GGAAATATTAGTTAGTTGACTCGTGTTTCGCCATGAGTCGGATCAAAAGATTTTAACATAAAACAATAAACATGTATTTTTTTTACATCAAGAAAAGTTTTTAATTATAAATTAAAAAGTTGATGTATATATTTAATTAAATAAAATGGAAATTATATCAGCTAGTAAATGAAAAAAAAAAGTTGTTAACGCTAACGAAATAATAAATTAAAAGTTAAAGATAAATATTGATTAAGATATTTGATCTCGTAACAATAGCTATGTACTTGGTTGTGATTAGTAACTTTATTTTTAGAATTAATTCTTTATTTAATTAAACAATAATAAACAATATAATCACACACACAAAGGAAAACGATTGAAATTTATTGTGTAGAGTTGAACAAAAATAATACCTAGAAATATTAGGAAAAAAATTGTCACAATCTTAATAGAAAGCCAAGTAAAAATTAAACTATATTTTATTAAAAATCACAAAAACTTTTTTGATTTATTTATTTTAATTGATCTCAATTAAAATTAAATATCTTCTAGGTTGGGCATCCCAGAATACATTTAATCTCTTTATTTTAATTAATTTAAATTTAAAAAATAAAGTTAAATTTTTTGGACCCAATAATTCATTTTTCAACCTATTTTCACCTAATAAATATCCTTAAAATGTTAATAAATCAATCCATCAACTCAAAACACTTCTAAAGTAGTTAAAAAACATAAAATCAAACAAAAAAATAATTTCTTTCTCAACCCTGATCTAATTTTTTTGGTAAAATGAAGGTAAAAAACATCTCAACGGAACACCTCTCTTCAAATGAAACTTGTTGATATCAACATTAATTTTATTTTTTATTATAAAAATATGGTCAATCATAAACATCCTTTTATTTTTTTTTTAAAATCATTATTTGCATCATTTTCAAGTTTGGTCCCAGATTTTATTGTTTTCATATTCGCTAAAACTAATTTTTTTTTAATCAAGCATTCATTTAAAAAAAAAGAATTAAATGATTGGATTAAAAAGAAAAAGAGAAAAAACATTATTATAAATTATAATCCACATTAAATCCTCACAATGTCGAAGAAAATCCCTCACCTTTTAAACTTTTATTTTAATTTTAATTGTCGTTGATATTTTTAGCTTTAGGCGCTGAAGAGAGGGCACTAGCCAAGAGCCTCTAACAAGAAACAGTTGGATAGCTATCTATTAGCCAAGCATTCACGTCGAGCTGGTTTAAGAAAATCTATGATATTATTTGTCCTTGATGGTTCCGAGCTACACAAATCTATCGGAGGAGCCTAGGTTAGCAAGCATCCCCACCTCAAATAAATCGCCGAGCTCGAGACACTATTGGCACATACTTGAAGAAAAGTTGGCCATCATATATTAGGCAATATATTTATCAATGCTCATAGCGTTTATAAATGATAACCATTCCTAATTTTAGCAACATACAAGGCATATACACTATGTTTTTTTTTTTTTTTTTATATAGTAAAGATATCTTCAAGCCAAATTATATGTTAATCAACACAAATCTCCTTAATTATCTAATTCATTGTTTATTTTTATTTGTTCATTGCTTTATCTTCTTGTATTTTTATTTGTTCAATTGAGATCCCAAATGATGCTCTTTTTCTTCCCATCCTCTCCTTTTCAATGATGAAAAGGAACTTCTCTATCCAAAATCCAACTATATCATTTTTTTTAGGTGAAGACCTACCAAAGGCTCTTTTAATTGGATGACTTTTAGACTGAAAAATTATTTTAATTTCAAGATGCAATTGACCCGTGCTTTCAAATATATAACCTTCTTTTCAAGATGTGATGCTCATGAATTATTGGTGAGTTGAACATTTTTCTCAAGAAAAAAACTCTCAAAGGAAAAAAAAAAAAAAAAAAAGAGAGAGAGAAAAAAGAGGTCCATGCCCCTCGGTTGCTAAACCACAACAACTTAACAAATGCTTTGGTCCTACTTCACCCAAAGGTGTCATTTGGGTTTTCTTTGTTCTAATTCAAACTTACATTATCACTAGAAAAAGGGCGTATATTATGAATTAGTCCATCTAATTTTAAGAAACAAATTAAATAACATTTACAGTTCAATGAATAAAATGATTAATGAAATAATTAAGAAAGTATTTTTAAGTCCTTTTTTAGTTTTTGTTATGCATGATTAATATTGACAAATTATTTATTCTATAATAAACTTTATCAAACTCTCATCCACCCATCAAATATGTAATTTATAAAAAATATTATTTATCTTTATACTGGTATTTGCTTCTTTTAAAAACACCTATAGCACATACTTGATGGAAAGAACCAAAGCGATGAAGAATGGAGGTCCCAGCCTTTTGAGCGGGAGGTCCCAGCCCAGCGGCTGGGGAGACCGAAGTCTCCTCAGTTGCCTGGGTTCGACTCCCAAGCTCACCCATGTACTTGGGGGTTCTGCTAGTGGGGGAGGCGTTTGTTCCCTCCCTATACCGCACGGGTTGGAATCCCTTTGTATACCTTCCTGCCATCCCCGCGGTGACTTACCTGCTTTCTGGGCTTGCAGGGTGCTCAGTTAGGTCCTGGGGATTAGTCGTGGTGCGCGCAAGCTGGCCCGGACACCCCAGGTTAATCAAAAAAAAAAAAAAGAATGGAGTGTTTTCCAAAAACAATGATGATTGTATTAGATCACTGAAATGATATTTAGTTTCTCGTAATAATAGCATACAAACATAAAAAATATTTTAAAAAAACCTAGAGTCCATCCAAGTTTAAATCTATAAACATGCTAAATAAAAACTCATTGCAAACAAGCTTTTAATAAAAATATAATAGTAGAATTTTAACATGCATACTAAGTATATATTCAAGGTTGCAATTAATATCAATTTAAAGTTGTAATATGCATACTAATAGCTAAAATATCTATAGTTAAATTAAAATAAATGAGGATGCTTCCTTGTTGAAGTACTTTAAATTTATGAAATTTTTGTTGTTGTCAATGATGAATATCTTATTCTTAAGGCTTTATTGCTTCTCACTTGTGTAATTAAGATGTTTGCAATATAACTCTCAAGATTTTAACAACATCACGTTAATTCACTTATTAAAAAATATAAATCTATAAGATATAAGACATGCATCAAAACATCCAAATTGCACGAAAAACAATTTTAGAAGATAAACTATAACTTTAAAACCAAAATATATAATAACCTTCTAAATTTAAACAAAATAAAAACCCCATAAACAAACTAAAAAGTTTTAAATTAAAAAATATAATATTAGAAATAAATTTATACGTGAGAATATAACAATTAAAAAAAAGTCATATCATAACTTAAAGTTAAAGATGCTAGAAACCTCTTAAACATTAATCTATATTATTATTATGTTTTTTTTTTAATCTACAAGATAAACTAAACAAAGTTTATTAAGCAATAAAGCTTTAAAATTATTTTTCAAAAAACAATGATAATTGTATTAGACTATTAAGCAAGAATATTTAGTTTATCATAACAATAACATGCACACATAACATATTTTCAAAGAAAGCTTATAGTTCATACAAGTTTAAATCTATAAGCATGCTAAATAAAAACTCATGATAAACATGTTTTCAACACAAATATAATAATGGAATTCTATCATGCGTACTAAGCATAAACTCAAACTTGCAATTGATATCAATTTAAAGTTTTAACATACATACTGATAATAAAAATATTTATGATTAAATTAAAAAAAATAAGGGTACTTGTTAAAGCACTTTAAAATAATGAATCTTTGTTGTTGCCAAGTATAAATAATTTGTTCTTAAGGCTTTATTGCTCTTCACTTGTGCATCTAGGATATTTGTAATATGTTTCATAAGATTTCAACAACACCAATTTAGTTTAAATGCACTTATAAACAAGACCTTTGAACTAAATATTATGTAACTCAAATATCTTTCAACAACATGAATCTAAGCTCTAGATTTGAAAGGAAAATCAAAGCATAAAAAGATTAGGAAAAACTTTGAAATGAGATGAGAAATTGTGTGTAAAACTCTTCATTCACCTCTTTTTTTAGAATAGATTTTGGAAGCTAAAAAATAAAGAATTAATTATTGTAATAGTTAGAATTAGTTTCTATTATTATCAACTTTAAATTAGCTACCATAAATTAAGAATTAAATATGAACATAGTAGCCACAAATATAAATTTTTTGAACTCGACTATTTAGATGTGCAACAAAAGCTTCTAGAAGAAATTGTTAACATTCATGCCTAAAATATTATTTTTACAATAAACCCAAACCAATGCTCGAAACTCAAGCCCGCCTACGCATGCATGTGGATTTAAGCTCAAAGCCAGCTTTACCTAGAACCTCTCATCTCTAAAAGCTTAGGTGCTATTTGAGTCCATTTATAATTTTTTTACTTTTCACTTTATAAACATCAATAATTTTTTTTTAGAGGATTTTGGGTTTCACCAAAATATACCAACTAAGAATTATTTGAGATCAATTTCTCATTCAACCATAATTTATTTAAAACATGTTAATGTTTCATGTTAAAGAACTTATATCTGTGATTAAATTCCAACAAAGTTTTAACCCGAAAAATAAATAGACTCTACTTTTAATTTAGCCTCAAATATACTCATTAACCATGTTTTAGCGAATTTTCCAACATGTAGCTGGCTTTCCAATGGGTCAATCACCATATGATCACCTTCCTCCATGTTACAAGATCATCTATCCCCGCACTATCACACCTTTCCCCTCCTACTACCTTTCCTCATTATGCAAACACAATTAAAAAGGAGTCTCGCAAGAAAATGAGGCTTGAATTTGTGGTCGGTTAACAAATTGGGACATTTGATGGAGAAAAGAAAAAAAGTGCAGTCCCGAATTCATGTCCTATGTCTTAAGGCAAAACATGATGAGAAGTTGCAGTAATGCAAATGTCGGCTGTAGCTGTTGTCAAATAGCATCGAAAGCTCGAGCTGTAAAGAAGATGGAAAAGGAAAACATAAAGATTGAAGCCATATATATAAAAAGCTTAGTGGAACTGCACTTGGTAAATGTCCAGGACAAAACTTGATTGAGAACAAAAGCTTATACTAAGAAATAGTGTGGGGATTGTTTTGTAATGATAAAGAGGACCACATCCATAATTGTACCCTAAAAAGCTATCTTTAACCTAAATAAGTGGATTGCTTTTCGATGCTGCTTGAACTTGAATTAGTACATTGATCAGAGGAAACGCAATCATAGTTTTGTGGGATTCTCCTGTTGGATTAGAAGAGCTCGAGATATATATGAAATATCAACACCTAATCTCTGGTATTGGATAAAGCTTTCAGTATGTGGAGAACAATCAAATGAGAATTGACAGGGAATTGAGTGATCATGTTAAAGTTATGGAGCATGCGAAGAAGAGGCCCACTGAGGCCAGAAAGCGCAGCTGGGGATAAAAATGGTCAGGAAAGTAAAGGAGGGAAGAAAAAGCTCTCTCTGGTTCTTCCTCGAACAGTAAGTAGTCTCTTTTTTTTACCAAAATTCCTCTCCTCTGAACTGATCATCCACCTCTCCTCAGTTCCACGCTGTTGTTTTTTTTTCATAATTATATGTCCACTGTACTAAATCACCTCGTTTGATCCCACAGCTTCACCCCTCGACTTGATTTCGAATATAGTGAAGATGAGTCAAGGGATCCTACTCTAGCATTGGATGCTTTGCGATGTTGATTTCGATGGCTTACACATGCTGTCTGCTCATAATTTCTTATATTCGTTTCAACAACAAGATTACGCCGAGTAATCTCCATCCCTCGAAATCATAGTATTGCCCGAGTCAAAAAGCATGATTGATTACCGAGCAATACCGTCTCGACCACTGCAAAACACACTCTTGAATTCCTGAAAAGCAGCATGTCCTCGTGTAGGGCATTACTACATGCATGACAGTATTAAGAAACCGGGATGTGTCTAGGAAAAAAAGAGATTATTATCAATGATATTTGGAACTAACATTTCCCTTTATCATTTACTAGATTTTTGTTTTTGTCGTGTTATGTTGTGGGGCTGGTTAATTTTTTTAATCTTTAAAATCAGCCATTTTGATAATAAAATCAAGATGACTATATAAAAAAACAAAAAAAATCTTAAATAAAATTATTAACCATTAAAAAAATAAATAATGAGAATCAAATTTGATATACAAAATAATAAAATAAAATAATGAGAAACTTAATCGAAAAATATAATTAAAAAATAAAATAAAAAAAGCAATTAAAAAAATAACAACCAAGATTGGATTAAAAAACAAATGAAATAAAATGTCAAGGGAAAAAAATTCAAAGAAAAAACAAATTAAGAAAATGATTAAAAAAAAGAGCAATTACAAAAATAAGGACTAAATCTAGAAAAAAAAATGAAAGAAAATGATGAAGGGTAAAATTAAAAGAAAAAAAAAACAAAGCAAGAAAAGGATAAAAAAACAAAAACAAAAAAAAAACAAGTACCATATTTGATATAAAACTAAACAAAATCAAATGAAAATAAAAAAAATAAAAAAAAAATTTAAAATAAGAAAGAACAATAAAAAGAAAAAGGATCATAATTGAATTTTTTTTCTCCATTATTTTTTTTTATCTAAATAATACAAGTTTTCCTTTTTCATTGAATAAAAAATCAAGCAATTAGTTAGGAGAAAATCATGTCAACACCTATTAATTTTTATTTTTTTACCATTATTTTTTTATCAAAATAATGTAATTTTTACTTCCTGCATAATAAAAAACCTGGTTGACCTTAGTAACCCTGATCACTCTACTCAACTCGTGACTTGGGGCATGAGAGAGGTTGACTCCTGGGCAAGATAATAAAACAAGCACCAAATATAAAATGAAAATCCAATGAAATTAAACAATGAGTGATTAAATTGCAAAAAACAATTAATCACTAAGAGAATTGAAAATAAAAGGAATTGCAATTACAAGAATGATGATCAAATTCAACTAAAAAAAGAATTAAAATCAAATGATTAGGGATTAAATAAAAAAATAAATTACAATTAAAAAAAGATTAAAAGAAAAAAAAATAGAAATCAAAAGAATGAGAATCAAATTTGATTAAAAAAACATAAAAAATTAAATGTCAAGGGATGTAATTGAAAAACAAATAAATCAAATTCAATACAATTAAAAAATTGAGAATCACTTTGCAACTTTGCAAAGCCAACATATCTTTTGAAGTGGAGGAGAGAGAAAAGAGAGGGGAGGAGAAAAATTTTCACTAGAGCTACGCTAGGTCGTGGATGTTGACACACGCTGGTCCCATGTTGAAGATGACATGACACTTTGGACACCATCGTTAAAGATCTCCAACGGCCACTCACATGTCACTCAAAAAGCACTAGCGCCTCCCTTTTTTTTTTTTTTGAATTACAGAAAGATCAGAACACCTCTGAGCCAACATGATAATTAAAAAAAAAAACAAGGTTAAAAAACCAAACATACCCTTGACTTTAGGCAAGAAAAGTTGATTCCAAGGGTTAATTGGTAATTACATTCTATAAACATGTTACAAAGACAAAAAAACCTCTGACCCCGCGTGATAATTGCAAAAAAAAAAAACTGAGGTTTAAAAAACTAAAGATACCCCTTGCCCTAAAAAAATCTGACATCAATAACTATTTGGTAATTACATTGTGAAAAAAATATGAAAATTCAAAAATGCCCCGGACATGAGTATTTTTTTTTCTAAGGTCATGGACATAATTATATTGTGCAACACAATGTAAAATTACTATTCCACCCCTACTTGTACTCTATTTTTAAATATCTTTAAAAAGAAAATTAGTCATTTTATTATAGATTGTACCACAAATAATCCATAATAAAACAACATTGATGCCTTTTAATTGTATGTTAAATTTAAGCAATTCTCTTCCTTGGTCCCTAAGTTCTTAAACCCAAACAAGACTTGAAATTTTTTTAAAAGCCAAACAATGTCTTCTTCTTTGTCTTCTATTAATAACCTAGGTTGATTTTGAAACTTTCAAGTTGATAGACAATCTTTATGTGGATTAATTTTAAATATGAAATAGATAAGAAATTAAATAAGTAAATTTCAAGATCTGGAATATTTGTTTTCACGCCTATGAAAATGCAGGCTAACAATAAACAAGTATAGACTATGGGTGATGTTTCAATTTCAAAGTATCTCTAGTTGGAGAATTGAATGGTATCAATTATGCCGATGTTGCCTTCCAATTAAGGAAAGAATTCGGTGGACCTCTCAATCGATCTAAAATGGAAGTCAGTCAATCCACCATCATTAACAAAATCTGACCACCGAACTCTTTAGAAAGCACACCATTTGTAGTTTTGTGCTGCTTAGCCTCCTCCCTTGAATCCTAATCATGATCGTTTTAGGACAAGATGAGGTTGATTTTGATGTTGTGGTGCAGACCAAACATAACACTAATAGAACTAAGATCAGGTTAAACACAAGAACTAACCATGTAATTAAGTCATATTTACGAGTGGGGGCCTTCTTATGGTTCCTTAGTTAGCATCCAAGCTAACGGTCGAATTAATGAAGTCCAAGAATTCAGAATTAGGTAAAGAAAACGAAACTTCAAGGTTGAGATTTAAGCAATTTCTCTCCTAACATTTCTTATAGTAAAGCAAGTTGCAAGTAATTGTTCTATCCGCCAGTTTGCTTAGCTTATATTGTACCACATTAATCAATTTAATTATATGTTTTAAAAATATTTTAAAAAATTAAATTTTTTATGTTTTTTTCTTTACCTCAAATTTTTTTTTTATTTTCAGATCATTTTGATATGCTGATATCAAAAATAATTTTTAAAAATAAAAAAAATTATTTTAATGCATTTCTGAGTAAAAAACACTTTGAAAAATAATTATTGTTATACTTTTAAACACCCTCTAAAAATGATCAAGCAATGTATATAGATGGTCACATTCAAATTGACATTACATTTCTTTTAATAGGTATAACCTTATTTCAAAGGGGAAAAAAGAGATAAGAAAAACATTTTATAGGTTTATTTGTATGATTTGGCTAAATGTTGTTTTTTAGTCATGTGTTGGTATTGCCCTAAGTGATTGATGACATGGTGATTAAAGAGGTTTGCTTATTTTCTCTATTTTTTTTTTATATTCAACTATTAAGGCTAGAATTGTTTTTTTATTAAACTCATTTAAATACAATATATTAATATGGGAAATATATCTTTTATCAAAAAACCTAAAAAAATAATCGTAGCTAAGAGTATCTCTAATGACAAAACAATTCAGAAAAACTAAATTATTGAAACAATTCTTTTCATAGCATAAATATGATTTTTTTTTATGTGCACTCCAATAAAAAACATTTATTTTAACAATTCATTTGTATTTTAATATATTTAATATTAATATTTTTTATTTCTTTTTATAAAAGCATTGAGAAAAGTTGTAGAGATGGAAGAATTGATATTTAAATAATGTATTTTAATGCTTTTGAATATCAAGAAATGATTTTTCTTCATTAAAAAGTAAAAAAAAAAATAGTTTTTTTTCAGCTTTCCATTTGGATCCCCCGGGAAGAAAGGAATAACCAAACAAGCTCAAAAAAGTTACTTTTAACTCTCATTGCCACTTGCCAGCCAAACGAAGGAAAAAAATGAACAGCTGGCATTGAGAAATGTAAGCGAATGTAACAAAAGTGGGATTAGTGGATCCAGCCAGCTGTAAGGCTTGGTGAAGTTATTAGCACGTGACGGAGGCCCCAGAAAGCTGTTTGTTCCTTCGTCTTACGTTTTGGTTTTGATCCTGGCCGTTGCTTTCGGCTCTTTAGGCCTTCCTTTACTAAATAAAATATATATACTTAAAGACTAGCGCAGGTCTCTTGCTTACCGTGATTTTTAAGTGTTTTTTAAATGTATTTTTAATTTTATTCATATTTTTTTAATATTTTTTTATAATTAAATAAAAATAAAAAAGAAGAAGAAGGGCGGTACTCTTCTTCGAGTACCAGTCTAGGAGTGGAACGTCTACACGTACGAACACCAAGCAGCAGATACAGACAGCCAGAGGGGGTGGGGTTACCTTTTATTGGTCGAAGGAAGCTGTTGTACTCGCTCGCTCGCTCCAACTCACTCCGACTCACTGCTCCTGCTTTTACTGGTAGTAATATAATATTTGTCTGTCTGCGGCTCAGGAGCAGTGAAGAAAATGAAGCTGCAACAATTTGTTCACACAACAAACAAAAGAGGGAAGAATAATTAATGAATGCTATTAATTGAGTTAAACAGTGATTATCCCATCCGAACAAATATCCCAACCCCGCCTTCCTCTTGTCTTCGTTGCTGCTCTATCATTTTCCTCGCCATAATTTCTCTCTAACTAACTAATCTATCTTCCAAGGAAAGTATTTACCTCCTCTTTCCTCTATCTTCTTCTTCATAACTGCTTATGGAAATGACACCGTCATCGGAGACTTGTAGTGTTAAGGTTGCGCTTCATATACGACCCCTTATTGCCGACGAGCGTCTTCAAGGCTGTAAAGATTGTGTTTCTGTTGTTCCTCGACTACCTCAGGTGTCTATGTAGTTCTCTAGTTCCCCCCCCCCCTCTCTCTCTCTCTCTTGTTGTTGTATGAGCTGAATTAAAAATTTAATGTAATCTTTGTTGAGTTTCTTGATTATTGATGACCTGAATCTTCTTACTACTACTTACCTTATTACCATACCTGTACTGCATGTCATTTTCTTTTTCTGTTTTTTTATTTTTTTCCTTCTCTGGCTTTGTTGATAATTCGTTATATTGTTGGACGCGCATTGTCTCTTTATCAATTGTTAGGAAGTTGGATTTTCGGATGCTTTAAGAAACAAGGGGTAAGAATGCTGATGGTTTTGATGATGTCTTAGGTACAAATTGGGACACATTCATTTACATTTGATCATGTCTATGGAAATGGTGGCGCAGAGTCATCTGCCATGTTTGAACAATGTGTTGCTCCACTTGTTGATGGATTGTTCCAAGGATACAATGCCACGGTTCTTGCGTATGGCCAGGTAATGCCTACGCCGCCCCAAATATTACCTTCAATGCAATGCCACGGCTCTTGCATATGATTTCTCACGAATACTGGGTTTTCTAACTGGAGATTGATAATGATATATATATATATACACACACGCTGCTGCAGACGGGATCGGGGAAAACATATACTATGGGAACTGGCTTCAAAGATGGTTGCCAGACCGGACTGATTCCTCAAGTTATGGGTGCATTATTCAACAAGATTGAAACACTGAAGCATCAAACGGAATTCCAATTGCATGTGTCCTTCATAGAGGTAAGTATTTCATAGAGAAACTGTCAGTCTCAGATGATTAAGGACCTAAAGATATGGCCTGAGTCGTGCACCATAAATGGTGCTAGCTATCTAGTTCAATGCATCATGTTTGGTATGTACAAAGATATTAAATCTTCAAAGCTTCCTCTACAGAACTATGTAATTATATGAAAAGGGGGAAATCAAATTTTAAATTAAAATGATATTGACTAACATGTGGTGGGTTAAAATATCTTTTCTTGTGTTAATGCCATGGACACTGAGAAGAACTTTTGGACAGAAATCCAGTTTTATATAGTGTATAAATTGGCAACTGATGGATAGGCTGCTATTCTTTTGTCATAGAATGTTCATTAATACATGATTACCTCCATGTTGAGCATTTAATTTTTGGGTTTCCAATTTGAAGATCTTAAGGGAAGAAGTGAGAGACTTGCTGGATTCTGCATCTGAGAGTAAATCAGTGGTTGCTAATGGACATGCTGGGAAAGTTGCAGTTCCTGGGAAGTCTCCAATACAAATTCGTGAAGCATCGAATGGAGTTATAACTCTAGCAGGATCAACTGAAGTAGCTGTCAGTACATTGCAAGAAATGGCAGCGTGCTTGGAGCAAGGATCATTATGTAGGGCAACAGGAAGTACAAATATGAATAACCAGTCCAGGTAAACTGTGAACATCAAAAGATCCATTCTGCCTAATTTAAGATTTCATTCTGACTAACTTTCCATGCCTTCCAATTGAAGCAATTAAAGCTTTTGGTTGAGAAACACTCTTCAATTACTTTTGGTATTTGAAAGTTGATATTAACCATGAAACTTCACTTTACAATTGGGGGTAATCCTTTCTATTTAATAGGTAACTAAATTTCTCAAATATCCATAGCTGTATATGACAGAAAAACAAGTATTGAATAGAAGATGAGGCTTCAAAAAGAAAAGGATAGTAAGAAAGTAAAATATGGCAAACAATGGAAAATTCACTTAAGGAGTTTGGTAATCATATGGTAATCTTTGTGTGCTGAATTCATAAAATAATTAGTATTTTTTTTTGTCCATCTACGTTCCATTTTAGCTGAAAAAATGGGGTTCTCTCCTTTTTGCTAGAGAGAGGTATATTGAAGTTATAAATGTAGATGCTATGAAGGCTTATTTCATCATTATAACTTGGCAATGTATTTTCATAGTCTAATGTCATGTCGTTCCCTTCTTCATGTTCATAAAAGTCGGTCGCATGCCATATTCACGGTCACATTAGAACAGATGCGCAAACTCCATTCAGTTTCTCCTGTTAATGACACTCCAGATGAGTATATGGGTGAAGAGTATTTCTGTGCAAAGCTCCATTTGGTAGATCTAGCTGGATCTGAACGAGCAAAAAGAACTGGTACTGATGGTCTGCGTTTGAAAGAAGGTAGGTAAATGAACTTTAGCTAACATACTCTAGCCTTTCCTCTCACTACTATTCTCTCTCTCTCTCTCTCTCTCTCTCACACACACACACACACACACACACACGGCTGACCTCATCAAGTCTGGGATTGAGGCTTGGTTGTTGTTGTGACAAAGTATCAATTATGTTTACACGGGCAGGTATTCACATTAATAAGGGGCTTCTTGCACTTGGTAATGTCATCAGTGCTTTGGGGGATGAAAAAAAGCGAAAAGAAGGCATGCATGTTCCCTACCGAGACAGTAAACTGACCCGACTCTTACAGGTTAGACTAACAAAAAAAACTGTTTGTTCATGTTACTAATTTGTGTAGCTAATGTTGACATGATTCATGTAATTCCCTAATATCTATGCAACCAATGGTTACGCTCATTTCCCATATTACTGACATCTTATCAGCATATTTTACCATGTTATTACAAACTAAAAAGGTCAATGCAAATTAAATGAAACATTTTCCTTATAAAGCATATGACTTGGTAATTCTCATTATGCATGTCTTACAACAAGTTCCAGTCAGATAGGTCACGTTACAAAGCTCTTAGTAACCTCTTTTTTTTTTTTTTTTTTTTTATGGATGTTGAGTAATTCTTAAGTGGTCAAATGCAGAGTCTGATATTTATGGGCCTCTCCACTTGGTATTTTAAGCTTCAGATGTCTCAGTTGTTTTAAGTAAAAACGTTATTGCACATAGTATACATTAAAGCTACACATTAAGACTAAATAGGTGCTAATTAGCATTAGCAAAAATGCCAGTAAGATGCTTAAATTTAATACGAGTCTACTTTCTTATGATTAAAATTTTGGGCTGAAGGCTAGAACATGGTATAGGAGAGGCCAATATTGTCTTGGTTTGTTATTGTTGTTTCTCCATGTGTTGTGCACCTCTGTTAGGCTACACTTACTGTTTTTGTTTCAGCTGTTAAGCATTATGCTGCAAACAACAAGGGATTGAGGATATTAACAAACCATGTAGTTTCATACGGTTGTTCATAGTGTAGGAAACTTTTCACCTACTAGTTAGTCATTTGGTAACTGGCAGGTTAATAATGGGTGTAGTTATGTATGTTAAAATTTAGTTGTTGGGGCTTTAGACATTAGGTATCAGTTGATAATGGTTCTGCATTTTTGGTTTTAAAATTTAATGGAACACAATATCAGAGTGGTGGATTTGTTGGCATCAGAAATGACAAACAAGATCTTTTCCAGGTCTTACAAGAATTTAGGAAGTGTTAAAGAGTTTCCTTTTGCCCATTCAATTTCTCTTCTTAATGTTTCTGATTATTCTTTGGCAGGATTCTCTTGGTGGAAACAGCAAAACTGTTATGATAGGTAATCAATAGTCATGCTTAATTTTTCTTTAAAAGCCCTTTTGGTGACAAGATGCAGATATTTTCAAGATATCTTGATTTAGATTGCTATACATAATGTAATTAGAAACTTATATTGTTCTTCAATTTCTGAAAGTTTTCTTTCTTCCAGCTTGCATCAGTCCTGCTGACATCAATGCCGAGGAGACTCTCAACACTCTCAAATATGCAAACCGTGCACGCAATATTCAAAATAAGCCAGTTGTAAGTTTCTTCTATCACTTAAATATTGTGTGGCCTGCCATACATATCTTGTAGATTGTAAAATTGATCAGGTCTCAACTGCCACCTATCGTGATGCAATGAATCTTCTTTTGTTATACAGGCTAATAGAGATTTAATATCCAATGAGATGCAACAGATGCGCCAACAGTTAAAGTACTTGCAGGCAGAACTTTGTACTCGCGGGGTTAGAGCTGCCTCAGATGAAGTACAGGTATATGCAATCTTCTAAAACCATGATTCGATCAAGTTAGTTCATTTTGTTTTTAGGGAAATATATGCATTTAGTTGTGGCATGCTTAATGAGTTAAAACCTTTGCTTCAACAGGTTCTCAGGGAAAGGATTGCTTGGCTTGAGGCTACAAATGAGGACCTTTCTCGAAAACTTCATGAATACCGCAGCCGATGTGCTATTACAGAGAAGTGTGAAATTGATGCTTATGTATGTCAAAGGAAATTCTAATTTTTATCTATTCTCTTTTCTTTTTCTGGTTTTGTTTTCCCCAAAATAATATTTTCTTATTGGTACCTTATGGTTTTATTTACATTTTTTTCACTAATGCGGTGACATCTAATTTTAATTATTAGATTCATAGTAATGCATTTTGGTTTTAAACCTCAGGAGGGGCATGCCACTTCTGCAAAAAGTGATGGACTTAAGAGGAACTTTCAGAGTATGGACTCATCTGAGTATTATATGGATGAAGGCATATCAGGTAAATTTCTTGTTTACTAATATTGTCCAGCCTGTTGCAGAAGAATAATTTAGGGAGTAGATCAAAGGAGCTGCCACACCTATTAGGGTTATATTATGCAAGTCATGTGTTCCATTTGCCACTTCTCTTACATCTTGATTGAAACTGCATTCTGCAGGTGATAGCTCTGGGGAAATTGATGAAGCAGCGAAAGAATGGGAGCACACACTTATACAAAGCACCATGGATAAAGAATTGAATGAGCTGAACAAACGTTTGGAGCAAAAAGAGGTTCTGTTTTGTGGCCTTGTTCTATAAATCTCATACATTGATGATAATAAATGATTTTGTTAGTTTAATGATTGGAAAATAAGTACTTTAGATTGAAATTAATTTTTCATCCAAAAAAACAAAAAAAAAAAACTTTAGATCCAGATAATATATATTCACGCACACCCATGCATTTAAAATAAAGGTGCGTGTCTTTATATTTCCATTTTCCATTGCACATCATCGATTTTATTGTGGCTGGTTTGATCTTTTGTGGGACCTACAACCTTTGATGTTTGGAGATGTTAGAGTTTCTAAAGTCTGAGTGCTTACATCTCCTTTTTGTTTTCTTGGAGCATCTTTGTGTGTGTTGCCCTGCAGCGCCAATGCTCCTAATAAAACTCTTGGTGCCTCCTGAAACTATCCATACTGTTTCTTCTATGAAAATGTCGATTATTTGAAACATTCTACAAAATAGGAGGTGATACTTTTGGAACTTATTCTATTTTTCTTCTTGTTTGAAGAACTGGATATGCAGATTTTTGCTATTTTGGGTGGACAGGGATGTAACAATGCAGGCTGGCATATTTTCTAAGTTAGTTGACTTTTAGTTTTAACTTATCCGAGGAACCTATTTTTGCGTTGCTTCTTAGTGAAACTAACTTGATGCTGATGTATAAGCATGTTATCTTATAATAGCCAAGCATGTCCACTTCTATCAATTAAACTTCATCCCCCCCCTCACCCAAGAAATTCTTACATTTTAGTGATCAAAATCACAAAGAAAATCTTTTGATATCTGTCCAGCATGTTGAGTTTGGCCTCAGTTTACTCTTTTTTTATTTCTTATGCAGTCTGAGATGAAACTTTTTGGAGGGGTTGACACTGAAGTTCTGAAGCAGCAGTTCAGGAAGAAAATCTTGGAACTCGAGGAAGAGAAAAGAACTGTTCAGGTAAATTGTACATGATTGAATATTTACTGTTTACTCCAGCTTCACTGTTATGGCTGATGATAAGTAAAATGAACACAGCAAGAGAGGGATCAGTTATTGGTTGAAATTGAGAACCTTGCTGCCAATTCTGATGGACAAGCACAGAAAACACAAGATATTCATTCTCAGAAATTAAAAGCACTTGAGGCACAGGTGACATTATGCTTCATCTGGTCGTCATTCTGTTGGCATGACATGTTCTTTTGTGTGATTGTAAGCTATATTCCATCATACATATTCAGATTTTAGATCTTAAAAAGAAACAAGAAAGCCACTTCGAGCTTTTGAAGCAAAAACAAAGAAGTGATGAAGCAGCGAATAGGTTGCAAGCTGAAATACAATATATCAAGGCTCAAAAGGTTGGTTTCCACTCAGCTTTTGCAAATTTTTTGATTACCTTAATCATATCTTATGTTTTTGATATTTGTCCAACTTGTGCATTCTTCAATTTTTAGGTTCAGTTGCAACACAAGATAAAACAAGAAGCAGAACAATTTCGACAATGGAAGGCCAGTCAAGAGAAGGAATTGCTGCAGGTGATTCACTATCCAAAAGAAGAAGAAGAAAAAAAAAGAAACGACAATGCTGGGCTATGCTTCGTTACAAGATCATTTTTTTAATCCATCACTTTGATGTTTTCAAACATGGTGTTGGCAAGTTTTGTCATACTTTATTCTTTTTTTATACTTGTGTGCTTTCTGTGGTTTTGATTTTGGTTTTGCTCAAGCAGCTAAGAAAGGAGGGCAGGAGAAATGAGCATGAGAGGCATAAGCTTGAAGCCCTGCATCAACGTCAGAAAATGGTAAGGAACTATATCTGGAAAGGCATAGTATAAGCATTAGTATCATGAATAACATCTTACCATTGCTTCTGTTTTCCATATATTTTTTCTTGTTTGTGCACTGCCTGTTTCTTATAGCAGTTCTATAGGCCAAACTAGGTCATGTGCTGGGGTGTGGCAACTAATACCGAGTATTGACTAGGCTTTGTAGTTGATTTTTTTTATTAATATTTAAGGAAGGTTGCATCGGTGTTCTCTTGTTTCAGGTTCTTCAAAGGAAGACAGAGGAGGCGGCAATGGCTAGCAAAAGACTAAAGGAGTTGTTGGAAGCCCGCAAGTCTTCACCACGTGAGAGCTCAGGTAAATATTTCTTCTTTGAATTAGTTTCTTTAAAATTTATGATACACTGATTGTTTTATTGCCCCTTACAGCTAATTCCAATGGACATTTATCGCCTGGGCAGGTAATGACCTAGACTTCTCCAGTTGATTATAGTAAGTTGATAGAGTCAGCATCTTTTGTTCAAATCAGAGCAACCTCTGAATGGACTGATTGGGTTCAGTTTAGGCTCTAAGTCATAATCAACATGTTCCTTCTCTGTGTTTGTTTTGATAATATTATATGTTTAACATGATTAGGTTCATATGCTGGATGCCTTTGTCTGCCTTTTAAAACATTATAAGAAGTGTGTTTATTTCAACTTCTTCCGGTGTCTTTTAAAACATTATGAGCTACCTCATAAGGACTGTGAAGCAGTAAGCTTGACCTATTGAAATGACCCATCAGTGAATTGGATCATATTTTAGCCTACAAAATCATTATGAGAAATAAGTTAATTTGAGTTTGATTTTTAGGGCAATGAAAAATCCTTAAGAAGATGGCTTGATCACGAGCTTGAAGTCATGGTGAAAGTGCATGAAGTTCGTCTTCAACATGAGAAGCAAAAACAAGAGTATGTAGTCAATAAATCACTTTTCTTTGTTGCTATCTGTTCATGCTTTCTTCAACATGCTATGGTTATTTTATTAATTAGAACAACTCAACAGACATGCTGCACTAGCAGAGGAGTTAGCCTTGTTGAAACAAGTGAACCAGCTCTCTCCAAATGGGGGTAGTCCACAAGAAGGAAAGAATGGACATAGACATACTAGGTATATTTCTTATTAATTGCTCTCATTTGTAACCTGCAAATTATGATCGTTCAACCAGCTTCAAACCTGAATATGATTCATGAAACAATCGATGGATGTATTTGGGATTATGCATGAAGAAAATCTCTTATGATGTAATAAGATGGAAATACAGGTATCCTTTTCTTTATTGGATTAATTTAGAGGTTTGTGTTTCTTTCACCCAACCAGATTGATGTTGATGTCACCAAATGCAAGAATGGCTAGAATTGCATTTTTGGAGAACATGCTGAGAGTATCTGCAAGTGCCCTAGCAACAATGGCTTCACAACTTTCAGAAGCAGGAGAAAGAGAGCGTAACTTTATTGGTCGTGGACATTGGAACCAGATACGCTCAATGGGAGAAGCTAAGAACTTGCTTCAGTATATGTTTACTGCAGCTGCAGATGATAGGTAATGCAGTGAAAACATGGACCTTTTCTTTTGGCAATGAGATTTTGTTGTGATATACCTTCCCAAAGAATTTCAGTCAGATTTGATTCACTAACTTCTAATTTCAGTCAGTTTGATATACGGAAAATGTAAGGCTAATCTGCGCCCAGTTAAGTAAAAGATGATATAAGCTAAGTGATTAGAAGTAGAAAAGAGCCACTTTTAGATTCACTTTTACATGGACATTCTCCTTTACCAATTTACACTGACATAATTTTCCGTGAAACAAACAGACAGGAGAAGAAAAGAAGATGAAAGTTG
This sequence comes from Populus tomentosa, assembly GCA_018804465.1. Taxonomy (NCBI): domain Eukaryota; kingdom Viridiplantae; phylum Streptophyta; class Magnoliopsida; order Malpighiales; family Salicaceae; genus Populus; species Populus tomentosa. Next base: position 4,399,485 of record CM031981.1, read on the forward strand.
ATGGTGGTTTACATGGACAAGGATCAAATGTTTTACTAGGATTATTCATTATTTAGACTCTGTACTTCCAATTTAACTTACCCAAATTACCTTCTTCCCTCTGTAATTGGATTAACTGATGACAGTGTCAATTGTAGCTTATTATAGTGATAAAATTTGGTGGATGTCTGTTAGAACTGACTATTGTAGCATCCATTTGTCAACAGATGCCGATTGTGGGAAAAGGATATGGAAATCAAGGAAGCTAAAGACGAATTGAATGATCTTTTGATCTTACTAAGACAAAGTGAGATCCAGAGGAAGGAACTTCTGAAGGAGCAAAAGATGAGAGAACAAGCTGTTGCCATTGCATTTGCCTCATCAGCTTCGGTGAGAATGCCTACTCAACATTTCATAGTTTTCATCATCATACGTGCTACATTTGTTCTTCTAATTCTAAGTCATGAATTGTAATATCCTAGATTTTGGTCAGCTTTAATCATAGAGATTTGTACGAGATGATCCATTAACCCCTCAACATAGGCTGAAGAATTTTCCTGGCGACAACGTTTTGTAAATACTAGTGTAACATTTTGCTTCAACTGTCCATTCATGTGATATCGTAAATGGGTTTCTATTACTTGTGATTCAACAATGTTATGGAATTTGTGATGAAAACATCATTTCTTTCCTGATTGCTGGCTTCTAACCCTAACACCAATGAATGAGGACCCTAGTTCCTTTTTTATTTTTTTGGAGGAAGTGTAATTTTCTTACTCTTATGAATCAAAATCAACAGGATAGCTCACGCAGTTCTTCGAAGCATTATGCAGACGACATGAGTGGTCATTTGTCTCCAATGTTGCTTCCAGCGCCAAAGCAACTAAAATTTACACCTGGGATTGTTAATGGGCCTGCTAGAGAATCTGTGGCATTTCTAGACCAAACGGGAAAGGTAATTCCCCTGCTTCTAGCTGTATTTGAGAGTGTGGCTTCCCCTTTGATTAATAAAGGCAAGTATGCTGTGAGTTCAGATAGTACCGGTTGGACATTTGTCAATGAAGAAATTGGCAGCTTTAGGGCAAACTGGAAAACTCTGGCGATGGAAGAGGAGTCATCATCAGTGGCTGCTTCAGTTCAAATGGAAGTGGCAGAAACCATGGAAGCTCTCAGAGTGGATCAAACACAGTGATGAAACAATCATGAGGTCAAGGCCTCGCTCACAGGCTCTGGTGCTGTGATATGACCACCACATGCTGTACATATATCTTGCTTGCTTATATGATCTGACTCATGGTTGAGTGAAACTCGTGCGAGTAGAGGTAAGTCTTGCTCTTGTTTTTCATATATTTTTACCATCATACCAGGTGGATTGAAATTTTTGTTAATTTTTATTATTTGAACATAATGTTCTATACACTGTGCAACCCCATGGTAGAGTTGCAGTGGGCAGATTATTCTTAATACCAAAATTATCATAGAATCATTAAACTTTGGATTTAAATTCGCATAAAACTGTCATCTTTAAACTACCATGAGATTGGTGTGGACAACTTGAGATCCCAATAAATCATGGGCAGCAGTAGATCTGATGTTGCGCATTCTGCAGGAAAAGATTGTCTAAATTTTTTCCTTTTACTCTGGTGATTTAAAGCATCAAGAGCCCTTGAATATTGGACTGTGGCCCTTGTTTCCCGGGTAACTTTCTGCATGCCCTGCGCTTAAACCGGCTCAACAGATCTTTTATTATGTAGTCATTCTGCCAAGGAATCAAACCCTTGCCATCTTGAGTGATTGGTTTAGCTTTACTACCCTTTAAATTCTTAATTCTCCCTGCAAGAATGCATGACATCTATTTTCCTTGCAACAATACACAGGCTGTTGTACATTGGCAAAGAGGTTACTATCGAGAGAGAATGGGAAATTACTGATGCCGTCTCAAATCATGACATCTGCATCTTCTCCTGCTGATGGGTTAACAAAAATTTTGGAAAATGGCTGAAGGTTTGAGCAACCGAGCATGTGTGTATGATGGAAGATTTTGATGCTGTGATTCAGGATGTGGATTTTTCCTGTTAATCTATTGAGTTTATCGCAATTAAAAATTAATAAGAGGAAATGTTTCCTTTCATTGTAGGTTGTTTCCAGTTTGCCTGTACATGTTACGATTTAGTTAAAGCGAGATAAATAAAGAGTAGTTTTTTCGTCCAGTAGCTAGCCCTGTTCCTTGGTTCATTCGGGGATCCTAGCCTGTCTTCAAGTCTTGACACATTTTGTTGACTTTGTATGTAACTAAAGTGACCTTCGTAATCTGTTATTTCTCCACACTCAATCAGTCCCAGAGACTTTCCATTGTCAGTTTTCGTGTATACTTTGCACGGGGAAATCAAATGGAACTGCCTTGAGTTGAATTATTCAAACCAGATCAGTGCTTTTCTTACAGTCTGGGCCCAGTGGGGTCTGGCTAGACAAAAACTGGAGACGCAGGCCATTGCCTCTGAAAACTGAAGGGGATCCAATTATGAAAACATCACCGATAATGTACTCAAAAGTAGAGCAGGATGCAGCCCGCAGGGCCATCTCATGAAGATGATGCTATCTGAAAAGGAGCCACGTTACCATTGTAGGGTGAAAGCCAACTCGCTAAATGACAGCCTTTGCAGCGCTGCTATGGCATGCTGTGTGCGTCTTTGTAGGGCGTGGGATGCATTGGGGACAGTTTCTCATCAACAAAATTATTAGATAAAACCATTGTAGCTATCACAAATGCTGTTGATTACTTGGTTATGGTTTGTGGTTTGGTAGGACCACTCCTTTACAGTGAAGATGCCCTTTATGAGGTGGCTTTAGTGGGATGTTTGGATAGAAATATGAAAGGATGATTCATTAGAGAGGTTGACCTTTATCGTATTCTCGTCTCCGATAAGGTCTTGTGAGTGGAGGAGGTCATCTAGGATTCCCAAACGCATTGGTCTAGAGATTGATTCATCTTCAGTTAGCCCAGCTGCGCAGTCGTTAACTGTTGAATCCTCCATGGCTGCTATGAGCTAGTGTCTTCATTGATGACAAATAATTCAGGTATGATGGCATGGTTGCTGGGAAAGCAGTTAGCCAGCTCCATCTCCACCGTTACTTTTCAACATTATCTTCACTTCAGTTTCAACTTCTATATCATGAAAATCGTGTTACTCGTGCAATCTCCAATTCTGTCTCTCCACACATCAAATCCATGCCCATGTATGCTTCTGTTCTTTGGCAATAGATGGTGCTTTTTATGTTGCTATTCATCGAGAGTGCTTTGGGCTCTCCTGCTTGAAAATATGTGGACGTTGATCTTAAAAAGGACTTTGCATCGACTCGGTCCAAACCTTCACTGGTAGATTTGGCAAGAAAAACAGATACTGCCTAATCATGAAGTAAACCTCAAAAATCAAAATGATCATAAACACTCCACAAGGGGGAAAAAAAAGAGAGGAAAAAAAGAAGCAGCCTTTACAAAATTATGATCTATATCCCACATCCGTGACATCGAGATGGGCGGTTCCAGTAACTTCTGCAGGGGAAGTTCGGAGAAATGAAAATTTTCCCATTTCACGCATAGCTCGTGTTGATCATTCCATTCTATAATTCTTCAATGGGGTCCATACCTTCCAAAAGGATAGTTCTGATCGCCCGAGTTCAATTCTCCTATGCTTTCAATTGTGTGAAAACAGACGAAGGAGCTATGAATATCCATCAGCTGCATTATCTTCTACCATGACATTGTCCTTTATCTCTTGTATCATCTTTAACACTTGCCACATTGCCGGCCTCTGTTCTGGTGAGGTCAAGCTACAAACACTAGCAACTTCAGCAAGCATTCCAAGCTGGTTGTCATCCCCACTACCGTCATCTCTCACTGTTCTGACCCAGTCCAACATATCAGCAGGCACAAGGTATGGATGTTGTGATGGATGTTTACCAGTCAAAAGCTCCAGTAATAGCACACCAAATGCATAGACATCAGATTTGGAAGTGGCTCGATGGCTAGCCTTGCGAGTCTCAGGTGCTTTACAAGCTGCAGAATCAGGATTTTCACTAGAAGAAGTGTCTGCAAGCATGGCAAGGCAGTAGTCTGTGATGCAGGCCTCAAAATCAGCTCCAAGTAGAACATTGGCCGATTTCAGGTTTCCATGGACAAGGTTTGACGTTTGATGGATGTAAGCAAGACCCTGTGCCACATCTTCTGCTATCTTCAAGCACGATGTCCAATGAAGTGGCTTTGCCCTTGTTGATCTTGAACCTGCACAAATTATTTTCTGTTATAAACTATGTATGAAAAAAATTCTTTGATAGCAGTAACAAGGATTGAAAAGGATACAAAATCTGTTCAAACATGAAACAAATTGATGACATTTGATTGGAAGATGAGAGCCATCACAGGCATCCAAAAAATAAATGATAAAATCCAGCCCTTTTTTATTTTTATTTTTATTTTAACAAAGGCCTTTCATAATCTCAGCTAAAGTTATGAAGCTCCACCATCACAAAATTGTTTTAATATAAGAGTTTTTCAAATCCAATTTCTAGAAAACATGCAATTAGAATAGCAATGCAATACATGCAGTATTAACAAATAGGAAAACATAAGCATCCTATGCAATCGACAGATGAGGATCAATTAAGGCAGAACAATAACCTTTTCTTTTATGAAAGTTAAATTGTATTAAGAAAAGCATTAGCCACTACGCTTATGCTTATGCTTATAACACTACTGCCAACAGAAGGTACCATTACACCCAGGCTATATATTCAACATTTCTATCTACGCTTAATTCATATGCTAAACAATAATGAGCCTGTCGAAAGATAAGCACCATTAATTCCTCCCAATCATTTGGATAAACCATAAGATCAGTCAACAAATGAATGAACTCTCTGATTTTGTCACTAAGTGTTGACCATGAAGAATGGCATCATGGTCTCAAAAGATGATAATCATGCGTCTTCCTAACATGATTTTCTTGGTACATTTACTATGAAGATTGTACGTTGGTACCAAGAACAAAGACTAAGATTTAAACTTCAAAACACTAACAGCAGAGCAGCATGTAAATGTACCATCCTGTGATTAATGTTAATGTTGATCAGTTGCGGAACCACCCATGCTTTCAGATTGTTTCATTACATCAACAGAGCTTTAAGGACAAAATTTTCTATTCACTTTGACTTGCTGTCTAGCCAACAACATGATTAAAGCCACTACATTTCTTTATAAATAATTGGTTCATTTTGAAAACAACACCGTAATTGTCGGCAGTGGAACATGAACATTAGAATCCAAATTCTAAAAAAGCTGCAACAGTTTAGAGGTTATGAGCCATCCAATGCTAAATAGCACACACGTCCAGACATTACCAAACAGTGACATAACACATCTGGACACTACTCGCAGGTGGGTCCAACTGGATTATTTATTTCTCTTATCTAGGTCCATTATAAATGAAATGAACTCTTGGTTGAACTTTCCTTTTCATGAATTCATTGAATTTAACTGAAATGCCAGAATTTTATCTCAGCAAAATTGCCATTGGTTTGCTCTCTCTACGTTATCATTCTAGCGTTCATGTGCGAGACCTAGAGAAATATAATTTCTCATGAATGTACCGGTTTGGATAAAGACTTGTTGCTTAATGCCTGCCCGTGACCTGAGAAGGATTTAGTATCGGTGCTAAAAGCTAGCCCGAAAATACCTTAAATGTTAAAATTAAGAAGAAAATCCATGTAGTGGAGATGTGGTCCTAACTCAAAAGGTGACGAAATCAGAAACAGAAACAAGAGAAATGTAGTTCTGCCAAGGCAAACTTCAAGAAAGAAAGGGGAAAAAAACAAAGTAATACCATGAATGAGATTGTAGAGGCTGCCATTGGGTTGATAATCAAAGATAACAAGCCTTTCTCCTTTAGCTTGAAAATAAGCAGCGATTGGCACCAAATTTGGGTGTCTAAGCGCACCGACAACATCCATGTGCCTCTCAAACACGTCACTACTAGTAATTGCAGTCTTACTAGCATCAAGCCTTTTCACTGTAACAATCAATTGATTATCAAGAACAGCTTTATAAGTAGTTCCAATCGTACCCCTCCCCAGCAACTCAGCAGATGCCCTCATTAACTGCTCTAATGTATAAACCTGTGTTTTCCCTCCACAAAACACTAAACTCCCACTCTTCTCTGCTTTCCTAACTTGTTGAACCAGCCCTTCTTTCGCCTTCGTATTTATAATCTCATGACCCTTCTCTCCAACTTGACTTTGCATTGCCGGATTGTTTGACGGTGTCCTCACCGGAGAAGTCGTCCCGGTCACCACTTGTTCTTTCTCTTCTTCAGCACGTCTTTCTTGCTTCTGTTTCTTGACCAAAACCAAAACAAAGCACAGCAAAGACAGTATTAAAACCGAAACCCCAACAGTAAATCCCAAAACAACACCATCTCTACTATGCTTCTGCTTCGAAGGAGGAGTTATAGATACTACAACCCCACCTCCAGCTTGAGCGCTTTGTCCAAACGGCACTCCCGCCGGCGAACTAGCAGTAGGAGAAGCCGAAGAATCAAAAAAGGGAGACCGTGGCTTGCAAGCCTTATTAATAATCTCTCCACAAAGATAAGGATTTAAGGAGAAAGAAGAGGTGTCAAAACGTGACAATGTAGGGGTCAAAGGAATGGGGCCGGAAAGATTATTGCCAGAAACATTAAAGAAAACAAGAAGTCCGAGGTCTAAAGAAGGGAGTGTCCCGTTAAACTGATTAAACTCGAGTTGAAGCGAGTTTAACCGGACCAAAGAAGATAAATTTACGGGAAGCTGTCCAGTGAGACTGTTGTACGAAAGATCAAGAATTGTTAATCTATGGAGCAATAAAATGGAAGGAGGGAAAGAAGCAGAGAAAGAGTTATGGTGTAAAAACAGAGATTTCAGGTTAAAAAGTGGGGACAAGTCAGGAATGGGACCGGAGAGGGAGTTGTTTTGGAGAGAAAGGACACGAAGTTGGTCGAGCCGGGAAAGAGTGAAGGGAGGGAAAGTCCCACGCAGACCGAAACCTTGAAGGACAACACGGACAACACGGCCTTGAGCACATTTGATGCCTTGCCATTGACAGTAGTCAAAACGTTCGTTGAGGGTGTAGAAGAGTTTGTTGTCTAAGTCAGCTTTGGATTTGAAAGAGAGGATGGAAACTGCGTCTAGTGGGGGAAGGTAGGTTGTTTGCTCAAGCTGAGAGGTGGTGAGGGTGGTGAGGAGGAGGAGGAGGAGGAAGAGGAGGAGAGGGTTGCTTAGTGGCATTGTGAAGTGGGAAGTGGAGGATGTTTGTGGTTGCTTCATATGGTCGAGTGATGGTGGGCAGCTGGCTGGGTTTTTAGCGAGTGGGATATTCAGAAAGTCACGTGGAAGTACAGAATGGAGAAAGAAATTGAGCGATTTTTGAGGGTGTATTGTCTTGTACGAGGGTTCTTTATTATTGCGTTCGAAACATGCTTTTTTTAATATTTTTTCTAACTTTAAATTAATAATTTTAATATGCTGATATTAAATTAACATGATAAAGTTTTTTTTTCATATAATTGATTTGTTTCATTTATTATGTCATCCATACTGATCTCGCAGGTTAGATGCTGTAGATCTTTGTCTTAATTTTAATTTTTTTTTATTATATTAACTTTGATAACGAACTTATTTTATTATTAAATATTTATTCCTCCACACAGTTTTTTTTTTTAAGGCACTTGCACAGTTCGTCATAAAAACAAATATCAAAATGATTATATAAGTGCAACTGCGGTCCAATTTGTTTTTGAAAAAATTAAAAAAAAATTTTTGTTAAAATTGAGTGCGGGTTGTACTTTCTGGATCGTTTTGATGTGCTGATATCAAAAATGATTTTTAAAAAATAAAAAAAATATTATTGGCATACTTTTCGGCACAAAAAGTTATTTGAAAAACAACCACTACCACACTCCCAAACACCCTCTAAGCTGTAAAATGCAAACCTTTCTTTCTCAATGCTCATGGAGCCCTAAAATGTTACCTTCCTCGTGTTATTTGGTATTATAGTAATAGATATTTTTTAAAAAATATATTAATATTTTTTTATTTACATGGGTGTCCGGGCCAGCTTGCATGCATCACGACTAATCCCGCGGCCCACTGAACATCCTACAAACCCAGTGAGCATGTAAGGCACTGCGGGGATGACAGACCTGCACGGTGAGGTTTAAACCTTGATGAGATGAAAAAAAACAAGCTCTTTCCATCACTAGGACAAGATCTCAAGTGCTATATTAATTTTTTTTAATATTAATATATAAAAACATAAAAATTAATTTCTTTTAAAACATGAAAACAAACAATTTTAAAAGTCCCGCGTAGCTCCTGTAGGTTGCAGCAAAGTCCATCTGGCAACACTGCAATGCAGTATCTAGACAGTATTATACCCAATGAAACGCACCCTGTACACTCTGTACGGCTTCGATTTGTAAAATCCACAGTGGCACCCATTTGCCATGGCTATGTCATGTGTGGACCTATGGTTCTGTGCTCTTTCTGCTGAAAGTTATTGGTCAGGATAGTGGTGCGTCAAATGGATAGTGGTGCGTCAAATGGGTGGCATCCGTGAGCCCTCAAGCTCGTGACCAGCAGAACTAGGGTGAACCGTCATTGGTGGATACATCATATGAAATGTTGTTTTTTAATTATATGGTAAAAATATATACTTATATTAGTTTTCACGTAAATTAAAACAAGTTTTACTTTTCTTGAGGGACTTAAAATGCTCTCCCATATCAATAAGTGTATTTAAAAAGTTCTCATGAATGTCCAAGATTTAAACTTAGTACATCAAGAAAAGGAATATATATATATATTTTTTTAATTTCTAGACCAATCCTTAAAGTCATGGGAAACTGGTCCCACTTACTCTTGTGTAAAATATTTTTCTCATATTTTTATATTTGTTTTTAGAAGATGTTTTTTTTTAATATTTTATATAAAAAGTATTCATAAAAATATTTTATAATTACTCTCCAACTTAATTTATTTATTAAAAAATATTTATAACCAATAAAATTTTGTAAAATATTTTCTAAATAATAACTCAATTATAATTTCATCAAATTATATATATATTTTTTATTATTACCATGATCATTTCACCTTTATCTTCTTTATTATTAGTGTCATTTCACTATAATCATTATCTCATTAATACCTTTCTCTCTACTAAAATTTTTTATTTTATTATTGTCACCATCATTTCACTACTACTTATTTCATTCTCACTATTATTTTATTAAATCATCACAATAATTATTATTATTATTGAAAAATATTTTATAGGAAATTATAAAATATATTCCAGGAAAAAAAAAACTAAAAAGAAAAGGATGCGGTAACTTGATTAATAGCAGCCAGCTGCTTCGGACAGGAACAGCAACAAACAAGCATGCTAGGATAGGGAATTATTGCCTTGGAAAGCTTCAAGTGTGCGCCAAGACAAATCTAATTTGGATTGAAAGCAGAAGATTACATGGCAACGAAAGCACTGCTTAATTTGACCGAGTAATGATGTGGGTTATGGGCTCTACTGTCCTTTTCGCTCAACACATTTTGGGCACGTCCAGAACTATATAATATATGATCATGATAATAGTTGGAAATTTAGTTTCTGAATAATTCTAACTATTTAAGCATTTTCTTGACTAAAATTAGATCTTCATCGTTGGAGATATTATGTCAAAAATTAGACCACAAAATAATTTTTCTCGACAATTAATTACATCAAAAAATCTGTTGGAATTATCAATAATTGAAGGGTTTGAACACCTTTTTCCTCGTATATTTTTTGATGGTATAAAAAAAATTGGTCTTGAAACATAAAATTCTAGCAAATCATGAACTTTGGAGTATAGTTTTCAAAGAGTTGGGACTTGTAATTTGTCTCAACTACAAGGATTTGGTGTGGGATCTCACTGATTAGCAAATTCTTGGGAGGTAGTTTGATTGAAGATAGCATCGTGTCATCTTTTTGAAAAGCAGAGGCTCATCTACCCCGTTTTTCAAAGCGAACGCACTTACGTAACATGTCACAAACAATTTGCCTCTTTCAATGCTCACTTTCCTTGGCAATATTTCGATGAGCAAAGTTGATGCTTTCTTGACCACAAAAGAGGGCATGTTAACAGACTAAAAACACCACAAACGTCACTTCATGGGGTTTTTTTAGGCAAATGATGACACTGATTGGGTCACTAAGCAATGACAAAGCCCAAAGCATATCGCGGAAAGGCCTTCAACCATCTAAAAACAGTTTGTCCTGGTAAAAAAAAATAAAAAAGCAAACTTGAGAGGTTCTTTATAATTATATACCTCGTTTCAATCTACTACTTCTTTTCTCCCAAAAAAAAAAAAAACAAACTAGAACATTCAGATTTCAAAACAGGATTTCGAATCTACAAGGAGCCCGCGTATATCTCATTGTTTACACGCACATAAATTCTGATTTCGGCTTTATGTCAAGGATTGCATCATTAATTGTTTGAATTGATAAGGGATTTATGTTTAAATATGTTATTTTAAGCATTTACGAGTTTGGTAATAGATTAATGGCAAGAAATCAGAAAGAAAATCCCCCTCATCATGAACAAAAGTTTCGGCCAACCTTATACATAGAAATTGGATTTGTTAGAGTTAGTTGATATGTAAATTTGGGTGGAGGTGTGTTGGTTGAGGAGTAAAATGACCTCCTAATGGGTGAATTATAGAAATTTGAAGAAATTTTGGTATCTTTTCCTTGTACATGTGTCAATCAAAGTGTTGAGTAGGGAGACAAGATTGGTTGATTTAATTAACACAACACGTGTGTTTAGTGGTGTTAGTTGAAGGATTTAACGTAAGGATGATGACTGAATTGCAAGAAAAAAGAAGAAGAAAAGCTCATGCTTTCCCTTTATAAGCATAGTTCAACTATTATTAGAAAAAAAAAGGATTGAAATGATTGAATTAATTGACATGAAAATTATGTTCAATTGAGATATGTTAAATACAAGAGAGAGTTGTTTTGCATGAAAAATAAAGAAAAATACATGATTTTATTATTGAATTTAGTCAGTCTTAAAACTATTTTGGAGAATGAATGGAATTGATTAATTAATGTTGTGATATGTTAATACATGTGAAAAAGATATGAGTGATGTAAGATTGATATGTTTTTTTTTGAAAAGAAAATGGATCCCTTTTATTAAATTGAGTTCATTTAATTTAATTTAATTTTCTTAAATTGTGGATAGACATGAGTATAATTAGAAGTGATAAGAATGGATAATAAGAAAAATCAAAAGAAATTTTCATTTTTCTTTTAAATGTTCGGCTAAAATCAAGAATATAAAAAAATAGAATTATTGTCTCAAACTTATTATATTTATTTTAAATAATGATTTTGAGATACATATTCATAATTAAACTACTACGAAGCTCGAACAAGAACTCAAGAAAACTATCCTTAAGATGAAATTAAAATGACTTATTAAAATGAGAAACAAAGGACAGCATATGGCTGTCCAAGGAAGGACTTTTGGCTGAAATTCCTTACATGGATGGGAGGACCCGATTTATTTATTAAATCCTTTTGAAATTGTTGTTAAATGAGGATTTAAATATGTGATCCTTAAAAAAACTTTAGTTCAATTTTAGTTTGTGTTTAGTTATGGGTAATGTGTTCGTTAAATATTTGGATGATACTTGGGCTTGAATTTGTCTAGAATATTCTCTCTGTTTTGGTGGAATGTTAGCAGATATGTTGTTTTTAATGAATAATACAACCTAGTTAATGTGGTGTTTTGGGATTCACATATCAATAAGAATTAATAAATTAAATTTAGTCAAACACGCATACTTGTTTTGGTAGTAATAGTTGCAATATGTTTAAGATAAAAACAGTTAGTCCGTTTTACACTTCACCGTTATGTTTTAAAAGTCCTTGAAAATATAACATGGCAATAAAGTACTTGAGATTTGTACAACAAGTTTTAAGTTCGAGTCAGGACATGTATCTTTTATAAAAGTTTAGAACAACCGAGATTTTATTCACTCACCTAAATCCACAAAGTACGCTTTCTAGAAAGTGAGGTTTTCTCGAATAAAAAAAAAATTATATTTTAAAAAATTATAATTTATATTTTGAACCTTGTAATGCATGTTATATTTTATATTTTTGGTCAGCGTGCCAAAAAAAATGAATAAAAATATTTAATTGTTTATAAAATGGTTATTATTTTTTATCTAATAATTAAAAAGCTCATGTTGTGTTAAAATAATAAAAACATCATAAATTTAATTGTTATTTATTTTTTTCAAAAAAAATATTCCTTGTTCAATTGCCTTTAAAATAATCAAAATGCCACCTATACTAATAATCAATGCCTAACCATTTCCACACACAATCAAACATTAAATTCTTTTATAAACCCTTGCCATTTCTAGCTATAGGCAATGATTCCAGCCACACCATTTGAGCTAAACAATTCACCATCAAACATATTTAACTGTGACAATTTTTTTTTTATTTCATATTCAAGTCATGTAGTTATTAATATAATAATTACTAGAAATTTATATAATTATTAATTTTAAAATCTATAAAATTAATTAAAATAAACACAAACTAATTTGAATATCCACATGTAAAAAATATATATATATTAGCAAACAACATATTAAACACTGTCACTTCCTTACTTCTCGCTACCACAACAGATGTAAAATTTGTTCAATAATGTTTTTATTATGTTTTCATTCAAAACTTTACACACATTCCAATCACTCACTGTATATTTTAGCTATTTAAAATCACCATTTGCACCTACAAAATTATTCTTCTAATATTTCAAAAATCATTTTTACTTCCAACCACTATTAAAGTTAAAGTTAAAATTTTAAATACATATAATTTTTTTTTTGTAACTTTCAGGCTTTTAATCTTTAGTAAATTTTTTAAGGATGTTTAGAATGGAATGTAGGTGATTTTGGATTAAAAAAAAAAAGAAAAAGAAAAGGAGAGAGAGCAAGAATGTCTCGTAGTGAGGGTACAGTCACCAAAACTTTGAAATTTCATTAATTCATGAATTAAAACCTAATTGAGAAAATTTTCTATAGTTTAAAACAATAGATAATATAATCTTTTGGTTAAGTATATAGTTGTTTAGCCTCTTACCAAATATTTAGGGGAAATCCATGTGTTTTAGTTCTTCTTTCTCCTCCTTACAATAGATAATATAATCTTTTGGTTAAGTATATAGTTGTTTAGCCTCTTACCAAATATTTTGGGGAAATCCATGTGTTTTAGTTCTTCTTTCTCCTCCTTACAATAGATAATATAATCTTTTGGTTAAGTATATAGTTGTTTAGCCTCTTGGAAATCCAGATGTTTTAGTTCTTTTTTCTCCTCCTTCTTGTTTTAAGAAGGGCAGGGAATGTTTTTGTGATAATAATTTAGGCGGAATGTGGTTGGATTGTATTTTAAAAAAAAATTAATTTTTTATTTAAAATTAATTTTTTATATATTTTTAAATCATTTTAATATACTAATATTAAATATATTTTTTAAAATATAAAAATTATATCTTATTTTAATATATTTCTAAATAAAAAATACTTCAAACCATAATCACCTCTACCCATAGGCGGAGGCATGGCAAAAGCTGGGGTGGGCTATAGCTTAGGTGAAGATTTTATCAATATTTTTTAACTAGTTTTATGTAAAAAAAAAATTATAATTCTTAATTAAGTTATCCAAAAATTCTGAAAATTTGTGTGGAGCCTTCTAATATGATGCTTTAGCTTAAGTTAAAATTTCAGAATTTTTGAAGAAATTTAGAAATTTGATGAAAAATCACAATTTGATCAATTTTACGTTATTGGACGTAATTTTCAATCCGACCATCAAATCGAATTGAAATTTTACGAGGGATCTTAAAATATATTGAATAAAATCTAGTTAAGATTTTAGGATGAATGGAGCTTGATAGTGCTAACAAAAAAAAAAATTGTCAAATAAAAGCAAAATGACTCATTAAGAGTAAAATGATTATTTGCCATTAAAAAATAAAACAAATCAGCTTCTCCTTCCTTTTATATGTTGCTGACTGAGCAGAAGCAGAATAGAAGAAAAAAGAAAAGAAAAGGCGAGAGAGAAATAGAAAAAAATAAGGGAAAAACATAAAAAAATTCCAAGAAAAAAAATAAAAAATAAAAGAATAACCTTGTAAATTTACAAAGTCCAACTTATAAAACACTAATCTAGAGAAGAATCAAGTGAAGGAAGAAAGAATTAAAAGAGAGAAAAAATTTAATTACTTTGTTTTCCAGTTGACATGAGATTGTTATTCTATCCCGGTTGAAGGGTTGTTACAATATTGATTCAGATTCGATTATAGATGAATTATATTCAAAGAATATAACTTTAATAGTGAGTTTATTTTTATTTTCGTCTTAATTTTATGTACTTTTAAATTTATTTTTTAATATTTTAGATAGTATATTTGAATTAAAACTTTACTATTAATTTTAAAAATTTATATATATTAATTAATAATCAATTTTAAAATATATTTATATATTTATTTAATAATCTAGAAAAAAAAAATTCCTGTTTCTGCCGTTGCCTCTGTCCATCTTATCTTATATTAGGATGTCGAATGTCAAAGGTTTCGAACTTTCGAGGGACATTATCTTGAACATAGGACAAGATCAGACAAATCTCGTGGCTACTTCAGAATCTGCTCTATATCTTTTCTTTTCTCTTACATGGAAGCTACAGTTCATCGGCTGCCCTGTGTTCTTGTTGCAATACTCTCTCATGAGCAATTATTTCCCCTTCACTACAATGATCTCCCATTTATACATGCACAGGCTTCAACTCTTCAACACAAGTAGAGAATATTAGAGAAAATCTTCAATAATTGCAGTGCTTTAAACAGCAATTTATGTCCTTAATCTCCTACTTCTTTCAAGCAATAATCCATGTAGCCTGTAGGTGTGGCATGCTCTAATGGTTGCTTTTGTGTTATAATCTTCTCAGGTAATAGGTCTCTCTCTCCTCTTTGAAGAAATGACATTATATAATTTTAAATCATTAAATAGAGGTTCCTTGAGAACCAAAACTAACATGAACAAGGAAAAGCGACTCCTTACTTGTAATTAATTATTTGGTCGCTAGAGATGTACTGCTGCCTTGAGCTGGCTAACCCCATCTTTAAATCATTCCCTCTTTACTCGTTTCCATCAAGATTCAAAATCTTTACCATCACAGCACAACAAGAGAGATTTCACCCTCCACCTCTCTCTCAAATTTCTCTGTTTCACTCGAAAGATGAAGAACAGTAGCAATAGCAACAGTAACACCAAGCTGATTCTTCTTCATCCTTATATCCAAAAACAAGGAGGCTCCAATCGGTTATGGCTCCTTGCCTTTGTATCATTCTTCGCTATTGCTTTCCTTGTTACACTAATATACACAAGAGAGATCTTACCTATCAAATCCACCACCACCACCACCATGGCCACTGGCTCAGCTTCTAGCTCTACCTTTGGCAATATTAATGCACCATTGCCAACATCAGTCATCAATACTCTCCTCCACTATGCCTCAAGATCCAATGACAGTTTCCACATGTCGCATGCCGAAATCAAACCAATCTCTGATGTACTTAGAAAGTGCTCATCTCCTTGTAACTTTCTTGTTTTTGGTCTAACACACGAGACCCTACTCTGGAAAGCTCTAAACCACAATGGACGCACAGTTTTCATCGAAGAAAATCGCTACTACGCAGCTTATTATGAAGAGTTGCATCCTGAAATTGATGTCTTTGATGTCCAATACACAACCAAGATGAAAGAAATGAGAGAACTTATAGCCTCCACCAAGAAACAGATAAAAAATGAATGCAGGCCAGTGCAGAATTTACTCTTCTCGGAGTGTAAGCTTGGGATTAATGACTTGCCTAATCACGTCTATGAGGTTGACTGGGATGTGATATTGGTTGATGGGCCTAGAGGGGATGGACCAGATGGTCCAGGAAGGATGACACCAATCTTCACAGCTGGTGTTCTAGCCAGGAGCAGGAAGGCTAGCAATGCCAAGACTCACATATTTGTGCACGATTACTACAGAAATGTGGAGAGAATTTATGGTGATGAGTTCTTGTGCAGAGAGAACTTGGTGGAGTCTAATGACATGCTTGCTCATTTCATAGTAGAGAAAATGGACGAGAATAGCTTCCATTTCTGTCGCAACCATACATCAACCTCACCATCCTAATTGTTTTGATGATCCTCTTGATCATGATAATAAGCAAAGTGCCGATGGGCCATTGGTGGTGTAAACAAGGTAAAACAAATCGTGGTTTATTTATGATCATTTGAAATTCTTAGACCCTCCTTTTCCTTTTTCTTTTTTCTTCTTTCTTTTTGTTGGGTGGGGAGTCTAAAAGTTATTCTTTTTTGGCAATGCAAGTTGTAATTTCATGGAATTGGAAGTCTCCATTGTCAATTTTGTGTTACTTACTTCTCCTTGTTCATTGTTATAGCAGCCTCACGTTTAAATGTCAGAGATAAGTCCATATTGCAGATGGCACAATTTAGTGCAGAAATTGATCTCATATTGCACATGGTTTCAAAACCAGAAACACAGACATGGGATTTTCTGCAGAGGCAATCACAATATTGCCTCCAGGCAAAATCATGAATGAGAAGCACAGTCAAAGTATTGTATAATTAATTGTTTAATAATTAAAAAGATATTAAATTAATATTTTTTAATATTTTTATCTAGAATATAAAAAACATGTAAAAAAATATCCGAAATAATCAATATATATTTTTTAAAAAACTCAAAAACACTTCCAATTAACCACGTAGAAAAAACACAGCTTGTGGTATCCAAAGAAGCATAGTGCAGAAGTGCTAAATATTCGATATAATCTTCCTCCCTCAACGTCATAGTGGGATCATACATAATTATATTTCCAAATTATTGAGCTCAATAATGCATCATCAAGGTCATCAATGGACAATTTGGAACGGCTAGATTCCTTTAGTACGGCTTAGAGTCGACAATGTGACTTGCCCTGCGTATAGCGATGTCCTATCCACTAAAAAGCAAGAGAGCCATCAAGCCGGCTTGGCTCTTGTTAACCATTAAACAGGAGGGTCTTTCACAAATTTAAGCGAGTAGATATGTTTACTGAGTGATATCATGAAGTTTATTTATTTTTGAAGAATGGGAAAAAACTAAAAAAATATATTCTTATCAAGGCAAACAAAATGTATTTATAGTACATTTTAAATAATTTATTCTAACCAAAGGATATTCATTAAATTAACTGAATAAATGTAAATTATTTTCTAGCTAAATTTATTTAAATTAAATGTGAGCGGTTAGCGAGGATTATTTTGCATATTTACTCTCTCTTTTTTATCGTCATATATCTTAGAATGATATTCCATAACAAGTTCATGTCATGTGGGATCGTGGGAACAGTTTAGGGATTTATTTTATTTTATTTTATTTTTTTATCTAATAATCTATTTTATAAATAAGAACTTTAAGATACATTTGTGTAGTGTGTGTAGATTTAATAAATTTGAAAAATATAAAAAATATATAAATTTAAAAATCAATTGTTCTTGGTATATTAATTTCAAGATTACATACGTATAGCATTCATTTATAACAAAATTAATAAAAGTAATTTAATAAATATTTTTAAAAGAATTGTTCCAATCCAAAAATTTAATTTGATGGGATAATGTTTTAAATATGATTTTATTTTATTCATTGATCTATCTTCTTAAATGAGAGTCCTTTATAATTAAAATTTATACAAACATATACTACATTGTGTTATTATATTTTATAATATAAATATATATAAATTTGGAAATTAATTGTTCTTAATGTATTAATTTTAGGATTACATTTGTAAAGCTTATTTCATCCTTAAATTAGTTTCCTTAATTTTTTAAAATTACATATTAATTGTTTGGTATTATAATTTACGTAGCATAATTGTTCAAATTAGGATTAGGTTAACCAAGGACATGACTCATGTGAGTTTAAAAAAATTTATGATAATCGACATGGTCAAGATCTAATTCAATTTTTTTTAAAAAATAAAAATAATATAGTTTTTTTTTTAAAAAAAAAACCCCTCAACAATAGGGGCAGAACTAGGAGTGCGCAAAAAAACTGGAAAACCAAATAAACCGAGAAAACCAAGAAAAAATTAATCGAAAAAATTGAACCGAGAAAAAAAAACCAATTAAACCAATTAGAATAGTTAGGAAAAATCCCGGTTCAGTTTGGTTTTCAATTTTATAATGCAAGAACCGGTTAATCCGGACCGAACCGAACCAATTAAAAAAAAAGCACTATAAATAAAAAATTTTATCTCTAATAACCCTAGTCGCAGCCCCTTTTTACTTTTTCTCTCCAGTAACCCTCTCCCCTCTCCCTCTCTCTCTCTCCCTCTCCCTCATTTTAAAATTCAAAGAAGAGGAACGGACGGACGGCAAATAACCAGTCAACAGCTTCGGCTTGCTTTTAAGGAGCAAGAGAACTCAATGGCTCTTTGGTATTTGTGAGCCCCACTCTCAGATCTTCTTTTCCCCTGCCCCTGTTCATTCTGTTTATGGTGGATTGCCATAGAAATTGAGTTTTTCATGGCTATATATGTTCTGATCTGGTGAATATTAACCTTTGTCTTGCATGATCTGACTTGTTTTTGGAGAATCAGTCCTCCATGGAAACAAGGAACACTTCAATTCTTAAGTCAGCATAAAATAAAATGGTATTATGAAGAAGAAGGAGAAAAAAATAAAATAAAAATCCTAGTTTTGGATCTAAATGAAATTAGTGGTGTTAATTTTTTACTTTTAATTTGTTTGCACAATCCAGAAAAAACAATAGTTGTGAAAAGACATCTTACTGACGAGTTTGAGAAAAAGTATGAGCATATAGGTGTTCTTAGTTTTTTGAAATTCAGAACTGAACCGGATCAAATTAAAACTGGTTGATTTAATTTAGTTTTGATTTTTTTAAAAAAACTAATTTAATTATTTTTTATAATTCAAAATCGAATTGAAAATGATCACAGTAGCAATTGATGTAGCAAGGGGGCTAGGAACATTAGCACGTGCATCAGCAACATGGAGAACATCGGTAGTGGGGGAAACAATAACAGGTAATGATAAAATATTTTATAGATTCAGTTTAGTTTGGAACAAAAAATTCAATTGAACTAAATTCTTTTTTTTTTTTTTAAATTGAACCTTACTGAATTTAAAAAACCAATTTAAATCAAATAGTTTGGTTTAGTTTGGACCTATTTTCTATTAAAAAACTGAATTAATCTATTTTTTTTTAGTTTTATTTAGAGGTTATGATATAGAACTTGTTTATTTTTTTATTTAAAAATTAATTTTAAAAAAATTGAAACTTTTTTATTTTTTACTATGCTTCAAATTAATTTTTTGAGTGTTGTCGTTTTATTTTAATGTGCTGATATCAAAAATAAATTTTAAAAAATATATATTATTTTAATATATTTACAAACAAAAAAAACTTTAAAAAACAACCATTACTAAAATATTAAATGGGTTCTTAATGGACTTGACTGTTTTTTTTTTTTACAAAAATATTTGATTTTGTTTGATTTAGTTTTTTGAGTTTCTCAAATCTAAAATTAAATCTGAATCAAACTATTCTTAAAAATTTCTTAATTAGCCTTTTTGGTTTGATATCCCAGTTTAGTTTTTTTCCATTAATTTATGTAATGTTTGTTTTTGGATAATTCGATTATTTAGTTATCTTGCTCACTCGTAATTCTTGTACTACTCACCCCAACTCACTAGCACTGTTAGTGGTGGTGTTTTTGAAATTCATGTGAGTTTTAAGGATTACTAAGGGTTGGGTATGGGTCAATTGAGCAATTAAGTCTTTTTCAGTGTCCATACTTTTAATTTTTATTACATTTAAATCTCTAAATATAAAAAGGAAAAGGAAGCGATGAGAGAGAGCATTTATTGATGATGGTCAACGGTCCTTAAAAGGTGGATAAATGAGATTAGATTTAACATAACGCCTTGAACAAATTAATAGCATCATTAATCATTTCATAATGACATAACGTGTAAAATAAGAATTTTTTTCATTTACATTGTCGAGGTTTTAGAAATGTTTACATTTTCTAGTATAAATTTATAAAAATAAAGAGTCTTGTAAAGGCATGTTTAAGAGTCTCATACTAATCACTTCCATTACCCATTAAGCAATGTTCAAAAGAGAATGTCTGATATGAGACCATATCATTGTGGGTTGATCGATGAATAATATATTAAAAAAGATTATATACTAATCGATTGCATTATTTGCTAAGCAACATCTGAAGAATAAAGTCCAAACATACCATCTTGGGTTGATTAATAAATAAAAAAAACAATTAATATACAATCATAAAAATGACATATAAATATATATAGCCATATTTCTTAAGGATTTATGTACACACGTAAAACAAATAAAAGCAACATGTTTCTTTTTTATATAAAAATAATTTATCACTAATTTATTAAAACAAACTCATAATAAACAAGCACATATAAGATTTTCAATGTCAAGACTAAACCATTTAAAAACAACATCTACGCATAAAATATCAATTCAAAAAAATATCAACATGTAGATTTTATACCGAGACTAAACCATCACACTTAGAGAAACCTATCACAACCAAATCCTGCCAAACCCATAGCAGGGCATTGATTCTAGCCTTGTATCACCTTAAGAATAAATTTCTAAATGGCATCATGGGGGAGGTTTGTCACATTTTGTTATGGACCTCTATATTTTAGGTATTTCTCAATAATCACAATAATATACAATTAATTATAATTAAAAATCATTAAAAAATAATCAATATTTTTATTACAAACATTCAATACTATATTGAAAATTATTTAAGAATCCATTTGGAATTTAAAAATCAACCTCCTAGAGTATATGAAGTCGAGCTGAAGCGGCTGAAATAAAAGGAGGTAGTGTCGGCATGTGTAGTTCACACACTACCATGATTAGTGGCGCATGGATCAACATTTCAATGGCTTGGGAGGCATGTGATTGACTGGATCGGGTAGCCATTCTTCTCTTCTTTCTTTCCACACCAACAATGACTTGAAATGAAAGATTCAAGCACGAGAAGTTTCAATTTGATTTTTGTTTTCTCTTCCTTTCTCTGGGTTGTCGGGTTGATTAGGCTATAGTTGTTTTGTATATTGCTGCTACTAAAGAAAAGGAGGCTAATAGGTGGTGAGTTGGCTTGGTCGCTCTACTTAAGTTCAAAAAAGATTATGATAACAGAGGGTTCAATTCTGATAGAATAAAATGGTATTCTTAAGATGAGATGGCTTGGTGTTGAAAGGAGAAAGGGTTCTGGTGGTTGGATGAGTCTAGTAATTGGCAACATTAAAAGCAATTATGGTTGTGTGACAATTTGTTATTAGTGCTGGTTATGTTGGGCTTAGTTGTTGGCTATTGAGCTATGGTAAAGGTAGCAACAATGGTACAAGGGGAACGCATAATGGCTAGGGTTTGTCTTGAGTTTTTGGTTCATAAGAGAGAGTAGAAGGAAGAAGAATATGATTTTTTCTTTTACTCTCTCTCTCTCCACTCTATTTTTCTTGCTTGTTTTTAACCTTTTTCTTTTCTTTTCTCTTCTTTACTATTCACCCCCTTTTATACCATTCAATTTTTTTCCTCCCCTGTATCCCCCATTTTATTCCTTGTTCTTTCATATTTCATCTCCTTGTAAATATTTCCATACCTTTCTCATCTTATCACCTTTTTCCCCGAACATTATCCCTTTTCTCTTAGTTGATTGGGGAAGTGGTTAGAAATATTCATATTAGTCTCTTACACCTTCTTTTAACTATCATTATGCTCACTAAACTTTTTATTTAATTTTCTTTTCTTTTCTTTTACAATTTTTTTCAAAATCTTTTTTTTTAAATACATAAATATGAAAACAATAAGAGAAAAGATTGAGAATTATAAAAGGCCAAAAATTAGCTTTTTAAAATATATTGAAAAACAAGGAGTGAAAACGAGAGACGATAAATTAAAAAGAAAAGTCGAGGTTAAATATTTGTCCAATCATTTGTCTTTTATTTTTTGAAAAAATATTAATTTTTTATTTTATTATTTAATTATCATTAACATTTCTTTTCAATTTATTGGTTCATATATTTTTTAAAATTTATTTCATTAAGAGTAAATAACATCTTTATATCTTTTAATTAAAAAAATCATGATTCAATAAAATACATTCATAACATTGGTACTTTTTTCTAATGCATTAAGAATTAACTTGTAATTTATTTTTTTTTTTGCTTAGTGTGGGTTATAAAATGCTAGTGATTAACTAAAATCTGGTTTTGCTAAGCGATCTTCAAATTTCTCTCAAAACACATGACCTAGAAGATAGTGTAGAAATGAAAGAAATATATATAACTTTTAATATTTCCATGTTTCTTCTTCCAGGTTTGTACTTACAGGCTTTTCTTAATTATTTAATTTGAAGCTTCATTGATTTCATGTATTCTTTTTGAAAGCATTTCTTCTTTTTTTTCTCCCGCGATTATTCTTTACAGGCATTCATGGCCGACGACTTTCTTTTTGTGATGTACACTTTCTTGGGATGTTCAATTATTCCACATTTCAAGATGATCAATAATTGCGTCAAACATTATTGCTTGTCAAATTAAACGTGCATTATTTGGTACCTACCAGACAAGACTGATTTTTACTGTTTTATTAAAAAATTAATTAAATTAAAAAAATTATAAGAAAAATTAAATTATGAAAAAAATTAATTAAACTGATTAAAATTTTAAAAAAATTAATTGATTTGGTTTGATTTTTGTTTTATAAATTTTAAATTGAAAAACTGAACTGAATCCAAACCAAATAAAACCAAAAAAAAAACCGAGTCAAACAAAAAAAACCAAGCCAAAACCGAAAAAACCGAGCCAAACTAGAAAACCAAGTCAAATCGGTTTTTGTTTAAAAAAACCAAATCAAGCCAAAACCAATCAATTTAAATTTGATTTGGTTGATTTTTTTAATATAAAAATTAAACCAAACCAAAAATAATCATTCCTTCTATTTATTTATACTTGACTCAATAAATTATAACATAATTTTTTAAAGAAAAAACACAGATATTTAAAAGATATTGAAAAAAAATCTTGATTTGTGGTGTTAAGAATAAACTTGTTTGATCTCGAATCTAGATCTTAGGCTGAATAGATTCTCGGATTACATCTCATAGCTATGTTTACAACTTTATTTGATGTAATACTATATGATTAGTTTGTGATTCACTGTGGATCCTACTATATTTTTTTAATGAAAAAGAAGAATCTGTAAATATTGATAATGTTTTTTCTTGTAATAATAAAAATATATTTAATTAATTAATCAAATCTAATTAAAAAACAAGATTTATTGTTTTAAAAAGGTTAAATATAAAAAAGAATAACAAATAAAAAGACCCGAGATAACTGGGATCATTTTTAAAATTAGCAAAAAAATCCTATAGAGAGCAAATAAAAAAAAAAAACAGAGTTCAATTTTCAACTGAATAAATGTTAACATATGAAACCGAGAAAACATGAGTTAAAAAAAAATCAAACAAACTCGGGTTAATCGCTCATTTTTATATTTAATTAATTAATTTAATCTAATTTAAAAACAAAATTCATTTGAAAAAGTTAACTTTAAAAAAAAAACATATAAAACTTGGGTCATTCTCCAAATTAATGAAAAATCCAATAGAAAGCATCTAAAAAAATAATAGAGCTTGATCTCCAATCAAATAAATATTGAGAGATGCAACTAAAAAAATATGAGTTTTTTAAAAAGGAAAAAACAAAACCCAACCAAACTCAGGCTAATCTCTCGAATCTAGGTTAATCTTTTAAACTCGCAACTTGTGGAATCCAAACTTGGACTCAATCAAGAAGTTTAATCCCCAATAAATTTAATGTTGAGGTATGAAATAAAAAAAATTAATTTAAATGTTCCCTAAAAAAAAAGATTAGGGATCAAATTTGGCATAAAAATACGGAGGATGAAATAAATAAATAAAAAATTTTAAAATCCATTCTAAATAAACAAATAGCAATCAAAAGAATGTGGATCAAATTTGACTATTGAAAAAAATTAAAAGGGGATAAAATTGAAAAAAAAAACAATTTTATTAATCATTTAAAATAAAAAAATAGTAATAAAACGAACATGAATCAAATGTTATGAAAAAATAAATTGAAAGATTGATTTAAAAATTTAGAGTGTCAACTTAAAATTCAAGGAGGAGATGGAAGAAAAAAAAAAAGAAGGAAACTACTAGCATCAAATTGAATATCCTCTATCTACACACGCCGTCTAGTTGTGAAAGAGATGATGTAGAAAATCAAACGCTGTCGTAAGAAATAATGCTTTGTAATTGGACTGCAGTTTACACACTATCTATATACTAGCATGTGTTACATAAGTATCAACTATTTTTTTTTAATAATATTTTATATTTATTAAAATATTAAATCATGGTTCATTAGCTTGATTATATTAGGAAAAAAAAACATATGAAAACGACCATAAAAGCTCTTAGAAGATTCTTTTATAAATTGTCTTTAAAGACACTAATATCATTTAACTGTTTTTTTTTTAAAGGAAAAAAATTGAGACTCTTATAGCTTGTTTTTTTTTTTAAAAGTAATTTTATTATTTTACTGTGCTAAGAATGAGCGGAGAGACAATTATAACCTTGCACAATTTTATAATAACAAATGGTTTTCAAGAAAAAGCCCCTTTTACCCCTATGGTAGTTCATTTGGTTTCTGTTTTGGAGGGCAAAAATAAATTAATGCTACAATGTTTTGACGACAGCTCTTAGTTTTTTTTTAAAAACTTAATGGATAGAAAGAAACAATTTTGAACTTGCAATCTCTTTTCCGACTCAGTCAACCGATCACTGAGAGGCTGCCCATCCATGGCAACCGACTTCAAATCAATCCCAATTATAGGTAATCCACATCTTTTCTACTTTTTATTAAGGTCCACTTTTCATACGTACAAAAATATAGTTTTAATTGTTTTCTTCATTATCTAAACATGACAAGATTCAAGCTTTCAGTCATTAGTTTTAATTATCCTTCTGAAACCGATGCCTTCTTCTTGTCAAATTTAAGATTGTGTGTCATCTTTTCTCTTGCGTTATGCAGATATTAGTCCATTAGTGGCAAAGTGTGATGATCCGAAGAGAGTTCAAGACCCAGATGTTCTTGAAGTTGTTGGACAATTAGACCAGGCTTGTAGAGAAGCTGGATTCTTCTATGTGGTACTCTTTTTTTTTTTTTTTATCTCCTCTCTCTCTGTGGCTGTTTTGTGTTTTATAGTTAGGTTGAATTGCTATAACTAAGGATGGGATAGAACCATTAGAAATCAAATTTGGTCTCTATCCATATTTTTTTAATGGCGTTTCTTCCCATCTTCTAGGAGGGGAAAGTGACAACAGCTATTTAAAAGGATAGTTCTTCCTCAAACACATTTTCATGTTGCTTTTCTGGATAGCAATTCTTTGGGGAAAAAAATTGCGTTGCCTTAATCGGTTCTATGCTAAATTGGATAAAGACACCGCCTTTCTCCTACTCTAGATGATGTGTCTTCTACAAATAGTCAGAAGGAAATGTTCTTTATTTATTTTCTGGACTTATTTTCTGGTTTTTTTTGTTGTCCTGTTACCTTTTGGTTCATTAGAAGGGACATGGTATACCCGATTCCCTCATTAAAGATATTAAGAATGTGACACGCAAATTTTTTGATCTTCCCTATGAAGAAAAGTTGAAAATCAAGTTGAGTGCTGCTGCTGGATACAGGTTTGCTCCTTGAAATAGCCAGCCATATCTTTCTGATTATGATTTACGTATAGGATTCTAGGCTATATTCAAATTGCGAGGTCTCATTTTGAATGCAGGGGATATCAGAGGATTGGAGAAAACATAACCAAAGGCATTCCTGATATGCATGAAGCCATCGATGTATGTATTAGTTTTCTAGTGCCATCCTATGCATGTGATCCTTAAGTGTTAATGTCTTCTTAAATTATCTTGAAATTAATAAAACATGTAAAAAAATATAAGGAACAAAGGTTGTATGCGATTCCATATTGAAATTATTTATTCTTTTTATCTGTCTGAACCATCATTGACCAATCAGTGACATAGCTTAAGAATGTTTATCAAGAAGTTCTTACAATTTGGTTCAAACAAATTCTTCCAATTACCCAATATTAATTTTCACAGGCTATGATGGTAGTCACTTTATTTGTGTCCGTTTTCTGAAGATAGTTACTTTGGCATACATGTGAGATGCACTTGGGTGTTCTTTCTTGTAGCATGTGGTTATGTCAGCTTTGCTCTTGCTCTTGCTCTTGTATGTTTTTTCCACAAGATTATTATTGCTCTTTTTGGTTCTTGAGGACAGTGTTATAGAGAGATAACACCAGGGATGTATGGAGGGCTTGGCAAGATCATTGAAGGAGTTAATCAATGGTATGCAGAACTTTCAATGATTCCTGGAAAACTCCCCTATTATATTTTTCTTTTCTTGCTTTATATTTCAAAATTTTCAGATCTTATCCCAGTAAGTGCTTTCCACCATATTACTGAAGATTGACTGGTTAATTGACCATCATAGTCTAGGAATACATGATGGCCTTTGTTGAATTTATATTGATGATGCTTTTGGATAAGTGAAACTGGCTATATGTTAATAAGCCTTCTATTTCAAGTTTCTTCTGTGCACCGCGTCACAGCTTTTAATTGCTGATTCTTTTGTTTTAGCATTCATTGTAAAGCTTAATGTTTATTCTGCTGTTGAGTTTGTGTTGATTGGATGGTTAGGTTGCTTCTCAACACTGATCTTTTGTTTTTTTCATTTTCTGCGCTCCCTTTTGCAGGCCACATGATCCACCTAATTTCAAAGTACTGATGGGGGAATATATCAGCTTTTGCACAGGCATGCATTTCCGGGATTCTCTCTCTTTATCTATCACACTTTGTCCAGTATGAAATTCTCTTTTTCTGTGCACTGATAGACTTGTCAAGAAAAATTATGCGGGGAATTGCTCTGGCATTGGGTGGATCAGCTGATGAATTTGAAGGTGAAAGAGCTGGAGATGCATTTTGGGTGTTGCGTGTCATTGGTTATCCAGGTGTTTCCAATACAAATGGCCAAAATGCACCTGAAAACGACATAGGATGGTAAGAAATCTTACTACTCTTGGTGCTCTTTGGCTTTTCAGCTTTTTGCTGCTTTAAGTTGCTGGGTCTAATGCAAATGTTGTCTCCTTTTCTTTTCTTCTGCCCTCTGCTCGATTCTTCTGTGCAAATCATTACAGTGGAGCTCACACAGACTATGGTAAAGTTTATGAACCTTAAGCTGATTACCGGCTCATAAAATCTATTTTGTGGATTAATTCATTGTGTATTGTTGCATGACAGGTTTGGTGACATTGGTCAATCAGGATGATGGTATTACCGCACTTCAGGTAAATCATGCAATTAAAGTCCTGATTTCAAGGATAGCTCCTGTTACTATGATCTGCTAAATGTTTACAAAAAAAAATAAAATCAATCCTGAATCTCTAGATTTTAAGAGTATTGTAAACATAAGAAATATAGTTACTCTATTAAGCTGCTTATTTTGTCAACTCTTGTCCACAACTTGCAACAGGGTTTTATCATGCTCTTTATAGAGACAATAATTGTTTGGACTTTGGTGTAGACTGTTAGACATGCTCTGAAATTTGTCTGTGATCAGACTGTTTTCCATTTTTATCATATAATGAGTACAATTGAATTGAAGATTGTTGAAGGCTTCTGTGGCAATTTTTTTTTTTTTACATTTAAACAATTCCTGTACAGTAGTTTTGTTTTTATTGTTCCATTCCAATGATCACATCAAAATACATTGACCTTGTGGCTGTAGGATAATTGAATGTGCTTGAACACCAATAGAAAACATCTCTTATGGTTTCTAGCTGTAGAACAACTGTAGAACTAATAATTGCTTATACCAGCTCATGTCATATCTTTTTACAGTGTTTAATGTGGCTTCGGTTGTGACTGCAGCACACACGACCTTCCTTATTAAAGAGGAGAAAAAAGAAGAGTTAATATTTCTGTTAGCTAAGCGAAAAGTAGAAGCATTGATATCAGTACGGGATTTTAGGCATCATTATATCTTGGCTATCTACCTTTGTAGCCTCAAACTTTGAGTTCATACTGCTGTTTTAAATCCCAGCTGTATCATGTTCTCTAGTTCCTAATTTAGATTTGTTGGTGAAGGTGAGAAACCTGTCTGGCGAGTGGATATCTGCCCCTCCAATTCCGGGAACATTTGTATGCAACATTGGAGATATGCTGAAGGTATGCAAATTTGGACTAAAATGGACCTAAATGTTTGTTTGCTTTGGTTTCTAGTCAGTCATTATCATGAACCTTGGTAAACTGCAGATTTGGTCTAATGGTATGTATGATTCCACTCTGCACCGAGTTATCAACACTTCTCCAAAATATCGGGTCTGCGTAGCTTATTTCTATGAGGTTAGTCCCACATATCCTTTCTATGCATTGTCTTCTCTTGCTCCAGGAAATGACCCTCACACTGTGCCTTCGTTGCATGAACAGCCCAACTTTGATGCTGCAGTGGAGCCTTTAGATATTTGTAAGGAGAAGACTGGAGGTATTAAGAAGTTTGAAAAAGCCGTTTATGGAGAGCATTTAGCAAGCAAACTTGAAACCAATTTTGTTTGAGCTCTAGATCTTGTTATTATCTTGTTTTTGCTATCGAATAATCTCAAGTTGCCGCAACAAGGTTTACTTTGGATGGAAAAGAAAAAAGAAAAAGAAAAAAAAGAAGAAAATACAGTACGCAAATGTTGCAATCTCAACATTGAAAGCAACCTCTTAAGTTTTTACCCTATTGATTTCGTAGGAAATTTCATCCCAGTGTGAAAGTCTACTCTCATCAATGTGGCACTACAAAGTAACCTATCTGTATTTTTTCTAATGGATGGAATGTGGATGCAAAATTTTATTGTTTATTTTATTTAAGATATTGTTTTATTCCCAACTTTATTTGGAAAGAGTTGAAAATTTAATTATCTGCAGTGGTCCCTCCAATATAAAAATAAGATGATTCCATATTTTTGTAGGTTTAGGAGCTAACCTAATCATAACGATTATAAACTTCAGGCAAGAGTGCGGCGAGTCTTTTCCCTTGAAGATATATTTTTGACTGATATGTCTCATGTTGTTTAGAAAGAGTTCAATTTTATATGGAAAATAGAAAGGCATTGTATTAAGAACCGTCAGAATACTTCTCCGGAAATGCTAACTCCTACTATTGCAAGAAGTATAATCAAAGCAAAACCCATATAATAAAATGATAATAATCCATTAGAGAATTTAAACTACAGGCATAAATGCCTATATCCACTGATGTTGAAGGAGAGAACTCTGTAAATTCTTGTTGGGTAGGTGTGAAAATGAAGCCATGTTTCCTCACTTAGGAGGTGGGAAGAAAATTTCTTCATTCACCCTCTTGGAACGGAAAAGCTGCTCGACGTCAGGAGATACCTTCAAGGATGCCTCTAGCACTTGAGGAGATAAAGCCTTCCACACTGAAGTCCTTCCAGCCAGGTGAGTGAATATAGGGCTGCAAGTGATCATGCATGGAGTTGTATAAAGTCTTTACAAAAAGCTAGAAACATGCATAAATATGGAAGTGTGACAGAAGAGTAAATATATAAAAGCAAAACTCACTTGGGAGTGGTGATGATGGAGAACCATGACATCCCATCAGGATCACAAATCTTTGAAACGACAAAGAACCTTGGAACAATGAACAAATGACCAGCCTTCACCGTAGTTTCCAGGACCCTATGACCATCAACGCCGACAATTTGAACACGGCCACTGCCACTGACAATGTATGTCACCTGTAATGCCGAGTCACAGGAAAAACCGGGAGAGCACATCGCACTTCCGTCCAACATTACAAGATCAGCACCGAGCCCAACCTCAGCAACCAAAGGAAGGTTCTTGGTATTCAAAACAACCACCTTTCCACCATCCTTGATATCAACATCTAGTGGAGCTTCCTCGCAATTGTATACAAATCCCTCGCGGTGTCCTTCCTTCGGTTCCGGCATCCCAAACGATTCATCAAGCTTGACGATGCCCTTGGCCGTCTGGTTCCCAACAAGGGACTTCACAGCCTCCTCATCTACATCCCATGCTCGGCTCACGAAGTCGGTAGAGAATCCAGTGAAAATGCCATTGGAGCCGGTCAAAAAGAAATCAGTAAATTCACCAGTTTTGTGGGCTTTAGAGGTGTCGCCCAACAAAAGAACAACTAGTTCAGTGTCCTCCTTGTTATACCACCAGGTAACAACCCCAAAAGGAAGGGCAATAGCATCGCCCTTCCTAAGGGCAACAACCTTCTCTTCCTTCTCTGGAAGAACAATCCCAGCCACTCCGTTTCCTGCAAAATGAATAAAAGGTAAGATAAAAACATCTACAGGAGCTAAGCAAATTCTTCCCCAGATGTTATTTTGAGATCAGCATCTGCAGCACAGTATATTTCTTTCCATTCTATTCTTTAAAATAAAAATTGAATCTATAACCCAATCCTTTAAGCTCCATCAAATTAAGAACAGATTTAGGAGAAAGTAGGAGGAAAATTATTACTACTATCAAATAATCAGCAAATCATCATGGATTAAATAGCATAAAACACCCAAAAAAAAAAAAAAAACCATGTCGAAAGTAGAAGGAGAATTATTAATATACCCTGAAGAACATACGCAACCTTGGCAGAATCAGAGTAACGAGGAAGAGCAAAGCCATTCTTCTCAAGGGCAAGCTTGGCTGCACCTATGTTCCCTTCTCTTAGCATTGCTAAGTCAGATGGGCACCAGGCCCAGTAAGACCCGCCATCTCCTCCGTATACTTTCTTGGCCACCTTTGGTGATAGATCAATCGCCATCCTTCAAACAAACAACAAGAATATTACCAGAACTTTATCTCTAACAATTGATTCGATGCTTTGTACATAGCCAAGGCCCTGGTATTTATAGAGAATAAATATTGAATTAAATGTCACGATAGTAATTGCGGAGATTATCCATTATTATTACTATCCATTATCACTAAACCGATAAGATTATGCCATTATCACTAAACCGATAAGATTATCCAATGGGATAAATTATAAGATTGTATTATACGAGTTTGTTGCCTGTTTGGGCACTTGGGAATTATTGTTCGAGTTTTTTACCTACTTAGGCACTTCACTTCCCTAATATATTATTCTTTATCAATGTCTTCTTTGAATTAATTTTTCCTTTTTGTCTAGAAAAATTGCCCACACCGATATATCTTTTTCAATCCTTGAACTCTTAAAATTTCATCAAATAGAACCCCACTTCAAGTAATTTGATGGGATCAAAGCTCTTGTTTTTAATTAAAATGTATAAATGATACCGCATACATCATTTATACTTAAATATCTAAGATTGAAAAAAAAATTATCATTTCTTTTTTCATTCTAATTTACTTTGAAGACAAAGAAAAAAGATATAAAACAATTTGAGAATTAGAAATTTTATTTTATTACAATGTATAATCCTCGATTAATAAAATATTTGATAAACTCATTAATTTTAATATTAAAAATAATATTAGTGTTTGGTTGAGTCGATGAATATGATAACTTGCTAAACTTATAAATATTTTGCCTTTAAGCATTAATGCTCGACTGAGTTTAAAAATAAAAAATCTTAATATTTTCATGATTAGTTCTCTAAAACATAGTTTCAACCGAACAATTAAAAGCCAATAAAAGTTTATCCATTAATTGAAAACATAAAGCCTTGTTAAACTGGCTAAATTAAAGAATTATAATTAAAAATAATAATTTTAAAATCAATAAGTGATATGCGGTATTTATTTTATATAATTATTGGGAATTCTTTTATATCTTTTCTAAATCTTTCTTTCATTTTTTTTGTTTTTAATTTAAAAAGAGATCTACCTCTTTTAAGTAAATATTATTTATATAGCACGAACACTCAGACACATTGATCAATTTAAAGGATTATAATAAAAAAACAATGAGTAAACACATTTTAGTTAATGAGTTCCATAAATAGAATGTGTTATTTTTTAATAGAAATAATAGTCTAGTGTTCTTTTATAAATACTAATTTAGATTTTATTACTTTTTGAATTAATTTATATTTTCTTTGAATCTACTTGTATTTTGGCATATATTTTATTAATTTTCTTATTTATATTTTTAAATTCAAATGATGCACAGTAGAAGGCAAAAAAAAAAAGAAGGAGATTTATATTTTATATTTTTAACTTCGAGATTGATAAAATTGGAGAAACTAGATATTATTATTATTATTATGGGAAGCCAAAATTTTAATTTAGAAGAGGATCTAAATAATCAAAGGAGGAAAATATTAAGAAAATCATGGAATATAGATCATATTCTAGTAAGAAATTAAGGCCACCTTAAAAAAATTCTAGTTTTAAAAATTATATTTACCCTTAAAAACAAAATTTTAAAACCCCTGTAGATTATATTGTTGGACTTACATCTAGTATATGCATAAAAGATAGGTTTTCTTCATTTTTAACCCCTTGTAAATGCAAGAAGAGCGGAATCTATGCATACATTCCATGGCTTTATATTCATTTTTACCCCCTAAACAAATCGCCAAGCTGTACAAACCTATAAAAACCAGATCTAAATTGTAAACTTAGATGAAAGTTTAAGAATATGATTCATAGAGCTTTTATAATTCCATTTCTTTTTCTTTTTTTTGTAACTTTTTTATTTGAAAACCAAGATATTTTAAGTGTATTATCTTGATTTCTCATCAGTCATAATTATATTATTTGAAAAGAAAGTACAATAAATTTACATTTATGATTTTCTAAATTTTTTCTCCTTTGGTTATTTGAATCCTCTTTTCAAATTAAAATTTAACTACCCATATCAAATTATCCACATCAAAACTAGAAAATAATATAAGATACTTATAAGATGTGAGCTGGTTTATTTTTGCGTTTCATATTGTATCAGATTCAGTCTATTAAGAACAGATTCAGTCCATTATCAAGGAGAGACAAGAAACAAGAAAGTGTCTTTCCCATCTGATAAATAAAAACCTAAAAAATACTGTTACATCTCCCTGGTATTCAAAACAATGCTTTAAAAAAATTCGAAACTCAAAACAAAAGGGAGAACTAGACACTTGCCAAGAATTTACTTTGGAACCTAAAGAATCCAGTGTAAATCTGAGGTGCCGCTTTTTGACTGCTAAAATGCCCTCTACACCCCTCACTCCTAGACGAATGGATTAGCTTAATTGGGCATCTAGAAATTTAGCACAGATCCAACGACAAAACAATCTGTATAAGTTAATGATAATCTGTTTGCTGATTCTCAGTGTGCTACAAGCATGGATAATAAGCACCTGCAACCCGATTAACTTGTATGATAATGCTTCAATTGGCCAAACCATCTTCAGGAGCTCCTTGAACATGACTATCCTTTTCCTTCAAATAAAGTGGAATCCTCACACCCAGCTCTCTAAGTCGATTCACCATATCATATAGAAATTCAAAGGTCAATCTGGATTGTGCATTCAGATCCTCTCTTACTTGAGGATGAATTCTGAACCACTCTCCTAGCATCTTGTGCACATGAGAACGGATCATCCTCCATGGCACAGGGTGCCTTTCACAAAGTTTCAAATACTCCACTAACAAATCTGCCTGGTCCAGCAATCCATCTTTGTTGCCTTCTTCACCATCATCTACCCATTCTGCAGTCCGAAATCCAGCAAAGAGAGCCGGATTCTCAAGAAGGGTCTCAGCTGAAAGCACACCATCAGCACCAGTCTCTTCCAAACAGGTCTTAACATCGTCCATGTGCCGTATGTTCCCATTGGCAAGAACTGGAATTCTGAGAGCACTTTTTACAGCCTTGATGGCCTTCCAGTCAGCCTGGAATTTCTTTCCATCTTTCTCATCTCTTGTTCTACCATGGACAGCTAAAAGTGAGCAGCCAGCTTCCTCTAGCATTCTAGCGTAACTAATTGTGTCTTCCAATTTGGGGAAGACCCGGATTTTGCATGACACAGGGACATTAAGATTGATAGCTAATTTTTCAACTAAAGATTTCACAAGTAGAAGATTATCCATCAGGAAAGCTCCGTAGTAACCTCGCCTGGCAATCCGCTGAGGACATCTGCACAAATCCCATCACCAGAATTGTCATGAAGTCAAGAGTGATTAAACTAGTTTCGTTATTAGAAGACTAAAAACAGGATCCTGGCAATGTGACAGATAGTTCTAAATATTGGTGGCAAGGGAAGCATCTGATAAAGCATCCGGGCTGGAAGAAGCTCCCATATAGGCTGTAAAGCCATAACATAGTCAGGAACAAGTTTCATAGATTTTGTCCCAATGTCTTGTTCAACTTTCATCCAGTCATAAGTAGAATTTTTTTTTTTTTTTTTGTTTCTGTAGCTTTTTCCATGTTTCATATTCAATGTAATCTACATGGGCTTGAGTGTAAGAACTGAAAGGAAAGTTTAAACTCTTTAATGCCACTATTGTTTCGAGAAAAAACAGTATATCAAACACTCTTACGTGTAGAAATACGTGGCTTATCTAAGTACTTTTGAACTGCTTCGAAAGTGTTTGATTTAGTATTCCAATATTCACTGCACTTGACCATTTAATCACTGCAGCATTTAAAGTCTTTTAAGCCAATTCATGACATGGAAAAAGCTTCATCATTTTATATTACATAATATTTCAACAAAAGACTATGTCTCAATTCTATGGTGATGATTTTATTTTAAATATTCTTTTCATCACAACAACATTAAAGGAAAGGATGAATCTTGAGAGCCAGGCACCAACAAGAATAGTATGCTAACTAAACAAAACCAACACTTTATTTCACTTCAAAGTTCTATGCAGCCAGAAATATCTTTAATCTAACAAAACACTTTCATACGAACCAGAGACATTGGAACTTAACCTAAAACTTGATTTGAAATATGGAAAGAGAAGCATGATCAGCTAGTAAGAGTCTGTAGAGATGTCTGAAAACGGATACTTAGATCAATCATTTTTTAAAAAAAAAGAAAAGAAAGAGAAATGCACATATTTCAGTACAACAAATACCAAGTAAAGATGCTAAAAAGTAGATTATTGCTTAACAATATTACCCTAGATTGATATCCACATAATCACAATAAGGTTCCACCCTCCGCGCTGCTTCCAATAAAATATCAGGATCATTGGCGCAAAATTGGACGAATAGGGGGCGATCTTCCTGCAATTGTTCTCAAAGTCAGACAAATAAATAAATAAAATATTAAGCAAGAAATCCCCTGCTGCATCCTCCATGCTCCAAAGTTGCAGTGATTAAATCAAAATTTTAGTTTGATTTATTCCCTCCCATGGACACAAACAGTAGCATCTCAGAATCAGGGTCAAGCAAGAAATTGACACAGTTGCTCCAAAATTAACAAGTGTTAAACAGTTAGTTTACCTTACAAGTGGTGAATTCCTCTCTTCTATACTTTTCATTCTCACTAAAAATCCTGGAATGCAACATAGGAGTATAAGCAGCCTCAGCTCCATACTTCCTACAAAGCATTCTAAACGGCAGCTCCGAATTATCCACCATAGGAGCCACTATCAACTTGGGCCGACCCAGTTTACTCCAATGACCCCATGCACGCTCCACACGAGCCTCTCCGCTCAGGTACCCCCTCGGCTCACCAAGCAATGCAGTTTCTGATGAATTTTCATGGGTTTCTGTTTGTTGTTGCTGGGGATTGGAGCAGGGAGAGTCGTCGTTTAGGTCTAGAGAAGTGGCCATAAGAGACTCTAGCGGTGTTGAAAAGAGAGATTTAAGACAAGGGTTTTGTGGAGAGAAGATGGATTTGGATTTCATGAAAGGGCAGCGATGGGAATTGAAAAACAACCCCGCCGCCGCCGCAGCTGAAAGATGTTCTCTTATGGTTGTAAGAACGTGGCTGGATGCAAAGTTATCAGGTAACTAATTGGCACAAGTAAGAGCATCTTCAATGTAAAAAGCTGAATTAAAAAGCTAAATTGATAAAATGATTTTTTAAATAATATAAATATAGTTTTTTTAATTATGTGTATTTTAATAATAAAAAATTATTTAAAAAAATTATTTATATTTTAATATATTTCATATTAAATTTATTTTTAAATAATTATATAACTAATTTAGATATTTTATATATAATATAATTATGATGTTATTAATTATATAATTAATATGAGTAATTTATAAAAATAAACTAAAATTTAATGAAATAATATGAAAGTTAAAAGATATAATTTAAAATTAAACTTAAAATTTATTTATATGAATATTTTTAATTTTAGTTTTATATGTTACTGTTAAAAATTTAATTTTTTAAAAGTAAATTCAAATTCAAACTTTGAAAAAAACCGTCAATATTTTAAATTTTGATTTTCAATTTTTTTTTAAAAAATTCATGCTTTGAAAAAATAACCGCCATCATTTTAAATTTTAAAATTTTAAATTTTGAAAAAATGACCGCCAACATTCTAAGATTTCAAAATTTGAAAAAATAATCCATCTATAAATATTCTCATATACCTTAACATTTTTTCTCATCATTCCATTGTTTTCTCTCCAATCAAAAATATATTTCATTAAAATTCATCATGAATCATTTTAATTTTAATTTTTATGATGCTTTTGATTTTGATGATGATACTTCTATGTTGGCTTTTCAAATTGCTGTTGCTGTGGTTGCTGAAGAAGAATCGAATAATCCAGGGCGGAGAATAGGGTATCGTGGCTCTATTCTTGGCCACAATATTGTCAATCGTAATAGAAAGGAATGTGAGTTAAGGTTATATAATGATTATTTTGCTGAAAATCCTAAATTCACTGAAACTCAATTTCGAAGAAAATTTAGGATAAGTCGTTGTCTTTTTCTTCGGATCGCAAATGCAGTGGAAGCTCATAATTCATATTTCAAACAAAGGACAGATGCTCTTGGTGTTCTTGGTTTATCTTGTCTTCAAAAGGTAACTGCAGCTCACAGAATACTTGCATATGGTATTCTTGCAGATCTTACTGATAAATATCTTCAAATTGGAGAAAGCACTGCAATAGAAAGTCTTAGAGCTTTCGTCAAAGCAATTGTAGAAGTTTTTGGTGATTGGTATCTAAGGGCACCAAACGAGGCCGATATTTGTCGATTATTATCAATTGGAGAGCAGCGTGGATTTTCAGGGATGTTAGGGAGCATTGATTGTATGCATTGGAAATGGGAGAAATGCCCAATTGCATGGCATGGGATGTATACTGGTCATTGTCGTGAACCAACTATAATTCTAAAGGCGGTGGCTTCACAAGATCTTTGGATATGGCATGCCTTTTTTTGGAATGCCTGGATCATTAAATGATATTAATGTTCTTGATCGGTCACCTATCTTCGCTGCACTTCCTGAAGGTCGTACTGCTCCTGTCAATTATACAATTAATGGGCATGAATATACAATGGGATACTATTTAGCAGATGTGATTTATCCTAATTGGTCAACTTTTGTTAAGACAATCCCAAGGCCATTAGGAGCAAAGAGAAATATTTTGCAAGTAAGTAAGAGTCTGCAAGAAAGGATGTAGAGCGGGCATTTGGAGTGCTCCAATCTCGTTTTGCAATTGTACGTGGACCTGTTCGATACTGGGATGAAGAAACGCTTGCAAATATTATGAAAGCTTGCATAATAATGCATAATATGATTATTGAAGATGAAGGAGCAATGAACCTTGGATTTGACCATGAACGTGAAGTCAATTCCTTTATATCAGTGTCACATGGTGAAATACCAGAACTACATGATTTTCTTCAAACTCATAATCGAATCAGGGATAGAGCAACTAGCTCTCAACTACAAGAAGATTTGGTTGAACATTTATGGGAACAATATGGTAACGAGTAGAATCATTAGCTTTGAACTTCTTATGTCATCATAATTTTCAAGTTTTTTATGTTTTTTTTTCATTATGGTTGTTGTCTTTTAAGTTAATTAATCCTACTTATTGTTGTTAAGTGTTAGAAGAACTTCAAAAAAGTATTATGAATTGATACCACTTTTATAACAATATATTTAAAATAACCAATAAATTTTTAAATATTTAATAAAAAATACATTACATTAAACAATAAATAAATCTAGTTAATTAAAAATACATTACATTAAAAAATAAATAAATCTAGTTAATTAAAAATTAAAATCCCTCTTTTGCATAATTTCTAACTTTCTATTTTGGAAATACGCTGCAGAAATTGGATCCAAATTAGAAATATCCATTTTCATAATTTGTTCTTCTTTCTCAATCATGTCCAATTCTTGTTTCTCTTGACTTTGTTGAATCATCATAGCTTGTTGCTCTAACATAATTTTTCTGTCTTGTTTCTTCTGATCCTCAATTTCAACTAGAGTATCCCTGAATTGTTGTAAGAGATTTGTTACAGTTGTCTCCCCAACTTTGTCTTTTCCTTGTTTACGTTAAGTCGTTCTTTTGCAGCCTTCTAACCAATTGGTCTATCTTGATAAATCAACGGTTCACTGTCTTCTCCTAAACTAACAGAATCAGGGGTAGATGGAGCTGATGAAATCGAACTTGCATTGACATGACTTTTTTGTTTCTTGTTTGACCTTTGATGTTGACTTGCACGCTCAAATTGCCATTTAGGTTCTTTTCTTAAGATAACCCAACAATGTTCTAGTTGAAATCGTTTGCCAACGCAAGAAGCATACATTTGTCGAGCATCATTAATCTGGTAAGTAAAAAATTAGAGAAATTAAATAATGTTAAAATATATGTTAAACAATTTAACATGAAAACGAATAATAAAATTATCCTTGATTCTTCGGTCATTCCACTTTGCTGACGATTTTCAATTTGAGTAACAAATCTAACAAATTTACCGACTTCTCTATTTATTTCTTGCCATCTATTTGAGATGCTTATTTGAGAACGATTACTCAAGTTTCCTCCATTCTCAACAAAGTAAGCATGTACTCGAGCCCAGAACTGTTTTGTTTGTTGTTCAACTCCTGTAATTGGATCTTTGCTTGTATTTAGCCATGCAGAGACAAGTAAACAATCTTCCTCTAGTGAGAAGTTTTTACTTCTTTGTGATTTTTTTCTTGTATAGACATTCAAATTCGAGTATGTTAAGTCATCAATTAATTGATTAGAATCACTTGGTTGAGAGAGAATATCTTCTGACTCACTCATAAGAAAGTTGGTGAAAGAGCTTGGAAAATTTGAATCCATCTACATTAAAAAAAACTCAAGTTAAAACCTTATAAGAGAGTATAAAAGAAGCGCACATTCAATGTCTAACAATTTTATAGTTTACATACATGTGAATTAATAACAAGCATTGCATCCTACTTGTTCTAACATTATAATTTGACTATTTTTTGGAACTAAGAGAGGATTAATATACTGGTTTAATTGCATTTTAACAAGACAAAATATAATTAACCTCAAATTAAAACAAACAACCAAGAATAAATTTTAAATATGTCATTCTATATTTTTATCAATATTGGCTACCATTATTACTTCCTCTTAATTTTGTCAAAGATAACAACATAAATAAAAAATTATTTTCCTTAACCCATATCAAAAACATAAAATAACAAAGAAATAAAAATCATCACAAATATCAAATTAACAACAAAAAATCTACAAAATCAAGAGATATTAAAGAGTAAATATAAAAAGCTTTTAAATAAACATACCTTTTAATTTCAGCTAATTAACACAACTGATGTTATTAATTAACCAGAGAATAATTGATTCTTGTTTTTCTAAATTTGAGAGAAGAATGAGGCACAATACAAGATTTTTTTAAAAAAC
Organism: Populus tomentosa; assembly: GCA_018804465.1. Lineage (NCBI taxonomy): Eukaryota > Viridiplantae > Streptophyta > Magnoliopsida > Malpighiales > Salicaceae > Populus > Populus tomentosa. Next base: position 4,439,653 of record CM031981.1, read on the forward strand.
AAGTTTTTTCCTTCCTTTTAAAGAAAAAATAAATACAGTTGCCAACGGCTATAAAAATAGCCGTTGGCAACGTTAACTTAAATTTACCTCTTCTACAGGAACCTGTAGAAATGTCTCTGCTTAAATTAAAAAGCCATTTTGGCTTCTTTGATGACTGTTCCGTTGGAATAACTTAATAAAGATCCTAAAGGTAAAAGTACATGTTTTTGGATTTAGCTCTCCATTTGCATATCCGATTGGAGATGCTCTAAGCGTGATAAAACCACATTTTTTAAAAGTTTTTCTTAATTTTAAATTATTTTTTATTTTGATATTATTTGGATATACAAATAATAAAAATAAATTTTAAAAAATAAAAAAATATATTATTTTATATTTTAAAAATAATTTTTTATCATATTTTCAAATAATTCCTAAAACTTATAATTTTAATAATTTTAAAAAAATAAAAAATAAAAAATAAAAAACATTATCATTTATTTTACTAGGTATAGATTTACTTTGTAACCAAATCTCACTGATAACTCTTGTTTATTAGAATTGAAAACCTAATTTAAACTAAAAGTCAGGTTAACTGGTCATAAAATATTGAAATATTAATAGAGGTTATTTTTTAAAATATTTTTTATTTTGAAAATATATTAAAATAATATTTTTTATTTTTAAAATTTATTTTCAACATTAATATACCAAAATAATTTAAAAACATAAAAAAATAATTTACAGCAAAACAAATTTTAAAATTTAACAAAATGGCCGCTCCAAACAAACACTTTAAAATTTAAATGATGTTTAATACTATTGGCTTTAAGGCTGCAATTTTAGGGCATATGCTTGGCTACAAGGTTGGTTTTTACTTGATTCATATATCGATATTGTGTCGTGGATTCCCATAGGCGGATATCAGGCAATCGGTGAGTCTCTCTCTATTCTGCCGCTGCATCAACGACCAGCAAGGAAGGCTGAAACATCATCAAGCATGTCAGTTGAAGAAGAAGTTACACCAGATCAGTCTGACCTTTCAGGTAAGGTTGATAGGCTAACCACACAACTAGAAACCATTCTAAAATGGATTCAAGCTCAACCATCATCGTCGTCGTCCCCAGGACTAAGGAATGTTGGTGACGGGATTTCTCCTCCATGAGCTTGTTTGGCGACTGAAAGGGATAAGACTCAGGATGATGACAACCAGTATGATGCCAGCTCCCTAATAGTCGCAGGAGCACGACCTCAACCTTTCAAAGTTGAAGCCAAGATAAACATTCCAATATTTGACGACACCATAGACGCAGAGAAGCTGGACTCTTGGTGTAAAGATATTAATGGCTCTGATTGTGCCACTTGTTAAGTGATTAAAGGATGAAGTAGTTAAAATACTGTTAGACAGTTAGAAAAGCTGTTAATATTGAAGAAAGAAGTTGGTTTACGTCTGCAGCTTCTGTTATAAATACATCTTCAATAATATAAAGTAATACAATGATAAACAGTAAACATATTCATCTTCTTCCTTCAACTCTCAGCTGCTCTCTCTGCCTTCTTCATTTCTCTTCTTAAATCTCTAGAATTCTTCTATACAAATCTGCTATCTTCATATGGTATGAGAGCAGGATTCTTGATCTTCTGCTTCCGCACATCCTGCTAGTTTGCCTCTGTTTCTTCTCTTCATCAACAAACAATTCTCTTCAATTGTTTCTCTATTTCTGCATTCCAAAAAAAAATAAAAAATAGTGACTTCTTCTCAACTCTAGATTGTCCAATCTCCTCTAACTTCCTTACTTTCTACGGTTTCTACTATTGTGACAATTAAGCTTGATGATATCAATTATCTCACATGGCATTTTCAGATGCAAATCCTTCTTGAGGGTTTAAGGAAGTGTCCTAGCTGATTTGATGCATATTTTGATCTTGAGGGAGCTGAAACTGATGACTATCAGATATGGAAAATACATGATCAAGCATTAATGCAGTTGCTTATTGCCACTCTTTCTTCTACTGCAATTTCCTATGTTATTGGATGTGTCAGTGCTCATGATATGTGGATTTAACTAAAGGATCGATTCTCTACAGTTACCAAAGCACGAATTTTTCAGATGAAAAGTGAGCTTCAGAATATTAAAAAAGGATCAGAACTAGTTTTTATTATCTGTAAAAAATTAAAGATGCAAGAGATCATCTTTCTATAGCAGGAGTTTCTTTTAAGGATGATGACATTGTGATCTTGGCGCTCAATAGCCTGCCTTCTGATTACAACACATTTAAGTGTATGATTGGAGGCAAAGATAGTACATTGTCTCTTAAAGATTTTCGATCTCAGTTACTTGCTGAAGAAGCCACTCTTGAGCACACTCAGTCTGCATCTCCTTTTGTTTCTGTAAAGTTGGCTCAAAATCAGACATTTTAAGGTAAAGCTCTTGTTCTTGATGAAGGATCTTCTACTTCTCATTCTAATCTTTAACCTCAGGGATACTCTTCAAGCTCAAAGACCTTCCCATCTTCTCACCTTTCATTTGGCTTTAGTGGGGGTTTTAATGGTCATCATGAAGTTTTCCATGGTTCCACGGGTGGTTTCAATGGTCCTAATGCCATGTTCACCAACGGTGGCCACTCTATTGTTAGAGTGGCCACCGTTGGTGAACATGGCATTAGGACCATTGAAACCACCCGTGGAACCATGGAAAACTTAAGAACTTATTTTAAAGGTCGTGGAAGAAGTCGTGGTCATTATCAATCTAGTCCACACCCTTATCAAGTTCCTTCTTCTAGTCCTGGTATTCTTGGTCCTGGCATTGACATTCCTATTTATCAAATCTGTAGTAAGAAAGGACATGTAGCTGTTAATTGCTATCAACAACATAATCAATCGTCTTCTTCTACCTCTTCAGTCCAATGCCAGATTTATTGGAAATTTGGTCATTTTGCTATTCAGTGCTATCATAGAGGCAATTTCTCCTATCAAGGCAGACCACCTTCCATTAATCTCAATGCAATGCATGCAAATTTTCCTTCTTATACTTCTACTAAGCATTTTTGGGTTGTTGATACTAGAGTAACTCATATGACTTCTGATTTAGCTCAACTCAACCTAGTCACTCCTTTCTCAAGATCAGATACTATTGCTACTGCAGACGGTTCAGGTTTGAGCATTTCTAATGTTGGTTCTTCTATTCTAGATGTTCCATAATGCTCATTCAAATTAAGACAAGTTCTGCATGTGCTTAAGTTATCACAACATTTGCTATCAATTCGTAGGTTATATAAAGATAACACTTGCAGATTTATTTGTGATGCTTTTGGTTTTTGCATTTAGGACAAGATTATAAGTAGGGTTCTTCTCTAGGGACTGTGTAGAGATGGTTTATATCCTATTCCTTTATCCATCATACACTCTTGACTATCACAGTCATTCTCCTTTTCAAAGAATCAATTCTGCTATCTTGGTCACCAAGTAAAAACAAGTCTCTGGCACAAGCATTTTGGCCATCCTTCTAATAAAATCACTTTTGCTCTTTTACATCAAACTCATATTCCTTTTACTTCAGACCATTCCAAATCAGTCTACACTATTTCCCCTCCCTCAATTCTTTGGAGTTGCGAGACGCATTTAAATTCAATAAAAGCCCTCAAAATTCAAAATACAAAAAAAAATTAGAGGGAGGGGTCAAACTTTTTTATAATTTGCATGTAATTTGTAAATGAAAGTAAATGTAAAATTAAGTGTAATTTGATAAAATAATTATATTATTAGAAAATCATTCTAAATTATCATTCTAAATTCTAATTTAGAATAATAAATTCTAAGAAATTCTAAATTCCATTTTTAATAAATTCTAAATGAATATAACAAATTTGTGAAACTTCCTTTCCCTTATCCAGCAATTAAATTTGCAACACCTTTAGAAGTCATTCATAGTGATATGTGAGGTTTTTACCCTACTATTTCTGTTGATGGTTTTTGATACCATGTTAGTTTCATAAATGAGTGTACTCGGTTAACTTGGATTTTTCCGATGAGAAATAAAGGAGAGGTTTATTCCATATTTGTCTCCTTTCATGCTTTTTTGGTCACTCAGTTTTCTGCCAACCTATGCATTTTTCAGAGTGATGGTGGTGGTGAGTACCTTAATAATTCCTTCAAGCAATATCTCTTTACTAATGGTATTATTCATAACATATCTTGTCCATACACTCCTGAATAGAATGGTCTTGCTGAGAGGAAGCATAAACACATTTTACAAACAGTAATCACTTTGTTACAAACTGTCAATCTCCTTTCTAAATTTTGGTTTCATGCTTGTGCTACTTCCATCTATTTGATTAACCGGATGCCTTATTCAATTCTTCAGCTAAAATCTCCTTATCTTTTACTGTATGGTTTTATATCAATCCTCACTCATTTGAAGATTTGTGGTTGTGCATGTTTTCCTCTACTCAAGCCTTACAACATTTACAAACTTCAGCCCAAAACTTCTACCTGTATTTTTTTGGGATATGCAGGTCAATACAAGGGGTATATCTGTTTTTCTCTCCTAACTAATAAGTGCTTTGTGACTCATCATGTCATCTTTGATGAATCTGTGTTTCTTTACACTTCCATGCCTACAGTTTCCTCTTCTTCTACTCATTCGTCCCCTCTTGCTCCACCTTCTGTTTCCCTGTACAATGTTGTCTTACCTACATGCTCTACCTCATCATCCACCATGAACACTGCTACCTCTTTGGATACATTGCCTTCCCCCACCATTTCTCTAACTCTGTCAGGTTTGGATTCTGTTGCATAGTTTTCTCTCCCTAAGGATCCTAATTTTCATCATGAGAATCTTTGTGTGGTCTTGCCTCTTTCACCTATGAATCTTTACCCAATGACAACCAGGTCTAAGAATGGTATCTCCAAAAAGAAGGCTTATTCTACTACTGTTCAGTCTATTGATTTTTCTCCAGTTGAACCAAGTTCATTCAAGACTGCGTCTAAAATTACTTAATGACAGTCTGCTATGCGAGAGGAAATTAATGCTCTTCATGCACAGGGCACTTGGGACTTGGTTCCCCTCCCACATATCAAGAATCTTGTAGGTTGTAAATGGGTTTATAGAATCAAGAAAAATATAGATGGTTCCAAGGTTGTCAAAAATGCTTTTTTGACACGCACAGAACATATAATATAAACTCGAATCGTAAAATCATAAAATTACAAGTAAAATATTTTAACTAAAATTGGAAAATCACAAGTAAAATATTTTAACTAAAATCATAAAATTGTAAATAAAATATTTTAACTAAATTGCAAAATCTAGTCAAGTAGTAAATAATAATATAACACAATTAAAATAAATTCTTAATTGGAGACAACCAGAGGAGAAATCACAGCATAACCTGGAGTGTACAAATGCTACAAATAGAAAAGGAAGCAAAAGGCAGCGGTTGAGCCAAGGTGTTACCTTATCCTGATTCAGTATCCCATTCACTAGTGCTCGGTATATCTTTGAAATCTTCCTCCTTTTGCTCTGCTTCATGTTGGCATTGCTATAGATGAGAGAATCAAATACATTTTATCAACAAAACATATTATGATAAGAAGGTGTGATGAGTAATACTTAAAAAAAGGCTTTCACACAAACAGAAAGCTAGTAAGATGCATGGTTTAAAAGAAAAAAACAATTGTTCCTTCAATTGCTCAAAGCTGTCAATCAGTTGCTAGTCTAGTGAACCATCTAAGAAATCAATTTAGATACAGTTGCTCTAAATTCTGTATTACCTGGAGTAAGCAGAATATACAGAGATTAGGGGTGACAAAATGGTTATTTAGCTGAATCCAGTCAGCTGGATAGGCACAATAAATAATAGTCATCATGTTTTTAGAGGATTGAAATCTCTTCCAATTCATCTAAGTCCACCCAAAGAATTCATATAAGTCACGCTATTATATCAAGAATTGGTTATTCAGTTAAACCATGAAATTCACTAAAATCTGCAATGAACATAAGAAAATTAAAGTCAGATCTTTACTTCTCAACATCTTTTATTTTCATACTAATGAAAATTAGTTATGTAAAGTAGTTCTCATTAGCATGCTTCCTCCTCACTGATTAATGAAGTTTGAGAAGGCGTGAAATTATCATTTTGCACATTTCCAAAATTTAGTCAGTCGTAAGCAGAGAAATAAAGTTATGGTCATTTATTCAGCACTAGCACACGCTCATTAGTTACTTGACTAGACAATTAGCTACTAAACCGAGAATACCAGATGAAATAGAAAAACAAAGCTTGGGAATAAATTCTTACCTTATTCTTGATAGCAAGCAAAATCAGAGGCGTTGAGAGAGTGGAGAGTGGAGATTTCGGGAAAAGGAGAACTGGGGAAGGGGAAAGGGGGAATTGGGAACTAGGGAGTGGAGATTGGGGATTTCTTAATCTGCTGCTGGCAATTTAGGGAAAGGGGGAACTGGGGAAGGGAAAAGGGGAAAGGGAAAGGGTGGAGATGTGGAGTGTTGGGCGGGAAAGTCAGCAGCTACTGTAGCCCTTTTATATTTCACGTGAAATCGGTCCGAGTTTAACGTTTTTTACGAGTTGAACTGATTTTACACGAGTTTAACGGGTTTGATCGATTTTACTGGTTTTCAAGTTTTAAACCCGATTTTTCACGTTTTATATGTTTTGACTCGTAAAATCATACGATTTTACGAGTCAAAACTCGATTTTGATAACCTTGGATGGTTCTATTGCTAGACATAAGACACGCCTTGTTGCCAAGGGCTTTAATCAAGAAGAGGGCATTGATTATAATATTGAAACATTCAATCCTGTAGTGAAACCCACCATTGCTCGGTTGGTACTGGCTCTTACAGGTTAGTTTCATTGGCCTTTAAGGCAACTTGATGTTAAAAATACATTTCTACATGGTATTCTTCAAGAGAAGGTTTATATGACTCAACCACAAGGTTTTACAAACAAGCTTTATCTTGACTTTGTTTGCAGATTACGTAAGTCCTTGAATGGGTTTAAATAGGCTCCTCATACATGGAATGACAGGTTTACAAGTTTCTTACATGGCTTGGGATTTCAGGCTTCTCTTGCTGATCCTTCTTTATTTGTTCAACACTCCTCTCATGGCACTGTATTTTACTTCTTCATGTAGACGATATTCTTCTCACAGGCAGTCATTCATCTCTCCTTACATCAGTTATTGATGCCTTAACTCAAGAATTTGATATGAAGGATTTAGGCCAGTTGACATATTTTTTGGGATTGCAGGTTTCTTATTCTTCATCTGGCTTGTTTGTACTCAATCTAAATAAATTAAGGAATTGCTTGATCGGGTTGATTTACAAAATTCAAAGTCATGTGCCACTCCTTGTCTTCCCTATCATCACCTGCTCAAGGATGATGGTAAGCCTTATTTTCGTCCACAACAGTATAGTAGTATTGTTGGAGCTCTGCAGTATCTAACCTTCACACGTCCTGACATTGACTTCTCTATCAATCAAGCTTGCCAATTCATATATAATCCTATGGAATCTCATGTTGTTGCAGTGAAACGAATGTTGAGATATCTCAAGGGTACTATTGACTATGGAATTCACTTTCAGCCTGACACTTTTAATCTAGAAGCTTACAGTGATGTTGACTGGGCTGGTGATCCTGATGATCGTCGTTCTGTTTCTGGTTTTATTGTTTACTTAGGATCCAGTCCTATTTCATGGGCTTCTAAGAAACAATATATTGTTTCACGATTGTCTACGGAGGCTGGATATAGAGCTCTTGCTATTGCTGCTGTAGAGCTCACATGGATTCATCAACTGTTCTGTGATATGCATGTTCCCTTGCTTATTCCTCCTTTAATTCATTATGATAATATCTCTGCTATTTCTCTCGCTTCCAATCCAGTGTTTCATTCCAGGATGAAGCATCTTCAGATTGTTATCATTTTGTTAGAGAACATGTTATCAAAAGTGACTTGCTTGTTCAACATGTTTCTTCTGCAAATTAGTTTGCTGACATTCTCACTAAGGGTCTTTTTTCTTCATTGTTTCATCACCATTGCTCCAATCTTATGCTTGGCTCCTCCATGCATACGATTACGGGGGAATGTAAAGATATTAATGACACTGATCATGCCACATGTCAAGTGATTAAAGGATGAAGTAGTTAAAATACTATTAGACAGTTAAAGTTGTTAATACTGTTAGACTGTTAGAAAAGCTGTTAATATTAAAGAAAGAAGATGGTTTACATCTGCGGCTTCTGTTATAAATACATCTTCAATAATATAAAGTAATACAATGAAAAATAGTGAAGATATTCATCTTCTTCCTTCAACTGTCAGCTGCTCTCTCTGCCTTCTTCATTTCTCTTCTTAAATCTCCGGAATTTTTCTATGCAAATGTGCTATCTTAATACTTGGTTGGAGACCTATTTCATGCTCTATAGATTCAGTAGTGGCGAGAAAGTTGCATTCGCACGATTGAAATTAACTAGCCATGCATTGGCTTGGTGGAATGCATTCTTGAAGACCATCGATGATAGAGAGATAAGCTGGAAGGAATTTACTAAACTTTTACGCCAAGAATTCTACCCGATGGGGTACTCTCAAGACTGTTCGTCGCGTTGGCACAATCTAAGGCAGAGACAGAATCAAACAGTACAAGAATACACTACAGAGTTCCGTCGACTGGCAGTAACACTAGGAATTAGCCTTGACAATGAAGACGTTTTGACCAAGTTTGTGGCTGGCTTATATCAACAAATCCAGAATGAATTACACTTATACCAGGCCATTAGTGTCTCCAATGCCAGTAGCATTGCTATGGCCATAGAACAGAAGAACAAACCTAGCGGGCAACGTACTTCAGACAATGGCAAAGAGAAGAGTGGTGGCAACCAAAACTCTAAGAAGTACACCCAAAAAGGTATCTCATCGTCTTTATCCAAATCTACTAAATTTTGTGAGCATTGCAAACTTTCAGGGCATGAGAAGAGGAAATGCTGGAAGTTACATCCTGAACTTTTTCCCACAAAATGGAAAAAGGACGACAAAGGCAAACGCACAATGACAGCAGCGATTTTCGATGATCACATTGAACTCGGACAGGTCGAAAAGGCAGATATTAGCAAGCTGAATGAATTACTTGGGAAAGTATACTAATTTGTTTACAGAAGTAGGAGGACTTCCTCCAAAGCGAGCAGTAGAGCAAGAAATCCAACTCATCTCCGACTCCACATTACCTAATCTTTGCATGTATCGCAATTCAGTAATGGAGAATGAAGAGATCAAGCAACAGGTAATTGAATTATTGGACACGTGTCATTAAATTAACCAAGCAGCTCTCCTTGCGGCTCACCAATTATACTTGTACCGAAGAAAGATGGAGGTTGGCGTACGTATGTGCATGGATTACAGAGCTTTTAACAAAATTACTATCAAGAACCGATACCCTCTTCCACGCATTGATGACTTATTGGATCAATTAAGGCATGCTACCATCTTCTCCAAGCTAGATCTGAAATCTGGATATCATCAAGTTCAAATTTGAAAGGAGGACACATGGAAGACAGCATTCAAAACACGAAAAGGATTATTCGAGTGGCTTGTAATGCCATTCGGCCTTTGCAATGCCCTGACAACATTCATGCGACTCATGAATGATGTCCTTCGACCCTTCATTGATAACTTTGTCATCGTATACCTCGACGATATCCTGATTTATAGCTGCTATTGGGAAGAACATCTTGTGCATGTACAACAGGTGTTTGGGATCTTGGAAGAAAATCAATTGCGCCTCAACCGCAAGAAGTGTGAGTTTGGTAAACAAACCTTAATTTATCTTGGGTTTATAGTAGGTGGTGGCGAATTAAGAGTTGATCCTGCCAAGGTGAAAGTGATCATGGAATGGCCACATCCTCGCTCGGTGACAGAAGTCTGAAGCTTTATGGGAGCTTGTCAGTACCTTCGAAAGTTTGTTCAGAATTTTTCTCTTCTTGCTTCTCCTCTCCATTCATTGACTAAAGCCAATCAAGCCTTTGTCTGGACAAACGAACATGAGGACACATTTCTCTTGTTAAAGAGGAAGATCAGCGAGGCGCCGGTTCTTGCCTTGCCGGAGCTGCAGAAGCCATTTGAGATTGAAAGGGATACATCACGATATGCAATGGGGGCTGTTCTAATACAAGAAGGACGACCTGTGGCATATCACTCAGAGATGTTTCAGGGTGCTGCGAAGAATTATCCAACATATGACAAAGAGCTGCTGGCCCTACACCAAGCAGTGAAGCATTGACACGTCTATCTCTTTGGTAAAGAGACGGTGGTACACACTGACCATCGACCATTACAATATTTGAAGACACAGGCTCGATTACAGCAAGCTCGGCACATGAAGTGTATGACATACCTACAACAATTTCACCTGATGATCAAGTATAAGAAGGGTATTCATAACAAGTTGGCAGATATGTTGTCCCGACCACCAGTAACAGCACTTTGTTTTTCAGTATTCATGCAAGTGCAGCCAACTTTGCATGAGTATATTGACTGGTATAAGGAGGATCCTGACTTTCAAAAAACATTAGCAGAGGTGAAGTTAGGAAGACCATCTGAGTTCATACTACGTGATGGACTTTTATACAAAAGGGAAACTCCTATGCATACCACGAGCTGATGAGAGGGTGACATACATACGGGAGGCACATACATCAAAGATTGCTGGTCACTTTGGGGTGACAAAGACATTACAAAATTTGGCCACGAATACAACAGGACGTGGCCCGCTTCGTAAGAGGGCGAGGAAATGACTACCTGTTTGTAGTAGTCGATAGGTTCTAAAAAATGGTGGTACTCATGCCTTGCAAGAAGACGGTCACTGGTGAAGGAGCAGCATGACTCTTCTTTGAAAATGTATAGAAGTTATTTGGCCTCATTAACTCGATTTTATCTGATCATCGAGACAGCAGGTTCTTGAGAAAATTTTGGTGTGCTCTGTTTGCAATGATGAACACTAAACTGAAAAGGAGTACCGCATTCCATCCTCGAAGTGATGGTCAGACTGAAGTGGTTAACAAGACTATTGTCCATCTTCTACGAGGATACAATGCTCGCCACCCCAAAACCTGGGATGAGAGCATCCCATTTTTGCAGTTCGCCATCAACCACACATTGCACAGCTCAACAAGCAAGTCACTGTCAGAAGTTTTTTTGGGCTTCTTACCTCAGAGTCCCTTTGACTTGGAGTTCACCATTGAGTCAACCTCACAATTAGAAAAAGGTGAAGGTGACAGGATACGAGCACAACGGTTAATTTGTGGATCAAATCAGGAAGATACATCATGAAGTGGAGCAGCAGCTGCAAAAGGCTCAACAAAAATACAAAGAGCGCCACGACAGACATCGCATACAGGGTAATTTCCAAGAAGGTGACCTTGTTTGGTTGCATTTGGGCAAGGATAGGCTGCGCGGAGAAGGTAAAAAACTCAGGCCAATCCGGTATGGACCATTCAAAATTATTCGCAAGATTGGAGATAATGCTTGTCAACTGGAGCTTCCAGCTTGTATGGAAATGTACTCCGTAGTCAACGTCGAGAAATTGAAGCTCTTTGAGCCATCCATGCTTGACGATGAGCCCAATGGAACTCTGCCTACGGTGGAAGATTTGGTGGCTGAGACGTGGCGCAAGGGAATCCTTCAGGATTGGAAGAAAAGGCCATCGTCCAAGTGGGACAAAATGGTTCTCACGGGAAGCTGGACAAGCTCAGTTTCCTCATCTCCAATTCTAGAACCACCAGGAGCTGGCCCGTCCTAAGGGAAGCCATGATCTGGGACGATCGTTGGTTGACACCTGGATTGGCCATTCAGAAAAAAATAACAAAAAATCTTCTGTTATGCAGATCATGGCTTCCCTTAGGACCATTTTGTATGTATGTAACCCACGGAGTGGAAGTCGAGAGTGTGTAATCAGTAGAGTTATTTAAAAGGAAAATAACAAAAAATCTTCTGTTATGCAGTTACATTCTGTGTTAGTATTTTTCCTTCTAGCCATCGTTTATTGAACGAATCACAGTGTAATCAGGTTTTGTTTTCTTTCTATTAGGTCTCGTTAGCTGACTTTTATATTTGGTATCCTCACTTTAGTTGGCTCATGCTGTTTTTTTCTTTACTTTTTTTTTTTCCTCTCTTTCTCTTTTGACTAGTTGGAATCTTAGCTTTTTCATTTTAATTAATATTTTTTTTCTTTTCATGATTTTTTTATATTTAAATTGATCCATTTATTATTGTTATCTGGTCTTCTATTATCTAATTAAATTATATTATTTAGATTTCACTAAACACTTTGTAAAGTCATATTTTAATAAATTAGTGTAGTAAATCATATATATATATATATATCATGTTTAAATTATTAATAATTATGATTTAGAAATCTTCATCAAGAGTTTCATAATTTAATAATTATACAACCGCATAATTATTAATAATAATTTAGAATGTCGTAAAAAATCAGGTTGATAATTTCCATTAATGTAATTTAATAATTATATTATTTTATTCCAAATCCAACTATGGTATATATTAATTCGAACACTTAGTTATATTAAAAATCTTCATCAAGAGTTTCATCGAAAAAGTTTTTTTAACATTTATATAATTTTCATTACTATAAAAGTCTTCTGTATTCACCTATTCAAGTTGATATATAAGGGTTAATTAGGTTTTTTTCCTTGCAAAAATAAAGCTGAAGTATTTAAACTAAAAAGTTTTTTTATCTCATTGAAAAAATATAACTTTTTTCTTGAGAACATATAGTATATATACTAATAGGTTTCAAATCCCACATCTTAAAAAAAAAAAAAAAAAAAAACAGGTCTCATCCGGGTTTGCCCGGGTCGCTCGGGTCAACTGGCCGGGTCGCCCGGTTTGACCGGGTTGTTGCCACAGCTAGTTTTTTATTAAACTTGAACCGATCCAGTTACCGAACCAACCGGATTCTGGATTGACCCACCAGGCCAGGTTGGGTTTAATAACTGTGCTCATGAGAACTCCCCCTCACAAGTCAACGTGAATTACCTGTTCACCAAGCAAATGGTAATAAATAAAATATATATTACTGGGTTGTGTCAAAACCTTTATCATCATATCTTTTAACAAAAAAAAAAAAACCACTCCACGAACCACCTCTTTCACTCAAACACATATAGTCGTGCTCTTCGATGAATCAACGTCAAGCTGATTGTGTTTGAGGTTAAGGTTTTGTGATGGTTTCTGCCATTGTTGTGTGCTCTACCTGTTTTATGCAGAAGACAACTATTATATATTAGGTAAACCTTCCAGTTTTGCTTCAATTTTAAATTAATCGGGTGTTTGATCCTTTTTTTTTAATCGTTCATTTTCGTCTTTCTTCATTTGTAATGCTGTCTTTTACCTTTGCCTCTAATTTAAGCTAAGATCGATCCTTTCATGGCTTCTTGTTCATGTAACTTTCCTTGCTAGTTGCATATATACCTGTTCTTTCTCTTCGTAGCTTTTAGTGTTGTTGATGTGAAAGCTTTTGGATCTCTCATTCAATTAAATGAGCTCTTTTTTTTAAGGAATTTCTTTCTCCTGCTTTCTCTTTCCATTTGCTGTTCCTTTTTTGTTTTTAACTTTCTTTTATGCTTGTTATCATGCAAGTTTCAAGCCTACTTCTATTCTCTTTTGGATTAGCACTTTATTTTTATATATGACCATGTTTGAGCTTTTTCCTTCAACATGTAGAATGTTTTTTTAAAAAAAAGAAAAAAATTTCTCTTCTCGAATCACTCACCTTATTATTTATTTTTTTACTTTTCCCTTTGTTTTATTTTTCTTAATGGACGATATTGGATAGCTATCACTTTGTTATTTTCCAAGGCTTACTCTTTTTTTCAAATGTTTTATATATATATATATATATATATATTTTTGTTAGAGAATAATATAAATTAAATTTGGAAATCTTACTTAAAAGTTTAAATTATTAAGTTGAGATGGTTATTTGACATGGTATTAAAGCCTTGATAACTAAGCGGTCACAAGTTCAAATCTCATCATCCCTATTTATTTGATAAAAATTAAGCACAAGGTACTGTGAACATGTGAAAGTTTCAAGCCCAAAGAGCTTTCACTTGAGGGGGTTTGTTAGAGAATAATATAAATCATATCTTGAAATCTGATCTAAAAGCTTAAGTTATTGGGTTGAGATGGTTTTTTGACATGGTATCAAAGCTTTGATGACCAAGCAGTCATGAATTCGAATCTTACCATCCCTATTTATTTGATAAAAATTAAGCACAAGGTAAGGTGAACTTGTGCAAATTTCAAGCCCAAATAGCTTTCATTTGAGGGGGTGTGTTAGAGAATAATATAAATTATATCTTGGGATCTCACCTAAAATCTTAAGTTAATGGGTTGAGATGGTTCTTTGACACTCTTTTGTTCTTCTTGCATCCTTTTAAGAATAATATATGGTATGTTATAAGAGATTTTAACCTTTTCCTTGGAAAATACACAAAATAATTATTTTGACTAAAATAAAATTTGTTCATACATAAGCATATGCATGTAATTGTCTAGTAGAAAACAATTTAACAAGGACCCTGAAAAAAAAAGTTGTGGAAATTACATTGTTTTATACATTCTAAGTACATCTTACATAAGAGATCAAAGTGTTAAAGTTTGATTATGAAATTATAATTATTTAAGTGATCCTTAAAGATTATATATATCCACCTGTATGGTGTCGTGATGATTATCTTTCTAAAACAAGATTTTTTTTAGTAACTTGGCCATATGCACATAAAACTATATATATAGGCTAGAGTGAACATCTTCCTGTAAAACTATATATATATATATATATATATATATATATATATATATATACAAGCTAAACCTTTCTAGCATATAGTTGTAACCAACAAAAAATATAACCCCCCCTTTTATTTCACATGTTCTGGACACCTTCCTAAACATTAATGTGGGAAAGAAGCATACTCAAGTGAATGATATTCTCATATGACTTCAAGCAAAGAAAAAAAAATGCTACGATAGCCCCTCACGCATCTATTATCTAGAAAGATAAATATCAAGGTTTTATGGTAAAAGGATTGAGTTCTATAACCCCAACCCGAAAGGTTATCTCTTTTCTTATAAACCTATACCAACAGATTAGCTCATTTTTTTATTTATAAAAAGAATGAACTTCATTCATCCATAGAGACATACATAGAAAGAAAACACCTCTTTCCCTCATATTAACCTGTAAAAAGAAGATATCTAAACACAACAATGAAGCCTAAACAAGCATCCTTGACAACAATGTAAATATTAAAAGAACAACAACCCAGTTCAACAAAGTGTACTACTTTTTTGGTGGCCCAGCGGTAAAAACTTGGGACCAAGAGGTTTGCTCCCTCTGTGGTCTCAGGTTCAATCCCTAGATTGCTCATATGATGGCTACTGGAGGCTTACATGGTCGTTAACTTCAGGGCCCGTGGGATTAGTCGAGGTGCGCGCAAGCTGGCCCGGACACCCACGTTAATCAAAAAAAAAAAAAAAAAAGTGTACTACTTTTTCCACGTAAATGTACCAAGCAATAAAGGAAAATTCAAAGAACCTGTGAGAGCAGTGATTGTTTGGCATATCTTGCCTCAGATGAATAATATGTTGTTATAAGATTAAGGAAACTATAACATCTAAAAAGAGGATGAATTAGGTATACAACTAATATTAATAAATAATATAACTTAATTCAAATAAACACAATCATCAATAATATAATTAAAATTTGTAAAGTAAAGAGATAAATGAGAGAATATGCAAACTTATTTTTAACATGGTTCAGTAAACTTAAATCCACATCTCAAGTACCAAACTATATTCGAGTATTGTATTCTTTAACTTATCCAAATTTTAAGGTAATGTTTGGTATTGTGGTTGAAACTGTATTTTGTTCCAACCATAATTTATAAGCATTTGGTAAATATTTTGAACACAGATTTTAAATTTAGTTTGTACCACCGGTTTTAGTGAAGCAAAATATTCTTGCTTTTCACTTTTGACTGCCTGTTGCTAAGAGAAAGAAAATACTCAAGGGCCCACCTAATTTGTTGTTTGTTTCCTTCCTTCAGCTCAAGTAGGAGTTTTTAATATTTCTTTGGCAATCATCATCATCATCTAAACACTACCAAGTGGATTAATGCACTTGACACTGTTCACGTGAATAGTTCAATGTGAATTAATTCACGGGTCACTATTCATGTGAATAGTGACTCCACTGTTCATTGAATTGCCTTCGACCCAAAAAAATTCATTTTTTACTTGTGTTTTATAAAATTTAATATTATTCAATAACACTACATAAATTGGAAGAAGATCGTATGATGACGTAGCATTTGTAGAATTTGATCGTAATTCCAATTTTATTTCTGATGATATTTTATTAAATTAAAAACCATCAATATTAATATATATATATATATATATATATCTTTTTTAGTTATTTTATAACTTCAATTTGAAAAGCATGTTTAACCAAACACATTAAACTACTTTTTATTCAACCTCAATTTTAACCAAATATATATAAATACCAAATCAACCTTAACCAAAAGTACTTTTTATAAAATAATTTTTTTAAAATCACAACCACAAAAGCTACCACAATACTAAACACACTTTGAGCACTGACCACTTAATGAATCTAAACTAAGATTTTTACACCACTTGAAAGTATTATCTCTTCAAGATTTTTCTCTCACTTAAAGAAATGCCCTCTTTATGATTTTTTTTTCTTAGTGAAAATACCTCACCAAAACCAAGAGTTTTTCCTTAACTCTCAAAATTTTACAAGTGTGATTTTTATAATCACAAATTACTCTTTTAATAAAATGGATATTATGATTGAAACTTTTGGCAACTTAATATCTCATAAGATAACATTTTTAGGATTATAAAGTGTTTAAGTATAGTAAGAATGAGAATGTATATCCGTGTGCTAGATTATGAAGGTTTGATTGTACAAATTTAAGTATAATTAAGGATTGATATTTTTGTAGTATCTTTGCACTTATAATAGCTTGTATATGTACATGTTCAAAGTCCCTCTCAAACTTTGTAATTAGATAAGCTATATATATGTTCTTAGCAAAAACTAGTCATTTATAACAGTTACAACCCCGCTGATAACTCAAATGGTCTACCGGTTTATAATGGTCAAACCAATCGATCAAATGGTTCCTGTAGAATTTTCAAGTGTTCATCACTAATAAATAAGCGGTCGATCAATTCATTTGATTATACCATATGGTTGATCGGTTCATGTAGAATTTTCAATTTTAACAGATTATTCTAGGTGAATTCTTTAAACTATCTATCTTAGATTATATCATATTATTTATCAATCTTTTTTTAACATATACATAGTAAAGTGTGTGAGTTCATTTTATTTGTGTTATCAAAATAAGATATAAAGATTTACAATACAGCACTGAAATAAATATTAAAACTAAGTCTTCACTTTGCTTTTTATTGAACTTCTTGATTGGTTTTTTTATTTTATTTTTATGAAATCTTTCATGTTTGTTGATATGATTTTTTAATAAAATCTATTTAAAATTTATTCTCAACCAAACATATTATAAATGTGTGACCTAAAGGTCAACACATTGAACTAATTCCCTATCTCTGTATTCTGTTATTCCCTTTTTTCTTATTATCTCCCTTGTCTTTAGTTTTATTTTTTTTTGTTATGGATGTCTAAAACCCCTCTCTTTTTACTAGATGTTTTGCACCTCTAAGGTCTTGTGTGTATGGTACAAGAAAGCTAGGGTTTTTGGTTATTGGATATGGCTTGTTGTTTTATGTTTATATCTTTTTGTGTTTTTTCTTCTTTTTTTTTGTCTTGTTTAAAAAGATGAGGGAGAGTCCTCGTTCTTTTTATGTAAGTGGCGACTGGTGAAACTCTCGTTGTAGTGGTGATGTCGTGGTGGCTTAGTGTTAATGAATTTGTTGTTATGATGGTTGGCACTCCTATTTGTTAGTCGCTAATGGTTTGAAAGGAGAGGTCAAGTTTGCTGGTTTTCAATTGGTTGAGCTCACAGTGGTTGTGGCGTTACTGAATAGAGTTCAACTTTCATGGAAGGCTGTGCATAATAATGAGGGATGATGAAGAGTGTCAGGAGAGTGGGGACTTTTTCTGTTTTTCTTTTATATATGGTTGGTGGTAATGCAAAACAAAAAAAGAAGAAAAGAGGGTTGTCAGGTTTTTTACGAGAGAGAGTAGGGATCCGTTTTTATGGTGTATTTTTTATCCTCTATCTTAGGTTCTCATCTTGATCATGGCCTCCCCCCCCCCCCCCTTTTTTCTGTAAGAGTTTCTCACTATTTATAGTCAAAATAATTTTGCTTATTCTTCCCAATATTTGGTCACCAAGAAACTTGGTGACCAAGAACCTTAAATTCACTTTGGTCCTTTATTTTCCTCCTTTGTATTTTTGCCCCCCTTGTCCTTTTTTTTTTTATCTATTTGTTTTCTCTTATTTATTATTTTTTTATTTTTTAAAAAACAACATCAACTCGATGAGAAAAAATAATCAACGATTTTGAAATAGGCATATTAATAGCTAAATGTGTTGAATGTAAATTTTTGAATTTTGAATTCTTTCAAAAAGACTTCGAAAATAACAAAAAAAAACGTAAATGCAATAAAAATGTATTTTCTTCTTTTTTCACTTTTTTTTTATTTTTTAAAATATTTTAAAAATTGAGTAAAAAATTGAGTTATCACAATACATATCACAAAAAAAAAAAACAAACAAATTGGTTGCTTCTTTATTTATTTTGATTGAGTCTCCTCCTCAACTAGTCTTAACCTTTCTCCTCTATGCTATTTTGAGGAAAAAAATAGTTGAAGCTATCTCTTTCGTTCTTGTTTTTGTTAATTTTATTTTATTTAATTTATATATATCATTTCTTGGTTTTTGCACTTGCCTTAAAAATGGTTGTTTGATGCCTTTTTTTCCGTCCTGTTTGCAATTGTATATGAAAGGATTGTAGCTCTTCTTTTGTCCATCTTCTGCTTTGTTTGAGGTATCTATGTTATTTGACTCCTGTAGCAATCATGTCAATTACTATTCACTTTAAGTTTATCTGTTTGGCAATTATTTTGTTTTCTCTTTTAAGTTGCTATCTTGCCTCTCATTCCTTATGCTTTCCTCTTTTATGCATTTAATTTTGTCCATTCAGCTTTTACTTAGGTGATAGATTGATTAGGATTTTGCTTTGTTTTTTTTTGTTTAAATTTTATTTTTAACATTAACCAATTGACTTTTTCAGTTCTATTATTGTTCTTGTACTCTGTTTTTAATTTTGACCTATATCTTTTTGAACTTAATGTCTTAGTTGTTTGGTTTGTGTCTTATTTATAATGATTCTTTTTCTAGTTATTCCCTTATTCTTTTTTTCTTTCTTTTTTTAAGTTTGAATGTTGTTGTTGAGTTAGTTTCTAGTTTCCCCATTCAATTATATGATCTTTTGCCTTTATTTTAAGTAGGGGGTTTATTTGTTCTACTTTTGCTTCATGGTTGTTGTTTATTTATTTTTTTCCCCTCCTTTTATATTTTTTGTTTTTCATGTTCTATATCAGCTTTGTTATGCTTTAGATTAAATATTTCCATTTCATTATTAAATTAATGTTTGAGTTTATTCTCTTATGTGTATATAGAATGTTTCCTTTACACCTTGTATTTTGTTTTGCCTCCCTTTTATTTTCTCTTTCAATATGTCTTTGTTCCTTTTCTTTCATACTATATTGTCTCTTTTCCTAACCATTTTCCTTTTTTTAGGCATTTTTAAAAGGGAGGTGTAGTAGAATAGGTATTAATTTTTAGTTTACCATGGTGCGTTAGATATTTTAATCTTTTTGTCTTATTTCTTCTTGTATATTTTTCTTAATTGTTATGTTCCCTCTAAATATTGTTTTTTCCTTACTATCTCTTTTTCACTTAACAGATCCAATAGATATGAGTTAATTTGTTTTTTCTTGAAAGAAATATAAATATTTTTTTACACATATGTATTGTTGTTAAACTTAAATAGAATAATACTTATGGAACAAAAAAAAAAAAGGAAGCTAACGGGTAAATGGCTAATTATATGTAATACCAAGAGATGCTAACATTAATTATTTTTTTTCATGAGATACTAATACACTAATTTTACATATTAATATTTAATAATTATTTTTTATTATGATAAGTTCACGATCATAAAGTAAAGTTATAAATTTTTACTATTTTTATAAGATTTACAATATGATATTTTAATAATAATTATATACTAACTAAGAATTAAATTGTCTTTATACTCTGTCAATTATGCTTAGTCCATCCTTATACTATTATTTTGGTTTTTGTGTCCATCAACTGTTTTTATAGCTTAATATGTTATTTGATTAAGAATATGTTTGATATTGTGGTAGCTTTTATGGTTATAGTTTGAAAAAAATAATTTTTTTTTGAAAAAATCACTTTTACTTATGGTTGGTTTAGGTGAAATATTTTGATTAGAATTATGATTGAAATTATTGTTTGACCAAAAGCATGTCACAAAAAACAAATTTATTTCTTATTTTTAAAATAGAAAAATTAACAAATAGGAAAAACAATAATTTGGGGGGGGGGGCTGTATTGTCCCATCAAACATGTTACAGTGTGATGACAAACATAATTCATATGTGAAGCCCTTTGGTTTTCATGTGTTTGTGAATGTGGAACTACATTAATTAAAATATCATTTGGAATAAAATTTGGATGATGATCAAACTCATTAATGTAACATTTTGGTTTGACTTTCTTCTTATGTAATTATATAGTGCCATTGATGCCATAACAATTTAAACTTGTGTTTTGTAATGAAACATATGCATGTTCTGTGAAATTCTCCATCTTTTTTTTTTCTCTAAACCCTAAAAGTATAGTATATTAAACATTGTATCGAAGAATGAACTTGATTTAATAATTCTTCTTGACCTTTTTGCTAGCCTTGTTGATAAAATTCTGAAAAATGATATATCTCACCTCTATATAGCCCCAAGTAACCATACTTACTTGGATATCCAAAATTGACAGCATAATACTTCCTTGCAATAACATAATGTTTTATTATAACTTAATTTCCATTACAGACAAAAAAAAACTTATTTAAATTTAATAACATTTAGATTGTTTCTTCTTCAGTACCTTTTGGTGGCTTTGAAAATTTGATATTTGAATTGTGAATTGCCTCAAGAAAAATCCTTGTATTGTATGTGCTGCCTTCCCACATAACCCAAACAAATATAACTTACATATCAAAGTTGCATGCCATCATTATATTTTAAGTTGGTATGCTTTTTCTGCCAATAAATGGTATATATTTTATTTTCTACGATACAATTCTACCAAAAAAACAACAATAAAAAAAACAATCTTTTCAAATGCTGAAGTTGGTAATTCAAAAGTGGTCAATAATATTCATGTATAAATCTACATTAATATTGCAATTAAATGTGGTATATATATTGGATTCATTGCAATTTCTCATGGTGTGCTTGAAAATTCTAGGTCTTATGGTATAATTATTTCCACAACTAACAAACGTACAAATCTCGGAACTTCATTAAAATATTTACTAATAGTTTCACTAGAATAAAAATGGTTATTGATATAGTTTTAAAACTCAACTTGAAGATTGGATCGGGGAAAAGCTCGAGTCACGAGTCACGATTCGGAAGGGTCAATCCGAGTTGACTCAAATTTTTTTAAGAAAATAATTAAAGCAACCTCATTTTGTCTAAAAAAATCAACTCGCTTTTTACTCATGTTTTACCCCTAGTCGAACGGGTCATAGGTCAACCCGAGTTTTCGACTAGGTCTGGTATGATCAATCCTTCCTTCTTTTTTTTTCCTTAAACCTGGACTAATCTAGGCCCTGAGTTTAATGGGTACTAAATCGACCCGTCAGGTTAGTCCGAGTTTTATAATTAAGGTTATTATAATATTATTAATTTTAATATTCAATATAAATTAAAATGAAAAAAATATTATGTAATTATTTTTTAAAATATATAAGTTTTATAGTAATATATATTCAGAGGAAAATAAACTTTTTTATATTTTACCTTGACCTTATAGCTGAATATCTTCTTTAAATTTTGATTTAGAAAACAATATATATTATAATCTACACTTCAAACATTAGACAAGATATACATATTATTTTCATTATCGTATGTTGTTCTATCTTGTCCAATGTATACCAAACACAGAATAAAATAAATTATTCAATTTAGTCCAATATACACCAAACACAAGACATAATAGTTATTTATCTAATCCAATTCAATCTTATCCAGTCCAATCAAAAATGTCTAGCATACCAAATATTATCTTATTTTTATTCTTTATCCAACTATTATTTATCAATTAATTTAATTAGAGAAATAAAAAATAAATATGCACACCTCTAAACCCTCGAATGAGCAAAAGTGAAAGTGGAAAAATAACATTTGATTCCGTTTATTTTCATGTTTCAAAAACGTTCTTAAAAATTCTTGAAATTTTTTTTTTGTTTTAATTTTTTTTTGTATGTTTTTATATTGTTTTAATGTATTGATGTAAAAAATAATTTTTTTAAAAAAATTTATATTATTTTAATATATTTTCAAAAAAAATTCATTAAAAAATAACAATTAATATACTATTGAACATCCAAAAATAAAACACAAAAGGCAAAGCTTCAACCGGGAAATAATAATAATAATAATAATAATAGCTAAAGGCAACATCGCAACAACTCGATGAACAAAGAGGAAAAAAAATAAAAACCCACAGTTAGATGAACAGAAAGTTTTGAGATGGCCTACAGGCAGGCTAGCAGTCTGCTGGCTAGCCGGCTAGGGTTGCGAGATTCTCGTTGCTCGTACGCAAAGAGACAGGCGTCATGAACACACCCAAAATCTATTTAGCTTTTGCCTTACACAACACGGTGAAGGGAAACAAATCCCACCATTTCTCTACTTATTTTTTCCTGCTTTCCAACTTAAATAATAACATGATTTTTTTTCTCGTGGTTGAGAAATATTTTTGTGAATAAAATTATTTTTTTTACAATTTTTAAATACTTTAATATACTGATATTAAAAATATATTTTAAAAAAAATACTATTTCAGCATATTTCTAAATAAAAACACTCGGAAAAAACGATAGATAAGGAGCATATGCGTGGATTTACGAAACGATAATGATGGATGACTTTAGGGGGGACCATTCAGCACAGCAACGTTGACGTTGAGCAAAGGCAAAGCAAAGAACAATTTAGTAAACATTGTGGGGCCCTCGATGACAATAAAATTATCAATTCTCCCACCCACCCATTTTGACTTCGCCATCTTGATTTCTCATCACATTAGTGTGTCGTTCAGGCTTCAGGCCCTTCTAGAACCATCCCTCTTCTCTCCTAACTCAATCAATCTAATCTTGATTTTTATTCTTTTTACTTCAAAATATATTTTTATACCATTTTTATATATTAATACAAAAAATAATTAAAAATTCTTATTTATTATATTATTTTAATAAAAAAAATATTTTAAAAATAATCACCATCATATTTCACACTTCACGAGAATAGAAAGCACAAGAGAAAACCAAAGGCATCTTGGATGGACACCGTTGGATTTTGCAGGAGAGTTGTTTGTCATTATAGGAGAGAACAAATCTATTTGAAGGTCTAAAGATTTTCTGGCCGTGGCTATAATGCAAAGCCAACAAAGGAGAAGTTGCATTCGAAGCTCCCTCTTGCTCTCCCTGGCTAATCTAATAAATTATAGGTGCGTGCGTCTACGTGTGAAAATGGCCGCGCCAACTGGAAACTGCCTACCTCTTTCTTATGGTCAACCGTCCCAAACACGACATGTTCGTCCACTTATTTAGCTATTGTTTGACTGTGTGCTTTTCTTTTCTTTATAATAATCCAACTATGATGTAAGAAAAAGTAGCGAGTACGCATCCAGAAGAGGCAGAAACCAGAACCCGAAGCATAAAGCAAGCAATTGTTTTTTTTAAAAAATAAAAATTCAGAGAGAATAGAACCCCCCCCACTACCTCACTTTCTTTTACATCGATTGAAATCTAATATACCAAATCCACCATCCTGATCCCTTCCTCTTTCAGATTTTAAATAATCATCGGATGGGTTCAAAGCTGTTCAAGAGTGGGGGAAAAGGAGGGCTGCAAGAATCCCATAATTTACAGGCAAATGAACAAATGAACTGACCCACTAATCTCCTTTGAGAAAAAAGCCGAGTTGATCATCTGATTGATTCCCACAGCTATGTTTGTTGGCACTTCTTTCGGTGGCTTCTTGTTGGTAGGGATCATCTAGTTAAGAGGATTCTAAGATGAGATTGGATGTCTCTGCAACTGAGATGGTGTGGTTGTGCTCTCCTTCATAGGTAACTACTAGCATTGATGGATCATCAAGAGCTCTCTCCACATGCTTACGAGCTGGACATCCTCTTACGCTACTGCACTTGTAGTAACCTCTGTCGAACAAATCAAAAACGCAAAAAGAAATATATATTCTCATCAGCACGACACCTCTGCGAACTGAGTATTTGTTAAAGCATATTTATATCATCTGGCCTCTGCCCAAGAATCTAAACTTCAATATGCGAGTCAATTAATTCTTAATGTAGGCATTGATTCACTCAGGTTTTGTGTGAATTGTAGGAAATCAATGGTCAGAGACAGGTATTATTTGGAGACTCAAGCATAGATAGAACTAGAGAAACTTTAAACAAGCATATGAAACAGAAAGAAGCATACCTTGGATGTGGAGACCCTTTAATGGGCTTTTGACCGTACTTTCTCCATGAGTAGTCATCAGGTGGAATATCAGACATCTTCAAACTGATTGCTGGAACCCTCACCACTCTTTTCAATCTCATCTTTCTGCTATGCAAAATACATATATCCAACAACTGAATACAAATCCAGGATAAATAACTCTAAAAATCGAGACAGATGAATCATAATCTTGAAAGAGAGAGTTAATATATATATGTACCTTTTCTTGGAGCAATGGCAGCGACCAGGAGAGCCACACTTGCCAGCAGAATCCAGATTTTCAGAGCTACACTTTCTTTTCAAAGAAGATGTAGATAAAGGAGGCTTTCCAGCTGAAGAAACCTGAGAAACGTTTGTAAACTGAAAAGCTGGTGAAGATGATGGCTGTTTGCTATCAGTATCACCAGTCAATGAAGACACAAAAGAATTCCCAGCTGAAGAATAAGAGAAATTTATAGTAGTTGTTGCCGAATCTTTCCTCTCCATCACCCCATTCTTTGGCACAAGAATAGGATAATGATTTTGGTTAAGAACTGGAGGAGGAATCTGCTGGATTGGTGTGGCATAATAAACCTTAGTGTTAGCTTCAGGAACTTGGTAACTTAGTTCTTGTCTTTGGTTAATTGGAGGAGTAGAAACAGGAGCTCTTCTAAACCGAGCATGACCAGTTCTGTTACGACCCAGAAGAGAAATGACTTTCTTGAACTTAGAAACGGCCGCATCGGCAACAGCCTTGCAGTCTATTTCCATATCCATGGAAGTTCTTGAGGTAGAAGTTGAAGATTGATGAAGATTTTGTTGATTTTTCTGTGACAATAATCTAATTAGCTTGTTAACACTCTCGAGCCCTGAAGCCGCTTCTTGGACTGCGTTTTCTTCCATTTTACTAGTTATTGCAAAACCATCGTTCCTGTAACCCATCACGAGCTCTACAGCCATGATCACTGAAACCACACCATCGAACAGAGAGAAAGAGAAGAAAGGCAAAGTTTTGTGAAAAGAAAATGCGAGGTGCTTGGACTGTAGATAAAGGATGAAAAAATTAATTAAGAGGGATCTATGCAGTCTGGTCAAAATTATTGACCTCGGCTTTCGAAATTATAGAGGGGACACAAATTTTCTTTCTTGGTTTTCATCTCTCTCTCTCTCTCTCTGTTTTACTCCCGCAACGGTCCTTTAGAGGGCGGTAAGCAAACGAGCGTGTTTTGCCTTCTTTTTTTCTTTTTCTTTTTTTTTAATAGCTTTTCTTCAAAACCAATGAAAAATTTGTTAGGTAAAATTTAAAAAATTGTTTGGTAAAAAATGAAAACCTATATAATGAAGCTTAAGTATACTATAATATAAAATCTCCATATATTATCAATAACTCTTTTCCAATCATAACACCCCCTTAAAGAAAAACTATAACTTTATTAAATAAATATCTTTTTTTTCTTTTTATTAAATAAATTTCTTTTTTTTTCTTTTTAATCATTTAACTACAAGGTAAAGACTTGTTTGTTTGTTTGTTAAGAAATATTTTCAGGAAATATTTTCCCAACATTTCTATACTTGACTTTACTTTAGAAAATTGATGAACACAATTTATTAAAAGGAAGAAAAGTGTTTTCTTTTACATGAGAACTTTTTACATTAAAGATTAAAAAATAAAAAACTAGTATAACACTTCATTGTTGTCATATAAATATTAATATAATAATAAAATACTTCAAAATATATAATATTATTAGAAACTAATAAACTAATATGAGTGTGTCTAGTGCTGTAAAATATCTTAATTAGGATGATGAAGAATTTTTGTATCATTACTAATTTGTCCAAATTGATCTTTTAAAAATCTTGCATCCACGAGCTTAAATGAAAAGTGGATTACTGGTCATCCCATTTGAAAGTCTAGTTAGTCTCTCTCTTCTTTTTTTTTTTTTTTTTAATAAGTTATTATATTTTTTATTTATTTTTTTAGATGTATTTTCGTATCACTATATTTTTTTTACCTATCTTTTTCCCTGTTTTTTATTTCCCAACTATATCTCGAATGTTTATTTTTTTTTAAGGATATTATAGTCCTATTACTAGAAAGGGTTGTACATCTATATATACCATTAGCCACTACCCTAAAAAAAAAAACATCACTTTTTTTTTAAAATGATGCATTGTCATTGGCAATTTATATATTCTTGTATTTGTTTTTTATTATATGTATATGTGTATATATATGGAATAAGTGTTATAAGCGTTATAAGTGTATGCTTTGATACTTATATCCCACACACTGCTTGTGGCTTTTCTAAGTGAGAAAGAGAAAATTTTTCTCATTTTTCTCTTTCTCTATCATGATTGTGTTTTTGAATTTTCCTTTAGCCAACATTAAGAGTATTATAATTTACTCATCCTTTCATAATTTTAATTTTCAAATGTATATTTTATTTTCTCATTTTCATTTTATTAAATGAGCGATCCTTAAAAAAGTCCTTCTAGTTTGAAGAATATGGACCTTGATCACTCTACCTTTAGCTTCCTTCTTCTACTTTCATTCTTTCGGGTAATAATGATCTAGACTTTTTACAAATACCTATAGATCACAAGCTTTTTATTTTTTTTAACAAATTTTTTATTTGGGTTCATAGATAAGAAGCTTATAAATTGTATTGATATTTTATTATTTTTTCTGACTATCCTTCCTTTAACTTTGATCGCTTAGATGATGATAGTAAGTCTTTTTTTCTATGGATGAATCCCTTATCATTTCTTACAAGCATGTCATTTTTATTTGTTTATAACATTTTAGTAAGGCATGTTTCTATTTTTTTTATTGTCGTTGACTGATCAGATGGTTTAATTCTTAAAAACATCTTTTAAAAATAGTGTTTTCTTTCTTAATAAGAAAACTTTGGATGGTAGGGCTATACTTCCTCCTCTATCCCATAGTAATATGATTTTTAAATGAGTATGAATTGATTCCTGCTTTATTAGCCCTAAAGCTTTGGCTTTTGTTTTTCATTGTGTAATTTTATTTTGTCACCATCTCAATCATCCATGCTCCCTTCACTTAATACATTATTCCTATCATCTTATCAGTTTTAGAAATTATTTTAGCTTTTATTATTTCTAGGCTAAAAAGATAAAGGCCAATTTACTCCAAGGAAGATTCTCAACTTCTTTAATTTTTGAAAAATCCATCATATTTTTATTAATCAATTAAATGGAGAGTGCCTCTTACCTTTAATTTGGAGATCCCTACATATTAAAAATTATCCTTATATTGATTGCAATATAAGTTATAAAGTTGATTAAAATTAAAGAAGGTTGTTTTTTTTACCTCATTGGTCCATAAAGCTAATGCACATTTGATATAATTTGATGTTTTTTCAAATGCACTCCTCTTATCTTTTATATTAACCACAAAGTACAAATCCTATTCTATTTTATTCTTTGACTTTTCTTTTATTTGCTTTGATCCTTTCTTTATTTTTTGTTTACACGTTAATGTTTGTGTTCTATTAATTCTAATTCTTGACATTTTTTAGATTATATAAATATGAGGTTTGATCCTGTTGTCTTCACTATAGGTGTTATAAACACGGATTATGATCTTAATGATTATACAATCGTGGCTAACTATATTCTTATGGCTTCCGACATAAATCATTTTAAAAACAAAGCTTAAAAGGCATATGGCAAATAAAAAATCCAATGGTTGGCTCATGTTGGTGCTCTTTTTTTTATATTTGATGAGAACTTTGAGATGGAAGATTAATATAAGAATTAAATAATTATAAAAACAAATGTCAAGGTTAGAGGATCCACTAATAGTATTTCAAACAAGTATAATATAAACTCTTATTACTCAACTAGAAACCATATATGAAGGAGGTTCCAATCGGATGATTTATCATTAATAGCTCATTATAAATTGTTAACATGATCATATTAATTATTTTATTTATAAAATACCAAACTTTTAAATATTATCAGGAATTCATGATGCTAAGTTATGTTAACAACAAATCAAGTTCTTTTCATAGCACAAGTGTAGGTAATACCATATGGTTGGGCTATGAGAGTGCCAAGCATTTGTTGTTCCAAGTGTTATACAACACAAATCTAGATTAACCATTTAACAAGCAAGGTATTAAGAATTAGTAAGATAAAAAGATAAGACATGTTAATATTAAACATTAAGGTCTATATTGAGTTTACACCATACTTATTCTTACACCATTAGTGTAACCTTTTCACCTTGACATAATAAACTTAGTTAAACATAATGAAGAAGAGAAACATAAATAAACAAAACAAGAACATAAACAAAATACAAGTTAACTAAGTAAAGGAAATGAAATGAAAAGCATAAACAAGATATTAATGAAAGCAAAACTTAAGAATTACAAAAAAATATAAAGAGAGAAATAAAGAGCATGATCTTGATCTGAATAACCAAGATGTCTAAATGCATGACAAATGCTTCTTTTATAGGCCAAAATTTAAAACTATTGATTTGATGAATAACTGTTGAGTGGATGGCCAACTCTTGACTTTGTGAAAATTCTTATCTTCCTGTCTGAACAAAACGTCATTGTTAACGTCAGAATTGGAACCACCTTTACTCAGAAAAGTTCTAGGAAATTGTCTCAGCTTTTCAGGAAAAAAGATTGAGGTCATTTGGACTTCTAGAACTCGAGATATGGACTGAACACTAAACAGTATTTGCGCTGCAGGAACGTCTCTTTTCTAAGTTTGGCCTTTTATTTGTCCTTTCAATTTCAATACTTCAACTCATCAATCAATCCTTTCATTTATGTGATAGGCCTACATTTAAGATGAACATTTACCATAAATTAAAGGTATCTTATATTATTAAGTATGTTATTATAAAACATGCTTTAGTTAAAGAGTTATTGATACTTCAAATGCAAAATGATGATATAGAACCTTGATAAAATACACGTTTAAGTACTAATCATTTATCATCATGCTCTTGTTTTTTGTCATCCAAGCTACCACTATGATCTTCCTTTTTATGCACGATCTTTTATCTCTCTTAACCTCTTTTTTTTTCACTGTCTTCTCATATTTTTTTTTCTTTCATATTACCTTTGTAACCCATAAATGATTAAGCATTATTTTTAGCCATGAGTTTTGCAATTGTTTGAGCAATTGTTTATTGCACCTAGTCCCTTGTAAAGAGTTGTTGGATCTTAAGATGTTATGTGTTTTGTATCTCTAGACCAACTCATTATTCTAGTCTTCTTTCCTCAACTTGTCTATCTAGTCGATCATCTGATTTGTTCCTATTTCAATTATTCTATTTCCTCAAAAATTTACTTGAATAGTGTACCCCCAACACGTAGATAATATGTTTATTTTTTTTTTTATGATCAATATATCAAATCGTGTTCCTAACTTGATATCTTCAAAAGGTAGAAAACAAATCTTTTTTTTTTTAAAATTAAGATAGTGTTTGAGATTGTAATAACAATTGTTTTTTATTTGAAAATAAATTAAAATAATATATACACTTTATTTTTAATGTCTTCGTATCAAAACAATCTAAAAAATTAAACAAAAATTAAAACAAAAAAATTATAAATTTCAAAAACACTTCTAAACAAAAAAAAAATTAACAAATTCACTGTACACAAAAACAAATAAACTGTAATCTTGATTAGTTTAACTTCAAATTACCATCACGATAACACCTCTTTCAAAAAAGGAAATTTGTGACTTCAGCTTTCAAATCTATGTTAAAAGTAGGTCACTTGCATGTTACTTTAGTATTTGCCGTCAAATGGAGGTAGGGATAACCGAATAGATCCAACAGTCACGATTTCTTTTTTTATTTTTATTGTTTTTAATATATTGGTAGCTGTGAACTTTCAAAAATATATTCATTAATTCGTGGATTTTTTATTATTTAACTTTGTATGAATCTCAATTAATTATACATATTTTTAAATTAATAATTATATAAATTTTTAATAATTTTAAAATTTATAAAATTTAAATTAATAATTTTTAAAATATAAATTTAAAACCTGACTAATTAGTTCTATATTTTTATTTGTAGATTTTAATTATAAGAGTGTCTTTCTCTCTCTCTATATATATATATAAAATGACCTCATCTGATAAGTGGGGTCCACGCATGTTAATTTGGTCCGAGGGACGTGGGGACACAGGAGGAGATCAAGTCAAAGGGGCGTCTTATGCCGTCCGATTGAAGAATAGATGTACAGCAGCATGATAAAGTTGACTATTGGTCCTCTCTTTTTGAAGTAACAAAAATGAGTTTCTATTTCATTCATCGGTACACAAAGCTCGTGCGTCGACAAAACAAATTCACTTAAATTTAAATGGAGACAAATTGGACAAATACATTGCCAAAAAAAAAAAAAAATTTAATAATTAGAATATTATTAAACCAGTTTAGTGCAGGCAAATTTTTTTAAAACATATTTCTTACCTAGAATAAATAGATTTTCTGACGATTAATTCATGAAATTAATTGAGTTTTAAAGATACATCACATTTTCTAAGTAAAAAAGATAAAAATAAAATTATTTTTGACATTAACACATAATCTAAATATATATAAAATCATTTTAAATTAAAAAATTATTTTTTTATAAAATTCTGTCTAGATCGTATTTTTAAATAACATCTTAGTTACTGATCAATACTTTAAATTTTTAAACGGGTTTTATAAATATAAAATTATTTTTTCTACATGAAATATTATCTCAAAATAATAAAATACTTTTCAATGTTATCTTATCTTACTATTTCCAAAAGAAATTTCAATTGAAATTAATTCAACATTCAATTGAAATGTCAAAATAATATGAATTCTAACTAAGATGAGTATATTTTGACTAATATAATAATAATTGACTGCTAACCGAATTATTTTAACATCTAGTCACAGTCAAAGGAGTATTGTTGTAGTGAAAGCAAGCCCTAGACTTTGAATTCATAATTTGATGAAATTTCTTGTTTTTTTTTCTACCTAAACCAACTACATGTCGTCTGTCTTCAAATAATTTTAAACATATTCAAAGGAATCTAATAACTTTCTCTGTGTGTTGAATTTTTAAACCTAAAAGATTAAGAAAGAGAATAAGATTTCCTAACAGCCAGACCAACTCCGGTGAAATTCTGACTATATATAAATCTTGATAATTGCACAATCATTGTCATTATCTTAAATTGTTATCAATACTGAAAAAATAAACAAAAATCAAGAGTAGAAGAACTTAAAAAAAATAAAAAAAAAATTCTTCTAATCTTGTTCAATTCTTTGTTTGAAAGTTGATTTAGTTCAATATAAAAATAAAAAAAATTATTATCATGATTTTAAAATCCAATCAAAAATAAGATACAGGGTCATAAATAGGGTTGAACATTAACTCAGGTTAACATAAAAATAAAAATAATTATTATTATAGTTTAAAAAATTTGACTTATTAATCGACTTAGAAAAAGGCTTGGGTCATGTGTTGGGTTAACCATTGACCCAAGCAAATGTAAAAATAAAAATAATTGTTATTATTATTTTAAAATTCAACTTGGAGTTCGACTTGAAAAAAAACATAGGTTATAAGTTAGAAAAGCCAACCTAAATTGATTTAAGTCAATATATGAATAAAAGTGATTCTTATCATAATTTTAAAACTTGATTCAAGAGTCGATTTAGAGTAAAGCCTGAGTAATAGGTCGGAAAGATCAACCCATATTGACCCAAATAAAATAAAAAAGAATCAAAGCAATTTTGTTTTAACAAAAAACATTTATTGAATTTTTTATTTGTATTTTATCTTGGGTCAACTAGGTAACAAATCAACCTATATTTTTTATTGAATCAGGTTGGATCAAAGAACACCGACTAGAATAAATTTTCTTTTCTTAAGAGGGATTGCTTTAAGAAATTTGTTTACTCCGAGCTATTTAAATGGAGCGGGGTATAAACAAATATCAAAATTTCATGAACAACATCTAGCTAATAACTTTCTTTTTAATAAGAACATTATCAAATTAATTTGTACATTAATTGAGATTACAATTCCATCTAAACAATTTTAAAAACATATATTTTATATGGTTTTAGTACTATTTTTGTGTTTTAAAAGTGTTGTTAAAAAAAAATTTAAAAAATTATTTTTTTATCTGCTTCAAATTAAATTTTTTGATATTTTTATATTATTTTAAAGCACTAATATTAAAAATAATTTTTTTTTAAAGTATTATTTTAAAACACCCCCTAAATGTTGCTTCCAGGAATTATCCTTTAAAAATCAGAGAAAAAAAGCAAAATCCCTTTGATCACCAAACCAATCTCTTAAAATTTATTAATTATTTGTTTTTTTCTTAAAAAAAAAAAACAACAACTTGTAAGCTAATGGTTATTGCAGCACGCAATAGTCAATAGATTCGTCTAACAATGAAGGAGGTTTGTCAAAGCACGTGTGGTGATGAATTCGTGAGGACTGGAGCTCTACCAAACTATGCACGTGAAAATTAGTCAAATTACACAGCCTCTGTCCCGACAGCGAACTTTGACTATTATACTCACCGACTGTGCATTAAAAAGGGTCCAAAACTTTAATATAAGCGGACTGTCCGAAGATTTTGAGCGCATCGTCATGATTAAAAGAGAGATGATGGCTTTAATTTCGATAAATTAGAGGCATGAGATCCATATCATATGATCCAGCTGCTCCACCTAATATGCTGCATCATGTCTTCTTCATTGAAAACATTTAACTTCTCTCTCACTCATTTTCTTTAATGTCCTACGTAAAGCAAAAATCCATGCACATTGGAAACATGTCATTTTGTAATTTACAAGTTTTGGACCAAATGACACGAAATAACTATTTTAAAAAAGATTTTAAATAAGGATATGAAAGATAACAATCACTTATATATTTTATTTAAGATAAATTATTTCATATTTATTTTTAATAATAAAAATATATATTGTACTTACATGCTAAGAGCTTACCTAAACTAATATAGATGTATTTTTTTTATAAAAAGTAAGAAACTATTAAGACCTAGGATAGTGATTTGAAATTTAGACTAATGACAAAGCATAATCTTCACTTTTAAAACACAAGTGTTGAACTTGAAAGGATAGTAATGATTAATTAGGCATTGACCTGTTTCATTTGATCATATTCAAAATAAACTTGAAAATCTCTATACTTTTAATAGACTTATGAGATCATGTCGAGCACAAGTTCATTTATCATATCAAAAATAAAACATTAAAACAAATCTATGGACATCAATCATGGATATAAAACCAACTTGTTTATCCTTAATATGACATTCAAGGAAGGACCTAATTAATGATTTACAATTTATTGGTGTAAATTCATAAGCCAATTTTAAGTGAAATGAAAAAAAATACAAATTACTTATCATATTAAAGAAACAAAATAAAAATAAACTCACACATGTCTATATTTACATATTGAATCAGCTCTTTACCTTTAATGCAACACTTGAGGGAGGACCTGATTAAGGATTTATTATTCCTAAACTAATTGTGAGTGAAACGAGAAATAATACAAATCACTTACCATGTTAAGGCAAAAATAAAAAAAATAAAAAAAATTCATGCGTGTCAATATTTACATATAGAATCAACTTGTTTACTTTTAACGCAACGTATACGGAATGGCCTAATTAAGGATTTGCAATTCTGAGGTCGACTTTGAGTGAAATAAGGAAAAATACAAATTACTTATTATATTAAAGCAAAAACATGAAAATAAATTCACACATGTTAATATTTACATATTGAATCAACAAGTTTACCTTTAATGCAACATTCAATGAATGACCTATTTAAGGATTTTTAGTTCATCGGCCAATTTTAAGTGAAACAAGGAAAAAAAAAATAAAAAACACAAACAAATTCACACGTGTCAATATTTATATATAAAATCAATTCATTTACTTTTAATGCCACATTTGAGGAAAAACTTAATTAAAGATTTACAACAATTAGGCTAATTTTGAGTGAAATGAGGTAAAATACAAATCACTTATCATAGTAAAGCAAAATAAATTAATTAATTAATTTACAAATGTCAATATTTACATATAGAATCAATTTGTTAACCCTTAATACAACATCCAAGGAAGGACCTAATTAAAGGTTTAGAATATCTACGCTAATTTTAAGTGAAATGAAGAAAAATACAAATTGTTTATCATATTAAATAAAAAAACACAAAAATAAATTCACACATGCTAATATTTACATATAGAATCAACATGTTTACTCTTAATACAACTTTCAAAGAAGGACTTCATTAAGGATTTACAATTCATGTGCTAATTTTAATTGAAACAAGGAAGAATACAAATCACTTATTATATTAAAGTAAAAAACATGAAAATAAATTTGCACGTTTCAATATTTACATATAGAATCTACTTATTTACTCTTAATACGACATCTTAAGGGGAACTCAATTAATAATCTACAATTTTTAAGTTGATTTTGAATAAAATGAAAAAAACATACAAATCACTTATCATATAAAGCAAAGAAAATGAAAATTAATTAACGCATATCAATATTTACATATAGAATTAACTTGTTAACCCTTAATATAACATACGAGGAAGGATCTAATTAAGGGTTTTTAATTTCTATCAATTTGGAGTGAGACAAGGAAAAATACAAATTATTTATTATATTAAAGCAAAAACATGAAAATAAATTCACACTCATCAATCAAACAAGAAAACACACACACACACACACACACACACACACACACACACACACATATATATATATATATATATATATATATATATATATATCACACTAAGATCAAATCGTTACATGTTAGATAATGTTAAAAAGTAATATAAATCATATTTTAGCACTTCATCTAACAGTTTATGATATTGGGTTGAGATAGTTCTTTAACATAGTATCAAAACCTTGATGACCAAGTTGTTACGGGTTTAAATCTCATTACCCTTATTTATTTGATAAAAATTAAGCACACGATAATATGGACTTGTACAAGTTTCAAGCCCAATAGATTTTCACTTAAGGGGGTGTTAGAGAATAATATAAATCATATCTTGAAATCTCATCTAATAATTTAAGCTATTGGGTTAAAATAAATCATTTTATTTCTTTGCTCCCAACCTATATACGATATTAATTAGCAACCTTATTAATTACCAACCTTATTTACATATAGTTCTGTTTTTGGAGTTTTGTCTGGTGATGTAAAAAAGTTGTTATGAGTGGATTTATATGGTTGGTGCGTCGAGGAGATGGGGGAGTTGATATGATGGAGGGAATATCACTAGCCGCGTGATGAAGTTTAACACTAGTCGCGTGATGAAGTTTACGATGAGAGGTGGAAGAAGAAAAAGGGTAGTTGCTAGGTTTTTATTTTAAGAGAGAGAGTTTTTTTATTTGATTATTTTCTGTTCTAAACAGTTTTTGTGCTTCTTCTCTTTTTTTCTTTTTTTTCTTTTTGTTCTCCTTTTCTATATTTCTCTCTACTATAGGCCATAATTTATTATGTTGAGCATCCTAGAAAATAAAATTCAACAATTAATTGAATTGTCTTTTTTATCTCTCTCTCTTTTTTTTTTCCTTAACTTCAATGATATTCATAATTGAGGATTGTCTAAATATCTTCATTGAAACTTTCCATGTCAGGTTAACTACAATTTTTCTATTTTCTTCTTCTTGAATCTTTGGTTCGTGGAAGATGATCCTTTTTTTTTTTTGTTAATATTTGAATTCTTTCTATTTGATCTTCCATTATGTTGATCCATCTCATTTTCTTATTATTTCACTCCTTATTCTTCTTTTCTTTTATTTATTAGTTTATAAGTACTTGTCACACAATAATAAAATAAGCAAAAATGTCAAAGATTATGAAATGACTGTAAATTGATTAAATTGCATTGATAAGACATTTTTTTATATTTTTTAAAATATTTTGGAAAATGAGGATAAAAAATAGGTTATCATTAATATTATAAGTTTTTTTATACGATATTTACATACTTTTATATTGGTGTATTTTCTCAAATATTATTTTAAAAATCTTTCACTCTTATTTGTCTTTATTAGTTCATATTTTCTTTTATATTACGTTTAAAAAACAAATTTAGATGAAAACACTCTTGTAACTATCCAAAAGAAAAATTAATTTTAAGAAACAAAATAAAAAATAATATTTTTATTTTTAATAAAATAAAATATTTGAAATCCTAAGAAAAAAAACCAAGAAAACATAAAAATATTATACAAAACTGGAAAAATTCCTAGAAAAAAAAATAAATTTGAATAATTTACAAAAACAAACAAACCATATTCATAAATACTAATAAATATAAATATATCTATATCAGTAAAAATAAGCTCTTTAAACTCGTTAGTTTTCAATGATTTATTTGTTGTTTATGGATTATTTAATTATTTCAGGATTTTCCAAGTTTTAACTTTCCTAGGTATTAAATTTGTTTTTCATTTCCTAGATTCTTTTGAATATTGTTTTAAGTTTCTTTATCATTAATTTCAAGTTTTGAAAGTTAATCTTTCTCTCAATTATTTACAAGACTTTTTAGTTCAAAAGGTAGAAAAAGTACATATTAAATAAAATATGAACATACAAGATATATGATAGCGAAGAATTCTTAAAAACAAATTGATACTCTAAAAAATTGACATGATTTATTTAAATATAAATACACACATAATACAAATTTTAGTTTTGAAGGCAAAATCACTAGAAAAATAAAAAGAGCATGAAAAATATAAATAATATGAAATTCAATCAATGCGTAGCAAAATCTACATAAGATTATTTTAAAAAAATTTAAAGCCAAAATGATAGAACCTTCTTACAAACGAAAGACACAATTAACATGCTAATTTTATTTATTTTAGTTGGAAAGAGGCATCGAGCCTCGCCATCAATTTTGAAGGTTGCTGTCAATGAGAATGGACATGGTGACTTTTATATGTTATAAAGTCAAGAAAGAAAGAATAGAATAAGAAAGATAGTGGAGAGGTCACAAGAATAAAAGTCTATTTAGGAATTTTAAAATATTATTTTTGTTAAATTTTTTTTTTTTTATGTATTTAGATTATTTTGATATATTTATTTTAAAAATAATATTTAAAAAATAAAAAAATAATAATTTTAATGTATTTTTAAATAAAAAATATTTTAAACTATAATCGCTATTACAATCTCAAATATACACTAAATAAATAAAAAATCCTAAATAAAAAAAATATGTGTGAATTTGCAATTAAAAAAATAAAAATTAGGAGCTTTTTTTTTTTTAACATGTTTTTGCTTTTTTATTTTTCAAGTGATTTTTCTTTCAAGATCAAATCTTCGATATTTATCTTTATAAGGAATCATGTAATTTGTCTTAAGAAATTAATTAATAAATTATCTAAACTTTTGTTGGGAAATTAATGTATACTTTTCAGTACTTGACACTTGCAAATATTTGGGAAGGTATGAAACAATATTCAGCGTTAAGAATAAAACAAAAAATGAACACTTCAAAAAAGAAAATTCTTAAGTAGTTGACACGTTAGAATTTAAACAATAATTTAATTAAATCGAACTTAATATATATTTTAACTGATTCTTTCAATCTTTTAACCCCAAAATAATTGTCAAATAACTGGATTTTGGTGGACAATATAAGAATTTGAGTTTAATTTTTTCTTTCTTCCTTGAGAAAATCCAAACCCATAAACCATGGCTTCTCATGCTACAAATCCAACGTATGAAGTGAGCTTTTCCTGCAAAGAGAGAGGTATTGGGTTAAAGCCCATGAAAGACCTTTTGATAGGCCAAAGCCTACCTTGTCTGTTGCTATTGGGTCTGCTACCTCCTCTACCCTTTTTTTTTTTTTTTTTTTTTTTCTCTTTTCTGGTCTCAAGCATTGTTTTAAAAAACCCTAAATAGTGATTCGAGCATCTATTTTACTTTAAACTAAATTAGGTGTCACTTAAAAAAAATATTTTATTTTAAAAACAAAGTAGGATACCATATGTTTGTAACCAAAAAATACTACTTATTATTGGATCTATTCGTTAAAATTAAAATGATAATTTTTCATTATTTGTTTGTTTTTTTTTAAAACCACATATATCAAAGATATTAGTGTTTTTCATATATATATATATATATAACCGGATTTAATATTATTTTTTTTAAATATGAATTACTCTAAAAACACGACAAACAAGTATTTACACATGCCATAAAAGTTTAAAAGTTATAAATGATTTAATATATGGAAATTACAAAAAAAAAAAAAAAAACCTTCTATGCTATCATGAAATTACAATCACACCTAAAAGTATAAATATATTACAAAACCTCTTTTAAGTCCAAGTGAATATTATATATATAAAAAAACCCTTTTATCCAAAATACCCCATTATAGTTTTTAATAATTCTCTTAACATTAAAGGCATTCTGGCTATAAAGGGGTTTTGTAAAATTCTCAAACTTTTGGGTGGTTATTGTAATTTCATAATATTTCAAGAGGGATTATCATAATTTATTTTTTAATTTAGTATAAATAACATATATCTATTAAGATATTTTTAGTATATTACCAATCTCACTAATGAGAATGGTAAAATTCAAACAACTAGTATTTAGTTACTTTAAATATTTATAATTATATTTCAATAACCAATTAATTATCAAATAATGTTTTTATCCAACAACACACATCGTACAATGTAATATTGTCATTATGTCTTAGAATGTTAACCTAAGATTGCATGAGAACAAGTTTTATCTATATCTTTAATGTGTGTGTATAATATAAGAGTGTTTTTTTTTTTTATCAGGAAGCAGTTTTTCCAATATCAAAGTATTATTATGCTTAGTGTTGCAATTTTTGGGCCTTGCATCTTGTCATCTTTGATCTTAAACAACTTGTGTATAGGTTATAGACTTGTCATATTTAGAGATGGCAACAACATAGGTAAAGAGAATTAATAAATAATATAATAAGAAAGCATTAAAAAAATATGGTATATGTAAGAAAACCATATTGGAACTACAATAAGGTGGCTTAGTGGTTTCCGACAACTCGTAAATAAAATCTTAAAGGTATTGAGGGTGGTCATCGATCTTGTTGAGACCATTATAAAATCTCTCAACTTTGTTATATTGTAGGTATAATACAAACATCCAAAACCTTTTAAATGAGAATATGAAAAAGGTTTGAAAAATAAAACTTTATAAGGATATTTTCCTTCAAGTAAAGGAGATGGTGTATGATTGATTAAATATGTGGTAGTAAGAACTATTAATTTAATATACTCTATAGCCAATTGATTAGTTACATATGATATTATTATATTCTTGTAAAAATATATTTATTATTAATAAAAGTTTAATTTATCGTTAATATTCATGTGATATTAAATTAATGAATCTAGTGTAAAAATAAAATATATGGGACAAAAATACTTTGTAAAGAAAATTATAAAATTATTATATTTATGAAATTTATATTGCATCAAAACATTGTTCTTAAAATATTCCTGGTCGATTCTCTCTTAAATATTGAACATGCATTAGAGCTATAAAGACTAATACATATTATGTTCTTTTCTTTATGAAATGAAACAATTGTTCTCATAAGTTAAGGTATAAGGAATATCTAGAACTAATGTGTAGGTGCATGAGATCCATATGTGACAATCATCCCTGTCTATGGAAAGACTCACATGATGGTTATGTAACTTATCATTATACTTAAGATCAGTAAGTCATTTTATATAAAGAATGTTATGTTTCAATCCCGTTACATGTTATTTTAATCAAGATAACGAAAGGATAGAAATTGAGTATAACATTAACTATATAAATGTACTTGAGTGATTAAGAGATGATTCATCACTCTAGGTGAATTAGAAAAAATATTTCATCTATTCTTAAATAGTATTAACTGAGAAATCCTTAGCCAATATGGAATGAGATTTGAAAAGAGTTTCAAATCTTATTCAAATGATCAATGACTATTATGTATGATTTAACATGATAAACATACTTCATATTTTAATGTTAAATCGCAACATTATTTATGAAAAGATATTAATTACACTAAAAAACAGGTCACTAAAAGGTTAAGTCAAATCATTAATAACTTTTCTAATATTTATGGGATCAAGACACATTGCTAGACGATGTACCTGATCTTTAATTAAAAATTAATCAATTGTTTAATTTATAATAAATTAAATTATTTTATTTTATTTAATTAGAATTATAATTTATATTTGGACCAACATATTAGGAACCTAATGGGTCATATACATTAAGAACCATTAGTCAGAAATTAAACTGTGATGATTTAATTAAGTATGACTTAATTAAGTATGACTTAATTAAAATATATTTTAGAAATTAAGAACTAATTAATACAAGGATTATATTTCTAGACCTAGAAAAATCAAGGACTTGATTGAGTTAATTTCTAAAAAATTTCTAAATTAATATATGAATATTGTTCAGGGACAAATTAATATTTTGCTAATTTATAAAGTTTTTTAGATTTTTCTAAGTTGTAAGCTACACCTTTTATTTTTTAATGATTGTTTGTTAGACATAAAAAGTTCAAAAACACAGAATTAGAGCTAGCATTATAGACAAAAGAATCCATCTCTCCTAAATAGGGATTTAGGAGATCTTTTATGGGTGGTTCATGTGAATTATCATTGGAGACCAGACAATTGCACGACTTATAATTTGCGTTAACTCGATCTTTAAAGAATTACACAAAGCTGAAAAAAGATCAGATTTTCAGGTAATAAATCCTTAAAAAACTCTAGATCTATTTAACGGGATCCTGAGGACTTCCGAATAATTTTGTTTCATAGTTTTTATCGCATGTATGATATTCAAGAGCCCAACAAGAACACATTCTCCTTAAAATTTTATAGGTAAACCAAATAAAAAATAAAGTTCATGTTATCTTTAAAAGATTTTGATGTGTACATTCAACAATCTTATTTTATTATGAAATATAAATATATGATTACTGATGTAGTATGCCATGATTATTTTTTAAAAAATATTTCATATTGTTAAAAGTCAATTCATGTCCATTGTTACATTTAACTTACTTAATAGTCAGATTAAAATGAGTTTTGACCGTATAATAAAAGGCAATGAGAAAAATAAAAAAAGTCAAATTTGTGATGCATCAAAGCTTTCAGTATAATAAGTACAATTATTAACATTAGTAAAAAAAAAAATAGAACTTAAATGAGATTAATGAACCATGTTTTGTGAGTTTTATATGTAAGTTTTTTTGTGGTCTATTTTGATGATGTTTAGATTTATAGCAATAATATAAAAGAGCATGTTAAATATTTAAGAAATGTATTGGTTGTTTTGCAAAAAGAATGTTTATATGTTAATTTGAAAAAAAATATGACTTTTGCATGGAAAAAAGATTGTGTGTTTAATTATTCTATATGTGAATTACTAGTTTGTGGAGTTCATAGGGATGGATTAATGGGATACTTTGGGGTTGTTAAGACTTTAAATTCTTTGCATGAGAACTTATATTGGCCTAAGATGAAAAGAGATGTGTAAGGAATTTGTGATAGATGTATAAGCATGTAGACAAGCTAAGTTTAAAGTTTTATCTTATAATTTATATACTCATTTACTAGTGTATAATAAACCTTGGGTTGATACATCTATTAATTTTATGCTTGGTTTGCCTAAGTAAAAAATGAATAGGGATTCTATTTTTGTAATTTTAGATAAGTTTTCTATGATAACATATTTTGTATACTGTCATAAAATTGATAATGTAACTAACATAGTAGACTTATTCTTTTAGAAGATAATTCAGCTCTATAGAGTACTTGATAGCATTATATCTGATCATGATGTTAAATCTTTTAACTATTTTTGAAAGGTTTTATGGGGGGTAAATTAGAAACAAAATTGTTATTTTTTACTACTTATCATTCATAAATAGATTATCAAACTAAAGTAGTTAAATATGACTTTAACTATATTTTTAAGAACTATCATTCAATTTTTTTTTTGAAAAATTAAAAAAACTACTTGTCATTCATTGAATTTGTTTATAATATGAATTTATGTTTTACTACTAATCATTCTCCTTTTAAAATTATCTATAACCTTAATCATCCGACTCTTTTGGGTTTATTTCCTTTACTTATTGATGAAAGTGCTAGTACTAATGGCAATAGAAAAAGACAGATAATAAAGGCTCTTCATGAGAATATATATGAACAATAAGCATTCAAAGCTAATAAAAGGAGACAAAAGAGTTATTTTTTAACCAAGTAATTGCGTTTAGGTGCATATACAAAAAGAGAGATTTTCTAAACAAAGTAGATCTAAGTTGATGCTGAGAGAACATGGACCATTTCAAATCCTTGAAAGAATTAATGATATTATCTATAAAGAAGATCTACCAGGCGAGAATGATGTTAGTGCTACTTTCAATATTTCATATCTCTCATTGTTTGATATAAGTGATGATTCATGGATAAATTTTTTTGAGGAGATAGAGGATGATACAATCAAGACTACAACAAAAGATCCATCAAAATATTTATTGCAAGTTCCAATTAAACCATTTATGAGATCAAGGGTAAAGAAGTTCAAAGATGCATTCAATGGGCTTATTTATAGTATTTAGATCAAGGTGAACTTCAAGGAGCCTACATCTTTAACAAGTAATAATCAGATCTTGGTTAATCTAATATATCTATAACAGGAGTATTATCCATCTACAACATCGGCTTAATTATTTTGCAATAGTGGGCTAATTAAGTTAAGCATTAAAGGCGATTTTGGATTTATTTTTTCTAATAAATAGTTATACTCTAACAAGCATAATTTTTTATCATATTATTGACTCAGTTTGAAAGTTTATAAGAAGTTTTCAGACGTCTTGTTTTACATTGGAT
Source organism: Populus tomentosa (assembly GCA_018804465.1). Classification (NCBI taxonomy): domain Eukaryota; kingdom Viridiplantae; phylum Streptophyta; class Magnoliopsida; order Malpighiales; family Salicaceae; genus Populus; species Populus tomentosa. The sequence continues at coordinate 4,483,545 of CM031981.1, forward strand.
TAAATATTTAGAGAAATCGGACATCGAAAAGGCCTTGCTATAAGGCTAAAAACCTACTATGCAAGAATTATATTAGTTTCCTAGTTAATTTGGAATTATTTTTTCTATTTTATTTAGAACTCTTTTACTATTTTTTAGAATTTTTTAGGATGTTTTTCTATTATAAAAATAGTTATTTAGCTTGTATTTAGGGTTTTTTTTTTTTACAAACTTTGGTTTCAACAATTAATATTTTGTGTGAGGATTTGTTCAAATTTTTTGGTTCTTCATTGAACTACTATGACTAATTTCAAACACGATCTTAGGTTCTTTTAAAAAATCAATTTGAGTATGAATTTATAAATTTTTATATCTACTGGCATCACATTAATTTGTGAATGTGTGAACAATGATTTTGCCACCTCTCTTAGTTTTTTATTAATACAATACATGTTTCTTGGTTTAATTGATGACATGGCATACTAGAGTTACACTAGTTTCTTGTAATATATAAAACTTAAATGTAACATATATCAATCGAGTCACTTGCTTATAACATTATAAATAGATGAAAACCTCAATTAATAAAAATTAAAACCATGATATGCTTGTACAAGAAAATGTTCGGCTTTGTACAAGTTGCAAAATCATTGAAATATTGTTCTTTGCCTTGCTTGACCTTGCTAACCACGACACAAAACAAGCTAGCAAGAAAGTTTATATACAAATGAAAAAAATAATAATTCAGATAGATGGTACCGTTCTATCAAGAAGTTGGTGCTTCCCTGTCTTTGTATCCAAATAACCTTTTTTTTCCCCTTTTGGGAATAAGAATGACAATTATTCAATTAATGGATATGAACATCACAACTACTTCTCTTGTAATTTGTTTAATTATCCCTTTTAGTCAACTATTAAAATACTTTTAAATAATACTCAATTAATCATATGTATTTTCTTTTTCACAGCCTTAATTCCAAGACATATAGCTAGCAAATAGCGAGGAGGGCTAGATTTGTGTAAAACACCGCCCTAAGAAGGCGTAGATGGGATGCGAAACTGCCAAGAAAACAAATAAATTTAGGTAATGTAAAGCTAAGCACCTTTATAACCAACCCAACTACCCTTTTATCTCCTTCGTACTTCCCGAGGAAGCCGGCTTTTAATCCCAGTAAGGATCTTTGATTTCTTTTTGGTTTGAAATAATAGTGTTTGCAAATGATGTTTTATCATATATATTTTTTGTTTAAGATTAATTTTGTATGTTTTTAGATTGTTTTGATGTAAAAATAAATTTTTTAAATAAAAAAATATATATTAATGTATTTTTTAAAAACTATATTTAAAAAAAATAATTATCCAAAAAATAATTTTAGATTTATGTTTTGCCTTATCATTTATGTGCTCAATAATATGTCCAAATTTAGACAACTAAGTCAGGTTACTTTATCCTTTAATGACTACCCTATATGGAAGAAAAATGGAATTATAAATATATATTCTTTAAAAATATTTAATAGTCAATTACATATATTTTTTTATTCAATGCACTAGAAATATCAGGAGTAATTATAATTTGTAATGGTCCATAGAAAATCACAACATCTAAAAGTGACGACCCATCTCATCGTACCGTACAAAACTTGCTTTCAAACATTATTCAATGAGTTGCAGGTGTTGACTTTTACATTGGATAGAAATCCTGTGTCTCCATGACCTTTTACATATGCTTATCAATTTTAATCTGACGGCTCACCTTCCCTACTGACCGTTGATCTAACTGGATTCAAACGAACCTCGAGTAAAAATCAATAGGAAATTGATTGTCCACGATTAGAAAATTAATATTAATATTAATTATTTTATTTTATAAATGTTTTTTCACCGTAGAAATGTCACAGTTGGATTTTTCTTCAATTTTTTTACTATTATGGTGGTAAATATATAATTTTCAGTGGTTTCTTTAGAGAAAACAAGCTTTTTTATATTTTTTTCTCTTTATATTTGATATTTTTATCATTTTATACTTGACTTATTTATCACAATTTTTTATCTTATCTTTATTTTTTGAATTTTTATTTTATTTTATTTCTTATAATTTTTCAACATTGTACCATTTTTTTACTACATTAAAAATAAGCTTGAGATCTTATAGAATTTTTATTAACGCATATGATTTTTAATATATTTATTATATATATTTATTGACTTTTTGATGCACATATATGTTTTTTACTTCATGTCACAAAAACACATTAATAATACCTAAATGTTAGTTTATTGGCATTAGAAAAATAATTTGTCAGGTAGACGCATTAACACCTTTTTTTAATTATCACAAATAGTTCTTGATTTATTTAATTAAATATATGAATAAACTTTTTTTTATTTATAATTAGGATTTTTGTCTTAAAAAAACACATTTAAAAAGCTTACATATTTCCTTTCAAAAAAGCTATCCGATCCGCAAAGAAGTACATATAAAATAACTATTAAAAATCTAAAAGATATGGCCACAACATTATACACGTATACATTGTTCATCCTCTCATATTTTATTATAGACCCATTATTAAAAAAAATTTCAATTTGATACTTAATTTTTTTTTGTGCAATCACATCCTTTTGAGGTCAAATTCAAGGACAATTCAATCAAATTTGTTGACCAATGACAAAATTAAAAGACAAGGGACCAAAAAAGAAAAGATGTCATAAATGAGTGATGGTCTCAAAGTTCATACAAAAAGTTTAATTAATCCTCAAACTTTACAAATTATACATATTCAGTCCCTCAATGTTTTTTCAATTCAAATTTAGTACAAAAAATATATATTTTTTTATTTTTTTAGTCCCTAATTTGAGAAGGGAGAGAGGGAGAGATCCCTAGATTTAGGTGGTGTTGAGAGAAAAATATCATTGACATTGATTCAAGCCACTAAAATAATCGATTTTTGTGTCAAATAATTTTATTTGACAAAATGAATTCAACTTAGGCTTTTATTTTTATTTTTTTACCTTGAGTACCTAAAAAAACAAACATGAGCTTGAGAATATTTTTGTTTTGGTTTTTGAGATGTTTTTTTTTTTTTCGGGTTTTTAAGGTCATGGATGAATTTATCAAGATTGTTATAGTGTTTGTCTAGGTGTTTTTTGGTAAAAAATAAATTGAATAATTTTTAAGGTAAAAAAATTCAGTCTTGATTTTCTAATCACCACAGCAATCAACTGGGCTAAGTTAGGCATCACACTTAATTTTTTTTCAAAAAAACATTAGTGTCATTAGCCCCAATTATATATATATATATATATATATATATATATATATATATATATATATATATATAATGGGCCCATGCTTAGGCTTGCCTTTACAAGCCCGTGCACAAGACCTCTTAAATAGGCCATGCCCGGTGGCGTTTTAACTCCTTTTGTTTTGTTTTGGTAATTTTGGTTTTTTTAAAAAAGCATGCATTTTACATGTATTTTTTCTAAATGTTTTCTTAATTTATATTTAAATTAATATCTCTTATCACTATTTTTTTTATTTAATATTTGTTTAAAAAATTGTGGTTGTTTTTTTAAGTATTTTGTATGTATTTTATTTTTAATAGATTTTTCTAATTCATTTATAATTTTTTATGTTTTATATAATTAAACTTTATTTTAAAAATAAAAAATTATTTATTTTTGGATATTATTTCTAATAAGTGTAATATTACGAGATATTTTTTCCCTTTGATTTTATTCAATTAATTTTATATGTTTTTATTTCTACCATCATTTAATTAAATAAAAAATAATTTTAATAATAGAGTCATTAATTATAATTGTGTAAATAAACCGTGTTATGATATCAAATATCTAGATATAAATTCGCTTTTTAACTTTTCCAGATGCATATTTATTTTATCGTTTATAAAACTATTATAAACATAGATGATTTTGATTTGTTTAATTAGACGTATACATAAAAGTTTTTAATCTATACTTGATATGTTTTATGTAAATAAATATATATAAAAAGCCTATGTTTAATTTTTTTATTGGTTAAAAAAATATTTGAATACAATAAAATAGCTAGTATTGACCATGTTGGTGACAACTTTTACTTCAAAGGTGAAAAATCAGCTCAATTAGCTTTTGTGTTCCCATTTTTTAAAGAAATAAAAATTAGTTAGGAGAAAATGATAGTTATTTTTAGTGAAAATAATCAGTTAGTGCTTCAATTTAAGTAAGTAAAAAATAAAAAAAGAAATAAGTAAATGTAAACAGATAGGAGTACTATTTACTGGATCCCAAAAATTAAGCCAAAAAATAATTAATTGTCCTAAACGAAACAATTAACTAATCCAACAGTCCCCTAATCATGACCGCTACCCCTTTCTCCTCATCGGTGTCCACTCACTGTCTTTAGGTATCAAGACAGCAACAGCAGCAACAACAATAATAAAAAATAATAATAGCGATACTAATAAAAAATCAAAAACCAACCAACAAATTCTTTCTTCAGTTTCAATTCAAAGAAATCTCTCTTCTACTTCGTCTTCTTCCTAAAAAAATAAAATAAAAATAGAAGCACACCTTAGCAAGCTTCAAACAAACTCAACAGACACCTCTCCTTTCCTTCTCATCTCACAAATCCTCCACTTTCTCTCTCTAAACTAAACTCTACCACTTTAGAGAGAGAAAGAGAGCCACGAAAAATGAAATTCTCCTTGCTACAGCAGAGCTACAACAACCGCCGAAGCGGCAGTTTCAGAGGATCATCTGCGCCGTTAGATTCATCACCGGACAACACAATCAAATCACCAGCCGCTATTTTCTGGCTCTTTTTACATGGCATTTGTTGTCTCATCAGTCTCGTCCTAGGCTTTCGCTTCTCTCGTCTCGTTTTCTTCTTCCTCTTCTCTACCTCCACGACCACAACTCTCTATGTAACGACACCGTTTCACCCTCTCAGCAAAACATCCGACATTTCCAATCCCTTAACCAATAGTGCTAATGATCTTCCGGTGATTAACAAAACGGTGAGTTCGAGAGTTGTTGTCGGGCGGCACGGGATCCGGATCCGGCCATGGCCGCACCCGAACCCGAGTGAAGTAATAAAAGCGCATCAGATAATAGAGAGAGTTCAAAGAGAGCAGAGTAATCAATTCGGTGTGAAGAGTCCTAGGAGTCTTATCGTAGTCACGCCTACTTACGTGCGGACTTTCCAGACGTTACATATAACTGGTGTTATGCATTCTCTGATGTTGCTCCCCTACGACGTCGTCTGGATCGTGGTGGAGGCCGGTGGGGCCACTAATGAAACAGCATTGATTATTGCCAAATCCGGCGTTAAGACTCTTCATATTGGATTTAATCAGAAAATGCCGAATTCTTGGGAAGGAAGGCACAGATTGGAGACTAAAATGCGGCTTCGCGCTTTGAGGTTAAGTTTTTTTTTTTTTTTTCGCAGTCAACTTTAAAGTGAACTGAATTGCTGATTAAAAATAATGGATTTACTATTTTATTTATTTTAATGTAAAATTTTGGTTGCTGTGGAACAGAGTTGTGAGAGAGGAGAAGATGGATGGAATAGTGATGTTTGCGGATGATAGTAATATGCATAGTATGGAGCTGTTTGACGAGATACAAAATGTGAAGTGGTTTGGTGCGGTTTCAGTTGGGATTCTTGTTCATTCAGGTGGTGCTGATGAGACGTTATTAACTGCTGCTGCTATGGTTGACAAGGAGGCGGAAGAAAATTTGCGTAATCCAGTAGTGCCTGTTCAGGGTCCGGCTTGTAATGCTTCTAACAAATTGGTTGGTTGGCATACGTTTAATTCGTTGCCGTATGAGGGGAAGAGTGCGGTATATATTGATGACAGGGCTACGGTGTTGCCTAGGAAGCTGGAGTGGGCTGGGTTTGTGTTGAATTCGAGGCTTCTTTGGAAGGAAGCTGAAGATAAACCAGAATGGGTTAAGGATATGGATTTGGTTGATGAGAATATAGAGAATCCTTTAGCTCTGCTGAAGGATCCTTCCATGGTGGAGCCACTTGGGAGCTGTGGGCGACAAGTTTTGCTCTGGTGGCTCCGTGTTGAGGCTCGTGCTGATAGCAAATTCCCTCCAGGGTGAGTTTTTCTTATTCTTTGTATTGCTGATTTTTTCAGTATTGCGATGGGCTGCCTGTCTTGACTAGATAATATCAATTGGAATAAGTTTGCGGTTATCTTTAGCATTGTCTATTCATTTTAATTGTTCAGTGTCTAATTTCACAAATTTGTAGACAGTGAGGTCCAGGAAGTTATATCATAGGAGGGCGTACATTAGAATTTTTGTGTGAACTTCTATTGTGCTGCTCCTGTGTAATTTTGGGCTACAGTTAGTCAACAAGTTACACCTCAAGTGTCATAGCTGGGAAGGATAGTTTCCAAAAAAAAAAAAACCAAAAAATTAAAGAAGAAAAGAAAGAGAAACCTAAAGAAATTCTGTAAAGTAACTTGTCTGCCAATTTATGCCACCCAACCTGTGACATTGTATTGAAACATAATTATAAATGGAACATATCCTTCTACTACTTCAGGTAGGCAGGGTTGTTTTGAAATATTGATGATTTGGGACTCATACCCCCCACAACAACTGTTGACATGCCTTGAACGTAAGCATCTTAGGCAGGCTGTTTTTGGTTCTTGGACCTGTGGTATAGTACATGACATTGTGTAGAAAACAGAAAAGAAGAACGGCTCCTTGCTGAAAAATTCTCCTCCTTGTTATTGTGTCAATTAGGCATGCTGCTATTTATGTCACACCCCTAAAATTGAGCATAGACATGCCCGTATCATTAAGCATTCCACCCTAGATAATACAAAGGCTAACTTTACAAGGTTCATCAAAAACCACAAATGCTAAACCAAAAAGTCTTAAATATCTTCATTTCAAAATGATCACTTAACACTATGAAGTCTTAAACATGATAAAATCATACAAAAGAGAAAGTACTTCAAATTTTTTTTATTACAAGTCTTTAAAACTATTAACAATGAATGTCTAACAAGAAGTTAAAATATATCCTTCATTAAACAAAAATCCTTCAGCTCAGCTAACAACTAAATTGGTAATGTAAACTCCATAGCTCAGCTAACAACTTAAATCGGCAATGTAAAATCCATAGCTCGAAACTCTCTAGCACCTCACTTTAATCCTCTACCTATCTAGAGAGGGAAAAGAAGGGGTTAAGCTAACAACAATTTAGAAAGTAAAGCTCCACACACACACACACACACACACACACACACACACACACACATGATTGACAATAATGAAACAATAACTTAAAATAATTAAAAAAAAGTTAATAGTTCATAAAACATACCATAATACAAGTCATCAATGGATGCTTTTACTTGGCATTCCATAAACATGACTTTACTCTCAGATCAAATTATTATTGCCATATTATACCTGTGATCAGGCCATTAGTCGGCTATTACAAACCACTATTGTAACCCCTAGGCAAGGGTCATTGATAATTATTCTAACCCATTGGTGGAACATTAAAACTAGTTTTAGTGTTGATTACCCCACTCACTAGAGACCATTACTTTATTCATAGCCATTTGAGAACCATTAAGAAGCCATTTACAATTCCATTCCAAAACACTTTCTTTCATTAGATATAGTTTATAAACCATCCTTACAAAAATTCCATACCATGCATTCACAAATATCACATATAAGAAAATTAATTTGAACATTGCATGTGCTTGATCTTTTTTTAAAGAAAGTAATACATATAGTAGAGGAGAAATGCACATTTAAGAAAAATATTTATTACGTTTAAAAATAATAGATTATGTGAAGATTTAATTTACCTCCAGTGCTTAAACAACCGAAGTACAAAATCTCAACTCTAACAACCTATTCACAAGCATATAATCCGTTAAAATCCCTCCAACACTTGATTATAATAAAATATCAACTACACACTGCCTAATAAATTGACCATAACTCCTAGAAAATCTAGAATCTCATTTTGCTTTTTTGATTGTAAACTAGTCTTAATTGTTCCATTCATATATAATTCACCTAATAATTCCTTTAAATAGAAATTATAATAAGCTCCAAAATCATTCCTCGAGGTTATTGTCAGACAACCTGCACTTTCTTAACTATTTTTACCATAACTATTTGTACAAAAATCGGATTAAGGCACCATTTATGGTTAGAAACTAGATAGAATAAGATTTTCTTATGTATAAGATTTGGGTAAAAAATTGCATCTATTCAACACAGTTTTTGGGCCGAACAGAAGCCTATGTCAAACAATTAAACTGACAATTTCTCACGTTTATACCTAATTGTTAACCTAATAATTAAGCATGCTTTATTCATTTTACAATATCATAAAATCTATCATACTTATTATATTTCAAGTTATTCCAAAATACATATCTAGTTAAAGAACCAATCACTTTTTTCATAGTATACTCCTTAAAGTTCCAAATATAACCATTTCTTACTGAAAGAATAAAGGGGCAGTTGTGGGAAAAATGAGTTGGAACTGTGTTTATTGAGTTTTCTTAAAATGCGTGTGAAGTCAAACAGGACGCTCTTTGTGAGAGGGAGGGAGTAGTATTCATCTTTTGGTGAAAAAATATAGACTCAAGGCTACTGGAAAATGTGAACAACTAGATGTCTGAAGTATAGGCTTTAGAATGATTGTTTTGTTAAATGTTGATGAAATGGATCACATTCATCTTTTATTGCTACTGAAAGAGATTGTTGGTACCTGGGCTCACTTAGAGGTTAATAATAGTTGGTGAGAGCTTGAGAAACACTCAAGAGAATTTAGCCTTTCTTCATTGTACTGAATATATTTTTGAGAAGTCCGACACTCACCTTTCTTCATTCTTAAGGGACCTAGGGCACTACAGATGTCAAACACTGTTGCATGTGTCTATTGATCCAAATCCCATTATCCTAGGCATTCTAGGAGCTGCACAAACCTGCCTCATTTATTTTGTAGACAGGCTTTTCATAATCGGCATATGCTCTTTATGTTGAAAACTTCTCCTTCCTTTACCTATATCCCATTAGTTTAGGGCTTTAGGCTTCCAAGATTAGTATGGGTTTTCCAATGAAATACTTCGGCCCTAGTGATGTGTGTTTACCTGGTTGGGTGTCACTAAGTATGGTCTTAGACTCTTACTGATACCATTCTGGGCCTTGCATTGCAATTTCATTGCTGAGGCCATCCTGACATGGCCCTTTATAGTTGTCAAACCAGTTTACTTCTTTGGATCTAATTGTAAATATGTCACCCAACCAATATTGTGAAATCAGTTATATTCCTACCAGTACCTTTTTTGTTAAAATTGCCTATGGAAGGAATAATTGATATCATTACATTAGTCTGGGGCCAGCTTTGTAACTAGACTGTATATACATATAGTAAATGTGTTTATAAAGACAATATTAACAATAATGGCAACAGCAACAACACACACATCACTTCCTTTGGTGCAGAGAAAACATCCCAACATATTCTTTGAAATCTTCAGTGGCTGCTTCATTACTAACTAGTATTTAATTTGCTGTAAAATCCTAAAGAAATGGTAGTTGTTTAACTAAGTTATTTGCTACATTTCTTATCAAGTCATGATTTGCTGCGCGTCATGTTCTTTGAAATTTTCAGTCTTGCTTCACAACTAACTAGCAATTGATTTGCTGTAAAATTCTAGAGAATTGTAGTTGTTTAGCTGAATATCTTTCCTAAAATTCTTATTATCTCATTTTTTGTGTGCAAAACTCAGGTATTGATAAACCTAACTGGGTTTTTCGTGAGCTAGAGAAGGAACTTAACTAACCTTGTTTCGACAACTGTTTAGTTCTTTAAATATTGAATATTTTGCTGGTGGTTGGCATGTGTTTCTTTGAAATATAAAGGCTGAATCAGGTGCCTTATTCTCAGCTCATATCAAATTGAAGCCCCACATAAAACATCAATAATATTTTTTTTTGTGATGATACCCAAGTTCTCAAGCACTTGTGCCCTCGTGTCAACAGGAAACTTTTGATGATTATTGTACCACTGGCTGTAATCTGTCTTATTTGTTTTGATAAAATAAGAATGCTCCTTTTCATTCAATACTAGCTTGTTCCCATCCACCGGAGTGTTTGCATGAGCCGCCCAGCCCATTTCTCGAGGACGATAGTGCTTGGCTACTTGAAGAAGAGATTTCAAAATTTTAGTCCTTTCTTGGTACTGATTTGTAGCTTTATTAGTTATCCCCACCATTTGAGTTTTTGCAAAATCTCCACAAGCAAACAGTATCATGTTGCTAAAGCTTCTGTATCTAGGTATTAGTTAGTGCCCACTAGTTTGCTCCTTTTTTTTTCTTTTTTTTTTATCATGGAATATAATCTTGGGACTGCTAAATAGTTTCTCACCCCATATTTTATTCTCTTACCAGTTTCGGAAACTGGGTTAGTTTCCTAGAAGCTTAACTCTACTGCTGTCTGCTTACAGGTGGATAATTGACCCACCTTTGGAAATTACTGTGCCATCGAAGCGAACACCATGGCCCGATGCCCCTCCTGAACTGCCTTCCAATGAAAAGATATCAGTTAACCAAGAACAGACTGCTAAGCGTTCTTCAAAGACTCGATCACCCAGATCAAAACGCAGTTCAAGAAGTAAGAGAAAGCATGAAGCAGTGTTGGTGGAGACACAGGTTTCTACAAGGCATTCTGAACAAAACTGAAATGGTAGCTGGAGCACGCATCAGAGATACTGCCTTGTGAATTTGACACTGCTGGCCTTCAGGATGAAGATATTTTATTGATAAAGCAAAAGGCACACGATCTTAATTACCAGGTGGGTGGCAAGTACATCTGAAAAGAAATTCATTAAAGCCAGGCCAGTTGAAAATGTTCGTCGGATCTTGAATCCACCATTGTTTTGGTTCTTTTATTTGTTTTCCTTTTCTTTTCTATATGTTGGGGTTGATTTGTTGATATTCTATGGATAAGGTATGTCATCACAGTCTCCTTGCCTCTGCTGCCAAGAAACACCAGGTTCTTGTATCTGATAAGCGTCAAATTTCATACATAATCTTCTAAATAGGAATCTAGAGTCTGTTTAGCTGCTGGATTCAGTAAAAATGATCCTCATTGTAATAAATTTTTTCATTTCTTGCAAACATGATGACGATGATTGTGATGTACTTCACCCATTTTGTCTGGATTGATACAAAAAGAGTGAACCTTGGAGATTTTGGACAAATCTAAAATTGGTTGTCCAATATGAAGCATAATCTGGACCTACACTAATGGTCAAGATTCCATGTCTACATTTAAAATTTTTTGAGCTGGGTTTGATTTCTAGAGATCATCAGTTTAAGTTTTATAAATCTGAGGGTTACTGGAAGTTTACATGGTCGTTAACTTCAAGGTCTGTAAAATTAGTTGAGATATGTGCAAGTTGGTCTGGACACTTAAATTAATAATAAAAAAAAATAATAATTTGCGATGACAAAAAAAGCTTGAATTTCTCTAACTGATTTTTAGGGTAGAGAAAACTAACAAACACTACTTGTAATTGTCAACCCAAGGACTCGGTTTGGTTTTGTATTTCTAATGACCAAAAACGATCCACAAAACAGCCATAAGGCATCTTCTTACTCCTATCTCTACAAGACATGGTTTCACTTGCAAAAAAGGACCACACTTGGATTATCATGATCAAGATTAAGATCATTAATCTCCTTGCCTTTATAAACACGCAAAACTCCCTCCTCTTTGTAAGAGCTCTCTTTCTTCACCATTATTCTCTTTCTAAACCAGTATTAATTCTTCTTTAGCAACACCAAGTATGGCACTAGCCATATTAACCCTTTTCTTCCTTTTCTTCATTGTATCATCCGCCTTGGACATGTCAATCTTTAACCATGATGACAATCACCTAAACCATGATCAGTCGAGCTGGAGGAGTGATGATGAGGTGATGAGTATATACAAATGGTGGCTTCAAAAGCATGGTAAAGCATACAACAGGCTAGGAGAGAAGGCAAAAAGGTTTGAAATCTTTAATAACAATTTGAGATTCATTGATGAACATAACTCTCAAAACCGTATATACAAAGTTGGTTTGACCAAGTTTGCTGATCTTACTAGCCAAGAGTACCGTGCCATGTTCTTGGGCATGAGGGGTGACCGAAAGCGTAGATTAATGAAGTCCAAAAACCTTAGTGAAAGGTACACTTACAAGGCTGGAGACAAGCTGCTAGAATCTGTGGATTAGAGAGGAAAAGGAGTTGTCAATCCGATCAAAGATCAAGGAAGTTGTGGTATAATACATAATTCATTTACTTTTGTTTCTTAATCATTAAATTGCTTATATATATATATATATATATATATATTTGTATCTTCTTCTTCTTCTTAGTATTGTTTCAAAGAAATTATTAGCCTCAAGAGTCCTTTCTTAGAGAGGAGAAAGTTAACAACCAAGTGGGCTACATTTCTTCGTAATGGATGTCATTTTTAGTAAAAGGAAGGTTTCATGGCCAAATCACAATCACAATACAAATCTATATCATGAATTCTAGTTTTGTTGTTTGAACTCAAGTTTTAGATTGAAGATGCCATGTTTATGTTGAGATTGAAATCAAATTGGTAGGAGTTGGGTTCGTGGTAGGATGCTAGTTATTTTTCTAGACATAAAAAATAGTAGTTTTGACTAGTAGGTTTTTGTATATATATATATATATGAAAACAAATAAGAGATACTTAAGTTAATTTGAATTCTGATTTTTATTTAAATATAGTATTGATAAAGGAAAAAAATAATGTTATTAAGTGAGAATTTAAGTTGGTGGTAGGTTTTAAGAACTTCTTGAAAAACTATCTCTCTCAAGTTTTATCATATTTTTTAATAAAATTTCTATTAATTTTTTATTTTTATTTTTGCTAAATCCAATTCTCTCTCTCTCTCTTTTGTTTTTTATTAGATGACATTAAGATATTTCATAGATTTAAAGGATGAAATTGAGAGGGGGGAGAAAAGTGGAATAAAAGTAAAACATGTTAGGACTAGTTGAAAAAAAATGAAAGATGTGGGGATGATTAAAATAAATTAAAAACAAACATTAGAAAAGAGACAATGTATATAAACATAAACCTCAAGTCAAATTAAAATTTACCCAGAGACAAATCACACGAAATGGGCTTGATAGCCTTATCCCAACCCATATCAAATCTTAAAATTTTTGAGTTCCAACCAAGTTTCTGACAGCTTATAGTTTGCGACAACTCGACCTTTAAAGAATTATCCAAAGTTGAAAAAAAATCAGATTTTCAGGTAATAAATCTTTAAAAAAACTCTAAAACTATTTAACGGGGTCCTAAGGACTCTCAAATAATTTTGTTTCATAGTTTCCATCGCGTGTATGATATTCGAGAACCTAATAAAAACACATTCTCCTTAAAATTTTATAGGTAAACCAGATAAAAAATAAAAATTATGTTATCTTTAAAAGATATTGATGTGTACATTCAACAATCTTATTTTATTGTGGAATATAAATATATGATAATTGATGCAATATGCCATGATTATTTAAAAAAAAAATTGCATATAGGTAAACCAAATAAAAAATAAAAATCATGTTATCTTTAAATGATATTTATGTGTACATTCAACAATCTTATTTTATTATGAAATATAAATATATGATAACTGATGCAGTATGCCATGATTACTTTCTTTTTAAAAAAATGCATGTTGTTAAAAGTCAATTCATGTCCATTGTTGCATTTAACTCGCTTAATAATCTGATTAAATTAAGTTTTGATCATATAATAAAGGCAATGAGAAAATTGAAAAGAGTCAAATTTATGATGCATCAAAGCTTTCATGTATAATGAGTACAATTATTAATATTAGTAAGAAAAACATAGCACTTAAATAAGATAAATGAACCATGTTTTGCATAATTTTATATGTAAGTTTTTTTGCAGTTTATTTTGATGATGTTTTGATTTATAGCAATAATATAAAGGAGCATGTTAAACATTTAAAAAATGTTAGGATTTGGTAAAGTTTCTGCCCGAATGGATTTCAACATATGGAATTAGATCAAATCAGAATAAGTGGTTGTTATGCAAAAAGAATGTTTATATGCTAATTTGAAAAGGTATGACTTTTACATGAAAAAAAGATTGTGTGTGTTTAATTGTTCTATACATGAATTACTAGTTTGTGGAGTTCATGAGACGGATTAATGAGACACTTTGGAGTTGTTAAGACTTTAAATATTTTACATGAGAACTTTTATTGGCTTAAGATGAAAAGAGAAGTGTAAGGAATTTGTAATAGATGTATAAACATGTAGATAAACTAAGTCTAAAATTTTACCTTATAATTTATATACTCCTTTACTATTTTCTAATAAACCTTTGGTTGATACCTCTATGAATTTTGTGCTAGGTTTGTCTAAGTAAAAAGAAGTAGGGATTCTATTTTTGTAATTGTAGATAGGTTTTTTAAGATGACAAATTTTATATATTGTCATAAAACTGATAATGCAACTAACATAGTAAACTTATTCTTTTGGAAAATAGTTTAACTATATTTTTAAGGTTATCATGATGTTATTTCTTAACTACTTTTGGAAGGTTTTGTAGGGGGTAAATTATAAACAAAATTGTTATTTTCTACTACTTATCATTCATAAATTAATGGTTAAACTAACATAGTTAATATAAGTTAACTATATTTTTAAGAACTATCATTCAATTTTTTTTGAAAAATTAGAAAAATTGCTTGTCATTTATTGAATTTGTTTATAATGGAAATGTATATTTTACTACTAATCATTCTCGTTTTAAAATTATTTATAACTTTAATCATTCGACTTATTTTGGGTTTATTTCCTTTATCTATTGATGAAAGTGTTAGTATTGATAGTAATAGAAAAACACAGGTAGTAAAGGCTCTTTATGAGAATGTGAGGCGATATATATAATGAACAATATGTATTCAAAGCTAATAAAAGGAGACAAAAGAGTTAATTTTTTAACCAAGTAATTGGGTTTATGTGCATATACAAAAATAAAGATTTTCTAAACAAAGTAGATCTAAGTTGATGCTGAGAAGAGATTGATAATCTCAAATCCTTGAAAGAATTAATGATAATGCCTATAAAGTAGATCTATCAGATGAGCATGATATTAGTGCTACTGTCAATATTTATGATCTCTCATTGTTTGATGTAAGTGATGATTCATGGACAAGTTCTTTTGAGGAGATAGAGGATGATACAATCAAGACCATACCAAAAGATCCATCAAAATATCCATTGCAAGTTCCAATAACGCCAATTACGAGATTAAGAGCAAATAAGCTTAAAGATGCAATCAATGGGCTTGTTCAGAGTATTTGGATCAAGGTGAATTTCAAGAAGCCTATATCTTTAACAAGTGATGATCAGATCTTGGTCAATCTAATATATCAACAAGAGGGGTATTATTGACAAGACCAAAAGATTGATGTCTTCTCCCAAGTACAGGAGTGTCGAAGTAATAAATAACCCAGCAAGACCGGGGTCGAACCACAGGGAGGTTAATTGTATAAATTATAAATAACAATAATACAACAACAACAATAATAACAATAATAGTAATAGTAATAATGATAATGATAATAATAATAATAATAATAATAATAATAAAGAAGAAGAAGTTGATGAGAACTTTGAGATGGAAGATTAATGTAAGGATTAAACAATAATAAAAACAAATGTCAAGGTTAAAGGATCCACTAATGATATTTCAAACAAGTATAGTATAAACTCTTATTACTCAATTGGAAACCACACACAAAGGAGGTTTCAATCAGATGATTTGTCATTAATAGCTTATTATAAGTTATTAACATGATCATATTAATTATCTTATTTACAGAACACCAAACTTTTAAATATTATCAGGAATTCATAATGCTAACTTATGTTAACAACAAATCAAGTTTCTTTCATAGCACAGGTGTAGGTAATATCATACGGTTGAGCTATGAGAGTGCCAAGCATTTGTTGTACCAAGTGTTATACAACACAAATCTAGATTAACCATTTAACAAGCAAGGTATTAAGAATTAGTAAGATAAAAAGATAAGACATGTTAATATTAAACATTAAGGTCTATGTTGAGTTTACACTATACTTATTCTTATACCATTAGTGTAACCTTTTCACTTTGACATAATAAACTTAGCTAAACATAATAAAGAAGAGAAATATAAATAAACAAAACAAGAACATAAATAAGATACAAGTTAACTAAGTAAAGGAAATGAAATAAAAAGCATAAACAAGATATTAATCAAAGCAAAACTTAAGAATTACAAAAAAATATATATATAAAGAGAGAGAGCAAGAATAAGTTCTTGATCTGAACAACCAAGCCCCCAAATGCATGGCAAATGCCTCCTTTTATAGGCTAAAATTTGAAACTATTGATTTGATGACTAATTGTTGAGTGGGTGGCCAACTCTTGACTTTGTGAAAATCTTTATCTTCTTGTCTGAATAAAATGTCATTGCTAGCATCAGAACTGAATCTACCTATACTTATAAAAGTGATAGAAAATTGTCTTAGCTTTTCAGGAAAAAATTTTGAGGTCATTTGGACTTCTAAAACTCGAGATATGAGCTGAACATTGAACAATGTCTGGGCTACAGGACAGATTCAGACTTCTCTGTTATTGCTATAATTTGGACTTGAAAACGGTCTTCTTAGATCTTGGCCTCCACATGAAAGTTGTAGGCCTATGTCTCTGTGTAAAAATTAAAGATCATTTGCACATCTAGAACTCGAGATATAACCCAATTATCGAACAGTGTTCCAGTTTGGACTGCACCAACATCTTTTTTCTAAGTTTGGTTCTCTTTTTGTCCTTTCAATTTCAATACTTGAACTCATCAATCAATCTTTTTATTTATGTAATAGGCCTGCATTTAAGATGAACATTTACTATAAATTAAAGGTATCTTATATTATTATGTATGTTATTATAAAACATGATTTAATTAAGGAGTTATTGATACTTCAAGTGCAAAATGATGATATAAAACCTTGATAAAAATACACTTTTAAGTACTAATCAATTATTCATCTATAAATTAGCTTAATTATTTCTTAATATTGGGCTAATTAAGTTAAGCATTAAAGGCAATTTTGAGTTTATTTTTTTTCTAATTTATGATTTTACTTTAACAAGTATAATTTTTTATCATATCATTGACTCAATTTGAAAGTTTACAAGAAGTTTTCAGAGATCTTGTTTTATATTGGATTAAATATTTAGAGAAATCAGACATTGGAAGGCCTTGTGATAAGGTCTAAAAGCTACTATGCAAGAATTATATTAGTTTCCTAGTTGATTTAGAATTATTTTTTCTATTTTATTTAGAACTCTTTTACTATTTTTTTCAAAATTATTTAGGATGTTTATCTATTATAAATATGGTTATTTAGCATGTACTTATGTTTTTTTTTTTTTACAAACTTTGATTTCAACAATTAATATTGTGTTTAAGGATTTGTTCATACTTTTTGGTTCTTCATTGAAATACCATTACTTATCGAAGATTTAACCAAGTTTTATGGTGTTTTCTATACTTCTTATTTGTTTATATATATATATATATATATATATATATATATATATATAGGTATTAAATGATGGTTTAGTTATTTAGTCTTTATGTTTTGATACAGATTATCGTTGTGTAAAGTTGAATTCCAAACATGATCTTAGGTTTTTTTTTTAAAAAAATCAATTTAAATATGAATTTATAAATTTTTATATCTACTAAGTTCACATCACATTAATTTGTGAATGTGTGTACAATGATTTTTTCACCCTTCTTAGTTTTTTATTAATACAATACATGTTTCTTGGTTTATGATGTGGCATACTAGAGTTTCTTGTAATAGATAAAGCTTAAATGTCAACATATATTAATCGAGTCACTTGCTTATGACATTATAAATAGATGAAAACCTTAACTAATAAAAATTGAAACTGTGATATGCTTATACAAGAAAAGGTTTGGTTTTTTACAAGCTGCAAAATCATTGGAATGTTGTTGTTTGCCTTGATTGACCCTGCTAACCACGACACCAAACGAGCCAGCAAGAAAGTTTATATACAAATGAAAAATAAAATAAAATAAATTCAGACAGATAGTACCATTCTATCAAGAAGTTAGCGCTTCTCTGTTTTTGTGTCCAAATAACCTTTATTTTTCCCTTTGGGAATGAAAATTATTCAATTAATGGATATGAACATCATAACCACATCTCTTGTAATTTGTTTAATCATCCCTTTTAGTCAATTATTAAAATACTTTTAAATAATACTCAATTAATCATATGTATTTTCTTTTTCACAGCCTTAATTCCAAGACATATAACTAGGAAATAGTGAGGAGGGCTAGATTTATGTAAAACACTGCCCTAAAAAGGTGTAGACGAGTTGCGAAACTGCCAAGAAAAGAAACAAATTTAGGTGATATAAAGCTAAGCAACCTTCATAACCAATCCAACTACCCTTTTATCTCCTCCGTACTCCACCGAGGAAGCCGACCTTTGATCCCAATAAGGATCTTTGATTTCTTTTTGGTCTAAAATAATAGTGTTTGCAAATGATGTTTTATTTTTTTTTGTTTAAGATTAATTTTGTATGTCTTTAGATTGTTTTGATGTAAAAAATAATTTTAAAAAAATAAAAAAATTATATTAATGTATTATTTTTAAAAAATAATCATAGGAAAATAATTTTAGATTTATGTTTTATCTTATCGCTCAATAATATATCCAAATTTAGGCAACTAAATTAAGTTACTTTATCCTTTAATGACTGCTCTATATGGAAGAATAATGGCATTATAAATATATATTCTTTAAAAATATTTAATAGTCAATTACATATATTTTTTAAGATATAAAAGGCTCATAGCACCAGAAATATCAAGAGTAATTATAATTTGTAATGGTCCGTATAAAATCAAAACATCTGAAAGTGATGACCCATTTTATCGTACCATACAAAACTTGTTTTTGAACATTATTCAGTGAGTTGCAAGTGGTGGTTTTGCACCGGATAGAAATCATGTGTTTCCATGACCTTTTCCACATGCTTACTAATTTTAATCTGACGACTCACCTTCTCTACTAACCGTTGACCTAACTAGATTCCAACAAACCTCGAGTAAAAATCAATAGGAAACTAACTCTCCAAGATTAGAATATTAATATTAATTATTTTATTTTACAAATGGTTTTTCACCATAGAAATGCCATTATTGGAATTTTCTTTAATTTTTTACTACTTTGGTGGTAAATCTATAATTTTCAAGGGTTTCTTTTTAGAAAACAAGCTTTTTTTTATTATTTTTTTTCTTGTTATATTTGATATTTTTATAATTTTATACTAAGCTTATTTATCATTTTTTTTCTTATATATATATATATATATATATATATATATAAAATTTTTCAACATTGTCCAATTTTTTTACTACATTGAAAATAAGCTTGAGATCTTATAGATTTTTTTTTTATTAAAGCATATGATTTTCACTATATTTTATTATATATAAGTATTGATTTTTTGATTGACGAGTATGTTTTTTTACTCCTTGTAAAAAAACATATTAATAACATCTATATATTAGTTTATTTGCTTTAGAAAAATAATTTGCCATGCATACGCATTAACATCTTTTTTTTATTGGCACAAATAGTTCTTGATTTATTTAATTAAATGTATATATAGACTTCTTGATTTATAATTATGATTTTTATCGTAAAAAAATGCATTTAAAAGGATTGCATATTTATTTTTCTTTTTGCCAAAAAAGATATTCGATCCACGAAGAAGTACATATCAAATAACTAGTAAAAATCTAAACGATATGGCCAAAACATTGTACACGCATGCACTATTCATCCTCTCACATTTTTATTATGGATCCATTATATATTTATTTTTAATTTGATTCTCAAACTCTTTTTTTGTGGAATTACATCATTTTTGGGCCAAATTCAAGGACAATTCAAATCAAATTTGTTGACCAATGAAAAACTTAAAAGACAAGGGACCAAAGAAGAAAAGACGTTATAAATGAGTGATGGTCTTCAAGTTCATACAAAAAGTTTTAATTAGTCCTCAAACTTTATAAATTATATATCTTCAGTCCCTCAATATTTTTTCAATTCAAATTTAGTATAAAAAATTTATTTTATTATTTTTTTAGTTTCTAGTTTTGAGAAAGGAGAGAGGGAGAGATCCCTAGATTTTGACGGTAGAGAGAAAAAAATATCATTGACACCGATTTAAGCTACCAAAATAGCCGATCTCTGTGTCAAATAATTTCATTTGATGAAAGAAGTTTAACTTAGGTATTTATTTTTATTTTTATTTTTACCTTGAGCACCTAAAAACACATATATGAGCCTGAGAATATTTTTTTTTTGGGTTTTGAGATTTTTTTTAAAATTTTAAGATTATAAATGGATTTATCAAGATTCCTATAGTGTGTTTTCTAGATATTTTTAGGTCAAAAATGGATTGAATAATAAGTTTTAGAATAAAAAAAATATTCAGATTTTTCAATTACCACAACAATCAATTGGATTAAGTTAAGCATCACAATTAATTTTTTTTTCAAAAATTACATTTAAAAAAAAAAAAGAGGCCCACACTTAGGTTTGCAAACCCATGCACAATCCCTCTTAAACGGGTCATGTCCGGAGGCATCTTAACATTTTTTTTTTGGTAATTTTGGTTTTTTGAAAAAATCATGCTTTTTTACATGTATTTTTTTTCTAAATGTTTTCTTAATTTATATTTAAATTAATATATTTTCTCTCTTATTTTTTTATTTTGTATTTAGTATATTTTCTAAACAAAAAAAGTGGTTATTTTTTAAGTATTTTATTTTTTAATAGATTTTTCTAATTCATTTATATTTTTTTATGTTTTATATAATTAAAATTTATTTTTAAAATAAAAAATATTTATTTTTTGATAGTATTTCTAATAAGTGCAATATTCTGAGATATTTGTTCCTTTTGATTTTATTCCATTATTTTTATATGTGTTTATTTATACCATCATATAATTAAATAAAAAATAATTTTAATAAACAGAGTCATTAAACACAATCGTGTAAATAGACCGTGTTGTGATATCAATTTCCCTTAGATTTTATTAAATCATTTTTATATGTGTTTATTTCTACCATAATGTAATTAAATATAAAATAATATTAATAAATAGAATCATTAAACACAATCATGTAAATAGACCGTATTGTGATATCAAATATAATTATTTATATCTGTTTCTTGACTTTTCTAAATACATATTTAGTTATTATTATTATTAACAATATTTTTTTATTTGTTTGCGTAGGTAATTTTGATTTGTTTAATTAAATATGTGCATAAAATTTTTAATTTATATTTGATATATTTTATGTAAATAAATATATCAAAAAGCCTATGTTTAATTTTTTTATTGGGTAGTGCTACAAATTAAGTAAGTAAAAAATAAAAAAAGAAATAAGTAAATGTAAACAGATAGGAGTCCTATTTACTGGATCCCAAAAATTAAGCCAAAAAATAATTAATTGTCCTAAACGAAACAATTAACTAATCCAACAGTCCCCTAATCATGACCGCTACCCCTTTCTTTTCATCGGTGTCCACTCACTGTCTTTAGGTATCAAGACAGCAACAGCAGCAACGACAATAATAAAAAATAATAATAGCAATAATAATAAAAAATCAAAAACCAACCAACAAATTCTTTCTTCAGTTTCAATTCAAAGAAATCTCCCTTCTACTTCGTCTTCTTCCTAAAAAAATAAAATAAAAATAGAAGCACACCTTAGCAAGCTTCAAACAAACTCAACACACACCTCTCCTTTCCTTCTCATCTCACAAATCCTCCACTTTCTCTCTCTAAACTAAACTCTACCACTTTAGAGAGAGAAAGAGAGCCACGAAAAATGAAATTCTCCTTGCTACAGCAGAGCTACAACAACCGCCGAAGCGGCAGTTTCAGAGGATCATCTGCGCCGTTAGATTCATCACCGGACAACACAATCAAATCACCAGCCGCTATTTTCTGGCTCTTTTTACATGGCATTTGTTGTCTCATCAGTCTCGTCCTAGGCTTTCGCTTCTCTCGTCTCGTTTTCTTCTTCCTCTTCTCTACCTCCACGACCACAACTCTCTATGTAACGACACCGTTTCACCCTCTCAGCAAAACATCCGACATTTCCAATCCCTTAACCAATAGTGCTAATGATCTTCCGGTGATTAACAAAACGGTGAGTTCGAGAGTTGTTGTCGGGCGGCACGGGATCCGGATCCGGCCATGGCCGCACCCGAACCCGAGTGAAGTAATAAAAGCGCATCAGATAATAGAGAGAGTTCAAAGAGAGCAGAGTAATCAATTCGGTGTGAAGAGTCCTAGGAGTCTTATCGTAGTCACGCCTACTTACGTGCGGACTTTCCAGACGTTACATATAACTGGTGTTATGCATTCTCTGATGTTGCTCCCCTACGACGTCGTCTGGATCGTGGTGGAGGCCGGTGGGGCCACTAATGAAACAGCATTGATTATTGCCAAATCCGGCGTTAAGACTCTTCATATTGGATTTAATCAGAAAATGCCGAATTCTTGGGAAGGAAGGCACAGATTGGAGACTAAAATGCGGCTTCGCGCTTTGAGGTTAAGTTTTTTTTTTTTTTTTCGCAGTCAACTTTAAAGTGAACTGAATTGCTGATTAAAAATAATGGATTTACTATTTTATTTATTTTAATGTAAAATTTTGGTTGCTGTGGAACAGAGTTGTGAGAGAGGAGAAGATGGATGGAATAGTGATGTTTGCGGATGATAGTAATATGCATAGTATGGAGCTGTTTGACGAGATACAAAATGTGAAGTGGTTTGGTGCGGTTTCAGTTGGGATTCTTGTTCATTCAGGTGGTGCTGATGAGACGTTATTAACTGCTGCTGCTATGGTTGACAAGGAGGCGGAAGAAAATTTGCGTAATCCAGTAGTGCCTGTTCAGGGTCCGGCTTGTAATGCTTCTAACAAATTGGTTGGTTGGCATACGTTTAATTCGTTGCCGTATGAGGGGAAGAGTGCGGTATATATTGATGACAGGGCTACGGTGTTGCCTAGGAAGCTGGAGTGGGCTGGGTTTGTGTTGAATTCGAGGCTTCTTTGGAAGGAAGCTGAAGATAAACCAGAATGGGTTAAGGATATGGATTTGGTTGATGAGAATATAGAGAATCCTTTAGCTCTGCTGAAGGATCCTTCCATGGTGGAGCCACTTGGGAGCTGTGGGCGACAAGTTTTGCTCTGGTGGCTCCGTGTTGAGGCTCGTGCTGATAGCAAATTCCCTCCAGGGTGAGTTTTTCTTATTCTTTGTATTGCTGATTTTTTCAGTATTGCGATGGGCTGCCTGTCTTGACTAGATAATATCAATTGGAATAAGTTTGCGGTTATCTTTAGCATTGTCTATTCATTTTAATTGTTCAGTGTCTAATTTCACAAATTTGTAGACAGTGAGGTCCAGGAAGTTATATCATAGGAGGGCGTACATTAGAATTTTTGTGTGAACTTCTATTGTGCTGCTCCTGTGTAATTTTGGGCTACAGTTAGTCAACAAGTTACACCTCAAGTATCATAGCTGGTAAGGATAGTTTCCAAAAAAAAAAAAAAACAAAAAAATTAAAGAAGAAAAGAAAGAGAAACCTAAAGAAATTCTGTAAAGTAACTTGTCTCTCAATTTATGCCACCCAACCCGTGACATTGTATTGAAACATAATTATAAATGGAACATATCCTTCTACTACTTCAGGTAGGCAGGGATGTTTTGAAATATTGATGATTTGGGACTCATACCCCCCACAACAACTGTTGACACTCAAGAGAATTTAGCCTTTCTTCATTGTACTGAATATATTTTTGAGAAGCCCGACACTCACCTTTCTTCATTCTTAAGGGACCTAGGGCACTACAGATGTCAAACACTGTTGCATGTGTCTATTGATCCAATTCCCATTATCCTAGGCATTCTAGGAGCTGCACAAACCTGCCTCATTTATTTTGTAGACAGGCTTTTCATAATCGGCATATGCTCTTTATGTTGAAAACTTCTCCTTCCTTTACCTATATCCCATTAGTTTAGGCTTACAAGATTAGTATTGGTTTTCCATAGAAATACTTCGGCTATGGTCTTAGACTCTTACTGATACCATTCTGGGCCTTGCATCGCAATTTCATTGCTGAGGCCATCCTGACATGGCCCTTCATAGTCTAATTTAAATGGAGGTATATGCTTCATTGTCAACCTTATTTTACTAGTTGTCAAACAAGCTCAACATACCTGGTTTACTGACCTTACCCGTTACATGTTTACTTATATGGATCTAATTGTAAATATGTCACCCAACCAATATTGTGAAATCAGTTATATTCCTACCAGTACCTTTTTTGTTAAAATTGCCTATGGAAGGAATAATTGATATCATTACATTAGTTTGGGGCCAGCTTTGTAACTTGCCTGTATTTACATATTGTAAATATGTTTATATAGACAATATTAACAATAATGGCAACAGCTACATCACACACATCACTTCCTTTGGTGCAGAGCAAACATCCCAACATATTCTTTGAATTCTTCAGTGGCTGCTTCATAACTAACTAGTATTTAATTTGCTGTAAAATCTTAAAGAAATGGTAGTTGTTTAACTAATTTATTTGCTAAATTTCTTATCAAGTCATGATTTGCTGCGCAACATATTCAGTGGGTGCTTCATAACTAACTAGCATTTGATTTGTTGTAAAATTCTAGAGAATTGTAGCTGTTTAACTGAAAATCCTTCCTAAACTTCTTATTATCTCATGTTTTGTGCGCAAAACTCAGGTATTGACAAACCTAACTGGGTTTACCATGAGCTAGAGAAGGAACTTAACTAATCTTGTTTCTACAACTGTTTACTTCTTTAAATATTGAATATAAAGGCTGAATCAGGTGCCTTATTCTCAGCTCATATCAAATTGAAGCCCCACATAAAACATCAATAATATTTCTTTATGTGATGATACCCAAGTTCTGAAGCACTTGTGCCCTCGTGTCAATAGAAAACTTTTGATGATTATTGTACCACCGGCTGCAATCTGTCTTATTTGTTTTGATAAAATAAGAATGCTTCTTTTCATTCAATACTAGCTTGTTCCCATCCACTGGAGTGTTTGCATGAGCCCAGCTCATTTCACGAGGATGACGGTGCTTGGCTACTGGAAGAAGAGATTTCAAAATTTAAGTAGTCCTTACTTGGTGCTCATTTGTAGCTATATAATTATACAAGAGGCTTCAAAATTTAAGTAGTCCTTTCTTGGTACTGATTTGTAGCTTTATTAGTTATCCCCACCATTTGAGTTTTTGCAAAATCTCCACAAGCAAACAGTATCATGTTGCTAAAGCTTCTGTATCTAGGTATTAGTTAGTGCCCACTAGTTTGCTCCTTTTTTTTTCTTTTTTTTTTATCATGGAATATAATCTTGGGACTGCTAAATAGTTTCTCACCCCATATTTTATTCTCTTACCAGTTTCGGAAACTGGGTTAGTTTCCTAGAAGCTTAACTCTACTGCTGTCTGCTTACAGGTGGATAATTGACCCACCTTTGGAAATTACTGTGCCATCGAAGCGAACACCATGGCCCGATGCCCCTCCTGAACTGCCTTCCAATGAAAAGATATCAGTTAACCAAGAACAGACTGCTAAGCGTTCTTCAAAGACTCGATCACCCAGATCAAAACGCAGTTCAAGAAGTAAGAGAAAGCATGAAGCAGTGTTGGTGGAGACACAGGTTTCTACAAGGCATTCTGAACAAAACTGAAATGGTAGCTGGAGCACGCATCAGAGATACTGCCTTGTGAATTTGACACTGCTGGCCTTCAGGATGAAGATATTTTATTGATAAAGCAAAAGGCACACGATCTTAATTACCAGGTGGGTGGCAAGTACATCTGAAAAGAAATTCATTAAAGCCAGGCCAGTTGAAAATGTTCGTCGGATCTTGAATCCACCATTGTTTTGGTTCTTTTATTTGTTTTCCTTTTCTTTTCTATATGTTGGGGTTGATTTGTTGATATTCTATGGATAAGGTATGTCATCACAGTCTCCTTGCCTCTGCTGCCAAGAAACACCAGGTTCTTGTATCTGATAAGCGTCAAATTTCATACATAATCTTCTAAATAGGAATCTAGAGTCTGTTTAGCTGCTGGATTCAGTAAAAATGATCCTCATTGTAATAAATTTTTTCATTTCTTGCAAGCATGATGACGATGATTGTGATGTACTTCTCCCATTTTGTCTGGATTAATACAAAAAGAGTGAAATCTGGCACCAAATCTAAAATTGGCTGTCCAATGTGAAACATAATCTTGACCTACACTACAGAATTTTTTTGGGCTGAGTTTGGTAGATAATTACTGAAAGCTTATATAGTCATTATAAAATTAGTTGAGGTGCATGCAAGCTGATCCAGACACTTAAATTAATAATACAAAAAAACATAATTTGCGATGACAAGAAAGACTTGAATTTCTTCAACTGATTTTTAGGGCAGAGAAAAGTAACAAACACTACTTGTAATTGTCAACCAAAGGACTCGGTTTGGTCTTGTATTTATAGTAACCAAAAACAATCCATGAAACAGCCATAAGGCGTCATCTTACTCCTATCTCTACAAGACATGGTTTTTCTTGCAAATAAGGACAACACTTGGATTATCATGATCAAGATTAAGATCATTAATTTCCTTGCTTTTATAAACGCGCAGAACTCCCTCCTCTTCATAGGAGCTCTCTTCCTTCACAATTATTCTCTCTCCAAACCAGTATTAATTCTTCTTTAGCAACACCAAGTATAACACTAGTCATATCAACCCTTCTCTTCCTTTTCTTCATTGTATCTTCTGCCTTGGACATGTCAATCTTTAACCATGACAACAATCACCTAAATCATGATCAGTCAAGCTAGAGAAACGATGATGAGGTGATAAGTATATACAAATGGTGGCTTCAAAAGCATGGTAAAGCATACAACATGCTAGGAGAGAAGACGAAAAGGTTTGAAATCCTTAAGAACAATTTGAGATTCATTGATGAACATAACTCTCAAAACCGTACGTACAAAGTTGGTTTGATCAAGTTTGCTGATCTTTCCAATCAAGAGTATCGTGCCATGTTCTTGGGCATGAGAAGTGACCCAAAGCGTAGATTAATGAAGTCCAAAAACCCGAGTGAAAGGTAGAATCTATGGATTGGAGAGGAAAAGTAGTTGTCAATCCGATCAAAGATCAAGGAAGTTGTGGTATAATACATAATTCATTTACTTTTGTTTCTTGATCATTTAATTTATTTATATATATATATATATATATATATATATATATCTTCTTTTTCTTCTTCTTCTTCTTGGTATTGTCTTAGAGAAATTATTAGCCTCGAGAGTTCTTTCTTGAGAGGGGAAAGTTAACAATCAAGCGGGCTACATTTCTTCGTAATTTTAGTAAAAGGAAGGTTTCATGACCAAATCACAATCACAATACAAATCTATATTTGGAATCCATGTTCATCTGGATCATAAATTATAGTTTTCTTGTTTGAACTCAAGTTTTAGATTAAAGATGCCATGTTATGTTGTGATTGAAATTGAATTGGTAGGAGTTGGGTTGGTGGTAGGATGCTAGTTATTTTTTTAGACATGAAAAATGATAGTTTTGACTGGTAGATTTTTGACCTTTTGGCTGGATTAATTTTTTTTTTTTAATGAAAACAAATAAGAGATAGTTAAGTTAATTTGAATTCTGATTTTTATTTAAATATAGTATTGATAAAGGAAAAAAATAATGTTATTAAGTGAGAATTCAAATTGGTGGTAGGGTTTAAGAACTTCTTGAAAAAACTCTCTCTCTCTCTCTCAAGTTTTATCATATTTTTAAATAAATTTTCTATTAATTTTTCATTTTTATTTTTGCTAATTCAAATTCTCTCTCTCTTTTTTGTTTTTTACTTAGATGATATTAAGATATTTCATAGATTTAAAGGATGAAATTGAGTAAGGGAAGAAAAGTGGAATAAAAGTAGAACATATGAGGACTTGTTGGAACAAAAATGAAAGATGTGGGGATGATTAAAATAAATTAAAAACAAATGTTAGAAAATATAAATCTCGGGTCAAATTGAAATTTACCGACAAATCACATGAAATGAGCCGGACAACCTAATCACAACTCACATCACATCTTAAAAATTTTGAGTTACGACCAACTTTCTGAGAAAAGTCGGGTGATTTGGCACTTGCCTTCACTCTTGTTGGACCTGGGCAAGGCCTCAAACACAAGTAAATAGAACTTGGATCATGACCAGCCGATCAAAGTGACAGAAATTGTCGATGCATGCAGGTAGTTGCTGGGCTTTTTCAACAGTAGCTGCAGTGGAAGGAATAAACCAGATTGTAAAAGGGGAGCTAATCTCTCTATCAGAACAGGAACTTGTAGACTGTGACAGGTTCTATAATGCAGGTTGCAATGGAGGCCTCATGGACTATGCATTCCAATTCATCATCAACAATGGTGGCCTGGACACCGAATAAAAGGACTATCCATATCCAGGCAATGATGATACATGTGACAGAGACAAGGTTGGCGTACACATCCGAATTATAATCAGCACAGAGTATTGGGTTTTGTTTTGTTTGCGGTTAACGTTTACGGGGTTGTTGCCTGTTTTTGTTTTCGCAGATGAAAACCAAGGCTGTCAGCATTGATGGGTTTGAGGATATTTTGCCTCTTGACGAGAAAGCATTGCTCCCTCTTCATGCTTCCTAAAACTAGCTATTTCTGGCTTTTAACACTTGAATTTGTAAACCTGTTCGTTCTCTTTTGATTTACTCAGGGAGTGTTCACCGGTGAATGGGGGACAGCTCTAGACCATGGTGGTGTTGTTGTTGGATATGGCACGGAGAAAGGACTGGACAGTTGGCTTGTTAGGAACTCACGGGGCACAGAATGGGGCGAGCATGGATACATCAAGATTCAACGTAGCGTCCGCGACACATACACTGGCAGATGTGGGATTGCAATGGAATCTTCATACCCAGTCAAGAATGGCCAGAAGACTGCTAAACCTTACTTGGCTGGTGAAAGCGCGGGTGAGAAGATCAGCAGTATTTGAAGCATCGTATTTGCTCGAGCAAAACAAGAAGGCAAGGTGACTAAAGGTTCAAGAAAGTTGATGATTGGTGAGATTGTGTGTTGATTATTGTGCTGATCACAAGACTCTGATCCTTCTTTGTCTAAGTTTACCAAAAGGACAATGAGGCCAGCTGTTCATGTTTGTTTCCAATTCCATGGATGATTGTCTTTGTATGTGTTGTTTTTCATTGTCAAAACAGCAAGTGAAAGAAGCCACATATATGTTGAAACTAAATGTAAGTCCTTGTTTACTCGTTACAACTGCTTATATATATACACTGAAACTAGTTTTGGACTAGTTTAAACGGTATGTTGCCGTTAAATTATATATATAAAAAAATTGAATGTATTAAAATATATTTAAAGAGCTATTTGATATTTTTATTAAACTCGGTTAAATGAGTTAATCTTAAACCTCTTAATTCAACTCTTTACCTGGTTTAAATTTAAAATTAAATAGTGTGGGAGTTATCCTGACATGATCCGATCAACTTAGTCAGTACAAAAACATCTTGATTGACTGGTAAAAAAAATCTGAGGATAAAATTGACACAAAATAATTTCATGACTCAATTGCTTGTTTAGCCTAGGTTTAAAATTCAACTATATGAGAATTATCTTGATGTAATTTAGTCGACTTGGCCTATCTGAAAACAACCTAACCAACCAATAACAAAAAGTCTAAGTATAAAATTGTGCAAAAAAATGAAATTAAAATGAAAAAAACAAAAAAAATTTCGACTTGATTTCTTACTTAACATGAGTTTAAAATAAAATTGTATAAAAGTTGCTTTGACATGATCTAATCAACTTGATGTATTTAAAAAAAAAATCTTAAATAACTCTTAAAAAAAAGTTCAATAATGAATTTATTTTATTAAAAAAACAAGAGATAAAATTAAAAAAATAAGAAGGGAAGAGTGAGAAAAACATGGAAAATTGATAAGAGAAAAAGAAAAAAGAAAGAAGAAAGCTTACAGCTCCATAGTCATTTCCAAATATTTTTAGTAGAAAAGTATAATGTCTCAAATCAATCAAGTTATATTTATACACTTAAGAATCTAATCCCACCATTTTATCAATCATTTCTCTTAAAGTTATCACTGCTTTCTTTTCATATAATTAAATTAAATCATTTTATTAAATTAATAAACATTATAAATATAACTCGAGTTGCCAGATTGTTTTAAAATATATTAACAATACTTGAACATTATTTTTTTAAGTTATGATAAAAAAAATAGATACTCACAAAATAAAACACCAACTAAATACTAAAATATTTATTTAAAATCACGATAAACCTAATAAAAACAAACCAAACAAATTATAAGGTCAATTTAAATCAATAAAATATTAAAGAATAAAAAAAATTAAAAACCAATATTAAATGTTGAAATTATAAAAAAATTAAAGAAATAAAATAAAAAAACCAAGCGTGCAAGTCTAGCATACTTGAGCCTTCTTTAATTATTTTTTTAATTTTTTTTCAAGGGTGCTGTTTCTTTATTAAAAAAAAATAGTAGGTGATGTATTGCTTATTGTTCCAAGTTTTGGTCACCATAGCTAGCTAAAAAGTCAAACAAGTTACTTCAAAGGTAAAAAAAAACTTATTTTCACCTATATTTTCAGTGGAGAACACCAAATAAATACCATAGAGACCTGAAAAAAATCCATTTTTAGTATTGACTTAGCATTTAATTGGTTAAAGAATTAACTTGTATAAAAAATTGTCGAGGCTAGATTGCTTTTTTTTTTTCCGTCAAGATAAAGGAGAAAAAGATCTAAATAGATAATTTTTGTTAAATAAAACTCATTGACATCAAGAATAACGATTCACATCACTAAAAAGTAGTTGTTTATCAACTTTCTCTTCTTTCTTTCTTTTGTCATAATCTGACAACTTTATCTCTTATTTCTCAAACTCAATGACTAAAATGTGAGCAAAATAAAGTTTTGGACTTAACTATTTAATTCACAAACTAAAAGAACAAAAACAATATCCAAGGGGTTGACACAAATTATTATACTAAAAAAAAGCATTTTATTCGTTGTTTGTTTTAGTTTTGATCCTCTCTTTTTTTATTTTTTTCAAACAATAAAATTGAATTATTTTTTTATGAAATTGAGCACCATCCCAATAACAAGATGTTTTTTTTTTCAAATGATAATCACCAAAGAAGTAGATTGAAAGAAATTATCAACCCCAAACCCCTGTTAATATAACAATGAAGGATTAAATTGAAAAGAAAAAAAAATCAATGAACGAAGGTAAAAAAGAGAAGAAAGAGGACCAGAATTAACACCATAGTTTTCGTAAAAACAAAAGTCCTGCCATTATTTATTTGTTTCAATTTTGGTCATCTCATTTTCAATCATGCAAACAACAAATTTGAATTCTTTTTTATTAAATGTGCTCAAACTTAATAACTATATATTTTTATAAGAACACAATAACCACATAAAATGCATATCAAAACAAATTAACAACCTTAAATCCATCAAATATAATATTAAAAAAAAATTGAGAAAAAAATAATTGAAAGACCGAAGTGAAAAAAGAAAAGAAGAAACATTGTGCGAACCCACTATGTTTTGTCTCACAAACCGCCATAATAAAACATTGATGATTTTTAGTTTTTAGTTTAATTATAATTTTATCATAAAAGAAAACTAAAATATTTAGTGTTTTTCTATGGTGTTTTGTATTATGCACTAAGATACTATACACTAAGATATTTTTTAAAATTAAAATTTAAAAAAATTTAATTTTTTTATTTCAAATTAATTTTTTTGTTGATTTTAAATGGTTTTAAAATATTGATATCAAAAATAAATTTTAAAAAATAATATATATATATATATATATTATTTTAATATATTTCTAAATAAAAAATACTTTCAAAAATAATTATTACTATAATATCAAATAGAAAAGAAAAGGACTCAATTAATATAAAAATAAAAAATAAAAATCCAAAGAGTACAAGACCGAATGATATGGGCAAAACTATAATCAAGGGTATAATAATTTTCGTGAATAGATAGAATCTGATAATTTAGTGCGGGCTTGAGTTTGATACCAATTTCATGCGTTAATTAGAAAAAGGAAGGAATTGCGTGCAAGGATCATACTTGGACAAGGACTGAGAAGGAAGCAACAAGTACGTGGCATGTTCACAAAAGCTAATCCACTTTTGTTAATCCAGTTCTTGGCTGACAGCTAAATTTATAAATATCGAATTAAGAAACAAAAAAGGAAGTTAGAAAAAAATTAGAAAAACAAAAAACACATCCATCATTTTGTCTAAAAGGGAAAGGGTGTCTGTGATAGTGATAATAATTAAAATAATTTTATGTTTTTTTTAATTTATTTTTTATATTAATATATTAAAATAATTTAAAAATAAAAATATTAAATTTTCATAAAACTTCAGTTAAACAATACAAAGTAAAAATAAAAATATTTGCATAAAATATTTTAAAGATGTAATTTAACTAATTAGATTTTCAATTTGCTTTTTAGAGACCATCCGTTCAAGTTTTACAAATCTCAAGATCATTAAATATTTATATAATTATTAATTTAAAAATTTATAAGATTAATCAAGATATTATAATAATAAAAAAATCAAAATTTCTGCATAAAGCAAACCATATTTTGGTGGAGGTAAGGTACACGCATGTTCATGTCCCACCTCCCAGTCCTAGCTGGCATGATGGCGTAGTGGGTTTCACGTCCCCATTTTGTTCACACGTGAAAAATACTAAATAAATGTCATTAATTATCTTTAATTCACTTCTCTTGCCAACTTGCATGTTCCCAGTCCCTCCCCACGTGGCACTAAATTAATTTTTCATATGTGAAGCTCAGCTCATCCCCAGCACTCTGTAAACATTTTGACAGCAACTATGTAGTGGCTGACAAGAAATTATATAATTCATCCACCATTTCTGCAAGTAAATACTAACATAAATTGATGCTAACCCCTTGAGATAGCAATCCCGAAACCATAATGAAATTGATAAATAATTCAAGAAAACTAAAATTCAGGATAAAAATATTGATCCATGAATAATTTTATATCAACGAACTAAAAATATTGTATCAGAATCTTAACGTATTGTTTATAGTAAAACAAAAACTCGAAGTATATGAAAACATTATAAAATCAGTTATACATTAATAAATTAGTTGTTAATTTGTCCTAAAAAAATATTGTATCATGCAAAACACAAATTTATTCAAAACATTATGGCTGCTGAATTTTGCTACAAAGAAAACAACACATAGTCCTTTTATATAACCCTAATAGATTTTTATTGTGTTGCAAATCAATATGCCTAGCTAATAATCAACCAACACAAATATAATGTCTAAAATTGTCCTAAAACATTAATTTTTGGCCAAATCAAACCCAAACAAAAACACAAGCCAATGTAAATATCCAAGTAATAAAATAAAACAACAAATAAAATTTTAAAATAATTTAGATTAATACAAAATCATTAAATACTCAAGTCCTCTTTTCCTTGTGTAGTTATGATAAATAACAAATTCTTATAAAAAAATGATTTTAAAACATTATTAAGAAATTCTTACTATACTTGAAAATTATGTTACTTTTTATTAAAGATTTTTTTAGAACTACGAAAAGTTGTTGAATATCTTTATATTATGAGAAAAGAAAATCATCTCTAAATAAAAAATTTAAAAGTCAAAAGGTAACAAATAATAAAACTTATATTACATATGTTGTCATATATTACAAAACCTTTCTAAACTTTGATTGACCTACATTTTTAATCTTTTATAAACAATTATGTATGAAAAATCTCATTAAAATTTCAAATCAACAACGATTAAATTGAGAGTTATGGATATAATAACATAAATCTAAATAATAAACATAATTAATTAC
This sequence comes from Populus tomentosa, assembly GCA_018804465.1. Classification (NCBI taxonomy): domain Eukaryota; kingdom Viridiplantae; phylum Streptophyta; class Magnoliopsida; order Malpighiales; family Salicaceae; genus Populus; species Populus tomentosa. The sequence continues at coordinate 4,517,787 of CM031981.1, forward strand.
TCTAGAATTCAAATTTTCTTGTTTAATATTTTCTGAGATAGTATCATAAATGCCCTTTTATCAACAATAATAAATGAGATCTTTTGAGAAATTTAATTTGAAGTAATTAGTAACACAAGTCGGAATAGGATGAGTATCAGCTTCACAAACAACATGTACTCAGATCCAGAGCATCTCCAATAGAAAATACTGTTATAAAAAGCTAAATTAATAAAATAGTATTTTGAATAGTATAAATATAGCTTCTTCTATTTTTTTTATCATATTTACTCCAATGAAAAAAAGTTATTTGAAGAGTCATTTATATTGAAGTGGAAGAAACAAGTGTTTTATTATTTTTTAATAAATTTGACTTTTTTTTTTTTTTTACACATGGCTATATTTAATTGGTTTATTTTTTTAGTAGTCCTACTTTGTTGGTTTTGGCTTTTTTGAGAGATATGTAGAAATAATATTTGTGGGAAAGAAAAGACATTTTAACATTTTGTTTAGCACTTCCTTTAAAGCATCTCCAATGGAGCTGATAAATGGATAGTTAAAAATAAAAAAAGTAATATTTTGGCTTTTCTTTACTTGTTTTTCATACTCATGGGGAAATTCAAACAAAATACTAAAATGTCTTTTCTTTCTCACAAATATTATTTCTACATATCTTGTAAAAGAGCCAAAACTAACAAAGTGAAATCAACAAAAGAATAAGACAATTAAATCTAGCCATGTGGAAAAAAAAAAAACACTAACATCAAAATCATTAAAAAAAATAAAACATTTATTTATTCCACTTTAATAGAATTAGCTTTTCAAATGATTTTTTTCTATTTGAATATATATAGTAAAAAAAACTATATTTATACTATTAAAAATATTATTTTATCAATTTATCTTTTTAAAATAGCATCTGCTATTAGAAATGCTTTTAGAGTAGGCAAAATAAACTTAAAATAATTAAAATAATATTTTTTTTAATATTTAACTTTTCATTTAATACAGCCGTTGGAGATGCTCTTACAGCCCTTTTCAATTATGAGTTACCAGCTCGTCATTGGTTGTGCAAGAATTTGATCAGTCTGTGTGAACGTGAAAGAAAGTTGGGGAAAGATGAATTACACGTTAAAGTTGAAAATGATACATTCCACGTTAAAGTTATCTAAAAAAAAATAAAAAATTATTGTTCTTTCAAGCGAAGGAGTCCATGTGGGCTATACAATTGGTTAAGCTCATCGAAGTAAGGAGATAAAAACTAATATCTAACTCCATTTATATCATGATGTTGGATAAGATCTTATTCAAGTCAAGAGAGCTCTTTTTTTTCTTTTCTTGTTTTCCACTTTAGAGATAGTTGCTGTCATTGCTCTGTTTGTTGTTTGGAAGGGCATGCAATAAGGCAAGATCAAATTCAGAATTTCTTTTCTTCATTAAAAAATGGTTGCTGTGTTCAACAAAGAGCTCTTAAGTTGGTACCTTATCACTCTCAAACTCAGAGAAACAGTCGAATCTGCGGTTCCAACATCACCTGCTGGTGCCCCATTGCTGGAATTTCCAGAACAACCTCAACAGGAACAGAAAAAACAACAGCAGACGCCATCAGATTCCCTGCAGATTGTGATCGAAGGTGATGAAGAAAATCATGAGGAAACAAGATCACCAGATTTTGACTGGGTGATATCAATCAAAGAAAAACTTAAACAAGCTGGCCAAGAAGATGCAGCAGGTTCATGGTCAAAGTTGTCCATCTATCGAGTCCCCCGCTACCTACGAGAGGGGGATGACAAGGCTTATGTCCCCCAGATCATTTCCTTGGGGCCTTACCACCATGGAAAGAAACGTCTTCGCCAAATGGATCAACATAAGTGGCGTTGCCTTCATCGTGTCCTCAAGCGTACCAATCAAGATATAAAGCTATATCTTGATGCTGTAAGAGAAATTGAAGAGAAAGCTCGATCTTGCTATGAAGGGCCAATCAATCTTAGCAGCAATGAATTTGTGGAGATGATGGTTCTCGACGGTTGCTTTGTGCTTGAACTGTTTCGAGGTGTTGCTGAGGGATTCAAGAAACTTGGTTATCCTAGAAATGATCCTGTCTTTGCAATGCGTGGTTCAATGCATTCTATTCAGAGAGATATGATAATGTTAGAGAACCAGCTTCCACTGTTTGTACTTGATCGGCTTCTGGGTCTTCAGTTTAACAATTCCGATCAGAAAGGATTGGTAGCCCAGCTTACACTCATATTCTTCGATCCTTTGATGCCAACAGATGAGCCACTGACAAAAAGTGATAGGAATAGATTGGAGTCCTCCTTGGGACGTGCCACTACCTTCGACCCCTTGTCAGATCAGGGAGGCCTTCATTGCCTTGATGTCTTTCGAAGAAGTCTCCTGCGCACAGGGCCTCAACCTGTGCCCAGAACTTGGATCAAGCGAAGGTCAAATGTCAACCGCGTTGCTGATAAGCGACGCCAACAGTTGATCCATTGTGTCACTGAGCTCAGAGAGGCTGGTATCAAGCTCAGGAAACGGAAAACTGATCGATTCTGGGATGTTAAATTTAAAAAGGGGATTCTCCGAGTTCCTCGTCTCTTGATTCATGATGGTACTAAATCACTTTTCCTCAATCTTATTGCATTAGAACAGTGCCATATTGATTGTGGCAATGAAATTACCTCTTTTGTGATCTTCATGGACAACTTGATTAACTCCCCTGAGGATGTAGCCTACCTCCATTATTGTGGCATAATTGAGCATTGGCTTGGCAGCGATGCTGATGTTGCAGACCTCTTCAACCAACTCTGTCAAGAGGTGGTTTTTGATATAAATGACAGTTACCTATCCCCATTGTCTGAGGATGTAAACCACTATTACAATCACAAGTGGAACACTTGGCGTGCTAGTCTGAAACATAATTATTTCAGCAATCCCTGGGCAATCGTCTCATTGTTTGCTGCTGTCGTGTTGTTACTACTCACTTTCGCACAGACCTTCTATGGAGTTTATGCTTATTACAGACCAAGTTCTTGATTGCAGTGAGGCTTTCTTGACTCTTTGTTTGTTTTTCTTGAGTTGCAGTTTCTCAATGAAGGTTTTCGGACAAGGAAAGGGTTTTTTTATGTACAATATCCTAAATAAAAAGTGAGGATTGTTTGGCCTCAAGGCTTTTAGTTTTTGGCATTTCTTTGTATGAATTTATTAATATACAGAAGTTTGCTGCAATAAAAAAGTAGAAGCCAAATGCTAGAATTTGGAAGTTTTACTTGTTTTATCCTTTTCAATAAACTTGCAATGCTAAAAAGGCCTGAGTTTTCAGTAAAGGAGTGAGCTTGACTGACAAATTTACTCTCAAGCTCCATGTCCAGAAGAAAATCCAAAGAAATCAAGAGCTCGAGGAAAAAGTTGAGGCCACCACCTACTTGACCAGTCTTTTAAATTCGAGACTACGCTAATACACTTCTGCCATAGCTCTGGATGCCTGTTGGGAGGTTATCATAGAAGCATTCAACGTCAAAATGTCATGCAAGCACGATTCCTAATTGCAAAATAGCCTTCCACTTGGTATACTAAGACGATCATATTCGTTGAATGCTAAGTTTCTTCAGAATAACCTTGCAAAACCCAAAACTAAAAATAGCGAAGAACAAGCATGCTTTCAGCAATATATCAATGAAAAACCTCCATGATTTCTCCACTGACATCACCACTATTTCCTTAGTCATATTACTTCAAATGGCAAAGATAAGATGGCAAATGATGCTTTGAGAAGGAATTCGCTGATATATCATGCTTGCTAATATTCATATTTGACAACATGAGAAGAATACATCGTGTAGATGTCAATTAAGCTCATCATAAAGAAAACAGGAAAATAAAATCTGCTAATGATCGAACCGCGGGGTTTGTTGCACAACTGTTTTCCAAAATTAACTTCCTGCAACAACCTGAATTACAACGTCAATGTTTTCTTGATGAGAACGAATTAGGGCATAGTAACTTTGGTAATCGGTTCCTGTGCTTGTAATTAAGTTGCAGCCATGGAGGGAACCACAGCTCCACCACTAATCATTCTAAGCACTTGCGTGATTAATCAGAGTACCATGTAAAACAGGCAGCCTGACATTCGTGACTAATCTTATTTCGAAATGAATAAAGCTATTTGTCACAAAAGCTTGACCACCAATAACAAGAATGAAATCACAAAGTTCGTATGAGCTCAGCCACTGTCTCTGATCATGTGCAATTAGCGGCAAAACTTCCACTATAAACAGCATCACTAATTTGCAATGCTTTATGCTAATCTGCAAGGCCGCAGGCCAATAAGTACACAGGTTACATTCAAGCAAGCTCCTCTAGATGTACCTGAACATGAAAACCACACACCAAAACTTGGGATTTTGTGCATGATCAAACCACTGTGGTGCTGCGTCCGTAGTATAAAAGGAAAGATTCAAAAGAACATGAAAAATAGCAAATATCTCATATAAAAGGGTATCCTTGAAAGAGAAAATTGACATTTCCAATTGATGAGAAATGAATAATGTATAACTAGACTGAGCATAATCCTAATGCACTGCTTGACTGGCATTTCCCTCAGTAAACTACAAATCAGCAAAGTAACAATACAGAAACGAAATGTGGCATGCCCTCTTCTATAAAAAAAATAAAATCCTTCTGAAAAAAGAGCATCAGGAGCCACTATGATTTTTTATGCTAAACTTTCCACAGGAAAGCTGGCGGATAAAAATGTGGGGAAGTCTTGGTAAGAAGAAACAATCATTCAACGAACCAAAATTGGTCTTCAAAACATCTTCTAAAGCAATCATAGCCTTCATAATGCGCTGTCAGTCGAAGGTGCCTTCTTTCCATCATATCTCTGTTAAAGAGGAGCAAATAACCGGAATTAAAACCAGTAACCAATCAATCACAGCAGCAAACCCAAGGAAAGAATGGCATACAATGTCAGATACCTGTTTACCGGTAGAGAATGGAACGTATCTATACTTGATCATATGCGAAATCTGTCTCCTCATAGTAAGAACGAAAAGCACGACCCAGTAGGTAAGTAATATAGGCCAGAACACAGGTACATCAAACACACTAAAAAATGTCATTACAAAGGCAATACAAAACGCCTTGGTAATCGAATACCTGCAAGCAATACCAACATCAAAATCAGTTATTCAAGCACACATGCATGACCCCTCAGCTTTCGCCAAACAAACAATCAAGTTATCCAATTAATCAACATTTCTATCAAATCATGAAACCCTAGAAACGGCCAAAATCAAATCAACGATGACGATTGGATGGTACCGGTACATTACCAGAACTTGAATTCCAGTAACCGGCGGACGAAGGGGCGAAACTCGTCGGATCCACGAGTAGGAAGAGAGGGCCCGTCATGGATCTCAGGGTCAATTTGGGGAGACAAGAATCCAATCAAGAGATTAAGCAAGTAAATACCAAGACCGTAAGTGATTATATAGAAACCTTGAACAAGGTAGACGCGGATTACATAGATCAAGACCACGATTAAGCATGCGATCCAACGGTAGAGGATATAGGGGACCGTTTTGTCAAGAAAGTGTTGGAACCGCTGTGAGACGACGAAGGACCAGCGTGAGATAGTGGTTGCTGGGGTTGATGATAGAGAGGACAGATCGTCTACTGAAAGAGTCCCGCTTGGCTGCCCGGCTTCCATTTCTGTCTCGTTTGATCTGGTTTGGTTCGGGTCCTTATAAGCTCTCTCTTGTGGACAGGCGACTCTGGTTTTGGACTCCGAAGCTGTGATTTGCGCTATTTTCTTCTTTCGTTGTTGATTGTTTTCAAGGGAGGGATAGCAAATTGGGGGTCGCAAATTCAATCGAAACAGAAAATGTTTTGCCCGATTAAATTCAAGTTGGGATTTTGAAGGTAAAAACTCGGTTTTGGACGAGGTATGGAAAGTGGAAACACTCTACCCTATCTGAAAATCAAGTATGCCCTTAAAGTCTGATAAAATTACATTTATACCAGAAAAAATTAGAAGCTCTCACTTATAGCGCCATCTAAACTCCCCCGTCTCTCTTCTCCAGCCGGTGGTAGCAGCTCCAACGGTCAGTCATTCTTAGCCCCAGCAGCCCGTCCAATGATGGGTGGTGGTGACCTCTCTGTTGTTGCTAAAAAAAGGTCGGGTCTTTGTCTTATTCTTTATTTTATTTTTGGCTACGCAGGACCAAGGGTGTTGCTTTTTTTTTTTTTTTTTATAGGTTATACTTAAATTTTCAATGAGATAGTTTATGTATATGAATTTTCGGTTGATTGGTCTTTGTAGGTCTTTCCATATAAGAGGGATGCAGTGAGGTTGAGGAAGGGGAAGCGGAATCGCCATTGGTTTTGGAGGAGTGGATCAAGGTCATTGACAAGGTGTTCGAATTGTCGATAAGAGTGTTAAGAATAGAAAACATAAAATGCAGAGTACTCAATGATTCTGGAAATGACTACCTGTTTATTGAACATTTTTTGGCTTTTATGGACTTAACAGAATGAGCAAAATCAGCTCATGTTAATTAACGTGATGATGAGTACACATAAAAAATACTAACAGCTAACCAAGTACCCTAAAGACTAGGACTTCTCTAAGACTTATTCAAAACAAAATGCAAAATCTCAACTGAATCTCTAAACTTTCTCTTCATTCCCTCTCTTAAACTAGTTACCACATATAACTAGTTTAATCCACTAGTCTGTTTCAGGAACTTGACAGACTCCCAATTGGCTTCAAAACCTCTGAAATGCATCCACTGTGAGGGGCTTTGTCATAACATCTGCCAACTAATCATGTGTTCCACAGTAAACCAATTCAATTGCTCCTTCTCGTATAAGATCACGAAGAAAATGAAAACGCATATTAATGTGCTTGCTTCGACCATGTAACACATGATTTTTTGATAACTTAATTGTGGAACTGTTATCACAAAAAATTATAGTGCACTTACTGTCTTTCAAACTCAGCTTCTCAATTATTCTCTTCATCCAAATAGCTTGACTTGCACAAACAGCTGCAACTACAAATTCTACTTCTGTGGTAGAAAGTGTAACTATAGGCTGCTTTCTTGAAGACCAGGCAACAACTCCAGACCCCAACATAAAAGCATAGCCTGATGTACTTTTCCTATCTTTTATATCTCCTGCATAGTTACTATCTGCATATGCAACCAGACCTTCACATCCTCCTTTCTTGTAGAAAACTCCAAGTCCAGTTGTTCATTTCAAGTACCTCAGTATTCTTTTAGTTGCCATCAAATATAGCTCAGTTGGTTTGGCCATGTACCTGCTAATCAAACTTACTACAAACATTAAATCTGGCCTTGTGGCTGTTAAATACATGAGGCATCCCACCATCTGCTTAAACAAAGTCTCATCAATATGAACCCCATTCTCATCTTTAGAAAGCTTACAACCTGGAACAATGGGATTGTGAACTGAGTTGTTGTTCTCCATCCTAAACCTCCTCAGCACCTCTAAAGCATACTTTCTCTGACAAATATATATCCCATCTGATCTTTGCAAAACTTCTATACCAAGAAAAAATCTCATTCTCCCCAAATCGGTCATATCAAACTCACTTAACATGGAATTCTCAAACTCGGCAAACATCAATTCATCATTTCCAGTAAATATTAAATCATCAACATATAAACTGACAATGAGAATCTTACCTCTTATATTTGTTTTAGTGAACAAAGTATGTTCACTATAACAATTTTCAAATCCTTCACTTATGAAATGTGCTTCAATACGATTAAACCAAGCTCTCGGAGCCTGTTTCAGTCCATACAAAGCTTTCTTCAACCTGTAAACTTTGTTAGGATTGCTCTCCAGCTCATAACCCTTTGGCTGCTCCATATATACGTTTTCATTAAGTTCTCCATGCAAGAAGGCAGATTTGACATCAAGTTGATAAATAGTCCACCCTTTTGTGCTGCCAAGGCTACAATCATTCTTACTGTGTCCATTCTCGCAACTAGTGCAAATACTTCTGTGTAATCTATCCCTTGCTGCTGTACATACCTCTTTGCCACCAGACGAGCCTTCAACTTATCCACTTCACCATTCTCCTTGAGTTTGGTTTTATAAACCCACTTCACTCCAATTTTCTTTGTATTTTTAGGAAGATCAATGAGTTTCCATGTGTTGTTCTTCTCTATAGCCTGTATCTCTATGTCCATAGCTATCCTCCATTTGTCATGCTTCACTGCCTCCTCAAAGTATACCAGGTCTAAAGTAAATAGAGCTAAATAATAAAGATTGATATTTGCATCTTTTTTTTCTGACTTCTCCAAAAGTCCTTCCCCAGTTACATAATCGCTTGTCCACCTTGGAGGCACTTTGTTTCTTCCTTCATGAGGCCTTCTATTTATTTCTTTATTTTCCCCAGTCTGGGGACTACAAATCGGTTCAATGACTGCTCCTTTATTTTCTACATTTGTTGTCTTATTATCTTTCCATTCCAAATCAGCCATGATGTGCTCTTCATAACTTTTATCCCAGCTCCACGATTTATCTTCCTCAAAAACTACATCTCTGTTAACTACAATCTTCTTTGCAGCTGGATCATAGAGTCTAAATGCCTTAGACTCCTCACTTACTCCCAAAAACACACAAGCAACACTCTTTGCATCTAACTTTTATCTTTTCACATCTGGAACATGTACATGCACCATACATCCGAAGACTCTGAAGTATTCAATCGAGGGTCTGCTTCCACTCCAAGCTTCCTCAGGTGTTTGATTCTTCACAACCAATGTAGGACTCCGATTTAAAATATGTATTGTCCAATTTACTGCCTCCGGCCAAAAAGACTTTGGAATCTTCCTTTCTAAAAACATGCATCGAACCATGTTCATCACTGTTCGATTTTTCCTTTTCGCCACTCCATTCTACTGTGGAGTATATGCTGCAGTCAATTGCCTCTTGATCCCATGTTCTGTGCAAAACTCATTGAACTCAAGTGAGATAAACTCACCTCCTCGATCTGTTCTCAAACATTTAATATATCCTCCAACTTCTTTCTCAACATAACTCTTAAAATGTTTGAACATGACTAATGCTTCAGATTTCTCTACTAAAAAATAAGTCCATGCTTTTCTAGTAAAGTCATCAATAAAGCATATAATGTACCTCTTATTACTGTTAGAGATGGGAGAGATTGGTCTGCAGAGATATGCATGAATAAGTTATAGCTTTTCTGTGGCCCTCTAATTACTCTTCTTTGGAATGGGATCTCTATGTTGTTTTCCAATCATGTAGTTTGCACACACTGTTGTTGGATTCTTGAACTGAGGTAACCCATGCACCATCTTCTTAAACTGGAGAGTCCTTAATCCCTTGTAACTTAAATGTCCATAACGACAATGCCATAAGTGTGCCATATCCTGCGTGGAGGTGTAGAGGTAAACCGGTTTTTGTGGCAGTGATTTTACTAATAATAAAAATATTCGATTTGCTGACATCTCAGTTTGTATTATGAGCCCTTTCTCTGGATGATAAATCTTTAGCATTTCATGTTGGATGAGAATCGCCAACCCTTTTTCTTGCAGTTGACCAATGCTCAACAGATTGTTTTTTAGTTCAGGTATAAAAAATACTTCATTAATGACATGCGTAAGGCCATTTACTTGCAGTCTCACATTACCTTTTCCTAACACATCCATTCTTGTGTTGTTTCCCAGTTTTACCTCCTGTCTAAAGCTCTCATTTAAATCAGTGAACAAACTTTTGTCACCACACATGTGGTTGCTACACCCGGAGTCTAAGAACCAGATATCTCCTTTTTAGCACCATTCATCTTCATATATGACATGAGCATCATCTCTTCTTCTTCTCCTAGTTCAGCATAGTTGGCTTCTTTATCCCAGCTTGGACATTTAGATTGAAAGTGTCCAAACTTGTGGCACTTAAAACATTCCACTGTTGCTTTGTTGTAAGGTTGGCGTCTCCCTCTTCCTCTGCTTCTGTACGCACTTTGTCCTCGTCCTCTTGCACCAAATCTATCCTCATGATTGATCTTGAGTGCTTGTTCTTCTCTTGTATGCCTCTGGAATTTTTGCTCATGAACAATTAAAGAACTCTGCAGCTCATCAATAGAGAGTTGATCGATGTCTTTGAACTCCTCAATCGAGCAAACGACATAATTGAATTTTTCACTCAGCGATCTGAAAATCTTCTCCACCACTGTGACATCTTGTATCTGCTCCCCATATGTTCTCATCTTGTTGACCACTGATAACACCCTTGAAAAATACTCAGAAACTCCTTCTCCAGTCTTCATCTCAAGGTTTTCAAACTCTCTACGAAGAGCTTGTAGATGTGACCTCTTGACCCTAGCACTCCCTTCAAACTTCTTCTTCATAGAGTCCCAAATTTGTTTGGAAGTTTTCTTCACGAGAATGGTCTCCAATATCGTCCAATCTATGGCCTGAAAGAGAAAGTTTTTCACTTTCAAGTCTTTCAGCTTCAATTCTTCTAGCTTCCTTTGTTGTGCTTCTGTTTGTACCGATCCACTTGCAGGCTCCTCATAGTCAGTCTCTACCAGCCCCTATAATTCCTTAGATTGCAAGAAATTTTCCATCAACATGCTCAATGGTCATAGTGACCATCAAAACAAGGAATGGATGGTTGAACAAAATTCCCTTTGGTAGTCATCTTCGCTGCTACTGCAACAAATCCTCAAAGATTGCTGCTTTGATTTTGCTAGACCTAGCCTAGCTCTGATACCAGAATGTTAAGAATAGAAAACACGAAATGCAAAGTACTCAATGATTCTGGAAATGACTACCTGTTTATTGAACATTCTTTGGCTTTATAAATAGCCTATTATGGACTTAACAGAATGAGCAAAATTAGCTCATGTTAATCAACGTGATGAGTGCACATAGAAAAATCAGGAAATACTAACTGCTAACCAATTACCCTAAAGACTAGGACTTATCTAAGACTTATTCAAAATAGAATGTAAAATCTCAACTGAATCTCTAAACTTTCTCGTCAAGGAGTTTTATTGCTTGCATTGCATCAAAGAGAAGCATGCTTTTTTTCTCCATATTAATTTGTTTAAATTGGCTTGCATTTATGCGTTGTTGGGTGCCCGGCGGCTTACCCCTTTTGTGTAAAAAGTTATCATTTTTGTATAGAAGAGGCAGTTATTACAATTTGTGCTCAAATAATCACACATTATATCTCTCTGATTTCAGCTCGGTGCTGTCTTTAGCAGTAAAATCTGACTTGTGGTTCTTGATTTTGAAATGAATTTAAATATTTAGAAACATGGGAAGAAGCTAGGATGAAATGTCCTGAGTCGTGGAACTTGCAGATGTAAGGCTTGCTCAACAATTCTATCCAGGGACATTGAATGCAAGGTCTGACTTCTAATTTTGCCAACCCTATATGCTTTCATATCTCTACACTAACAAAGTCTATCTATGTTTCAGGACTTGTCCAAAGAGAAAAGTAAAGTCGACAAGGTTTTATATTTTCATTATTTGATCTGGATGCTTATTCCTATACTGAAACAAATAGATCAAGATCAGAGTATTGGGATATAAAGAAAAAAAAAAGAATGAGAAGTCATCTGCCTGTTCATAATTCATTTTTATAGGATCACTAAGAATACTAATGACTTACTGCAATCATTGCAAAGATGTTAAATTTTTTTTCTTTTGCATAATCATGACTCTTAATGCAAGATAGCTTGCAATATTAATATATTAGCATGTATTAGTTGTAGCTTCCACATCACTTGTTCAACTGTGCTTGCTCTTCTATCTACATGTTAATGATTTTGAACTCTATTTATGTGGTATTTACAGAGTTATATTTGGGGTGGTAATTACTTTACCAATCACACTGGTTTACTATATTTTACTAGGACTTTGAAGGTGAGGGCATCAATGGAGATAATGAGCAATAATTAGTTATTACAGTAGCAGCACTTAACACATTTGGCCAATGGGATTTTTTGGACATTCTCTAACAGAACATGAATGAACTCGGGAGAGAGGGCTTTAGGGGGAGATGGGAAATGGAACAATGTGTAATTGTCTAAGCGGAAGAAATCTTTGTCTCTTTGCTTTTTTTCTCATCTCTAAAGCCGTTTGCCCTTTGTTCCTATGATTAAAGAAAATGAAGCTTGTACTTTGTGGTTCCCCTGCTTATTATTTATTAACCCTTTTCATGATTTGAAAAAAAAATTGATTATATAATATGTGAAATTAAGTTTCTTTTCGTAATGATGTTCTAATTTATTGATTAGTGGGGGAAAAAAAAAGAATGTGAGATACTAAACCTTAGAAAAATTATTTGTTCCATCCACCACCATTTTGTTTACCATCATAAATGGAAGAAAACATATGTTTAAAGAAAAAAAATGCAATTATAGGAAAAGAAATAAATGCTACTTGAGAAAATAATGAAAACAGGGTAAACAAAGTAGCAAATAAAAGGGAAAAAATGTTGAATTGAAATTGTATATTTAGGGCTTGTTATAGCTTATAATAACAATATGATCTTTTATACATGGATACAGAGTTTGAATCCTCTAAGATATGTAACTTTTATATATATATATAAAGAAAACATTAATAATCCTAATACAAACTAATTTTTTCCTTTATTGATACTTATCAAATATTAAACTAATAACTAACTTCTAATGAGTTATTATATTGAATATTCTTGCTTTGAATATAATTAATATTTTTAAATTTTCATGTACATTCATAACTTTTGGTTATCTAATTGTTTTTGTTTTAATTCTCCAACTCAATTAGAACTTTTTAAATGTGTTTGATTCCACTATAATAAATTGATTTCACCTCATTTCACTTTTTATAACATGAACAATCATTGTTCTTCTATAATTGACACTTAGATATCTATTTTTTTTTTTATATAAACAATACTTTTCATATTATTTTGTTTCTCAAATGAAAGAATATTTCTCTCATTATATTATTATTATTAACAAAAACTAAAAACGGTGGTGTTTTTATTGTGTACCACCTCACAAAACAATGTCTTAAGTTTTTTTTAAAAAGAAAATCTATGTTTCTTTATCCTTCAACATTTAGTTTATTAGAGATTGAGTTTTTATGATTTGTTGCACTTTGTTTTCTATGTTATTATCATAGTCTCATAATATGTGTTATAAGTTTAGCAGGTTAACCTGGTTGACTCGAGTTTTTTTTTTTTTTTAAATTGATATTTTTTTTTTCAATTTTATCCTTTAATATTAGATTGATTAGGAATTAGGCTTTATGGTTTATTTTGGTTTATTCTCTATTCGGTTATCCTAGTCTTATGGTCCAGATTACGAGTTTTGTAGGTTAATATCGGTTAACTCGAGTCATTTTAGTGTGTATTCTTTTTAGATTGATTTTTTTTCAATTTCACTCTTTAAAAATAGGTTGATTGAGAGTTGTCCTTCGTAATTTATTTTGACTTTATTTATATTTGATTATCTCAGTCTCATAACCTAGATCGCAAATTTGGCAAGGCAATATAGGTTGACTTATGTAATTTCTTTTTGTTTAATTTTTATAAGGTTATTTCAGTCTCATGACTCAAATCATAGATTTAATGAGTTAAACCAATTGAATTAAGTCATTTTTTGTCTACCCCAATTTGAAATTGGTAAAACAGTATAGTAAACATTATAATAAATTGAATAAATCCTAACTGGATAAAATACTATTAATAAAAAATTTATGAGTTAGATGAAAATCCTTGTAGAAAAATATAATGGAACTATAAGTAAATGAATGTATAAATTTACTCATGAGTAATATTGAATGTCGATATAAACCCTGCATTTAAATGGGTAATGTTTTAGGAAAAAATGATGAAAAACTAAAAGGAAAATTTTATTCTGAACATGGTGAAAGTTCTGACACAAAGATTAGCATTTTTCATCATGCAACAATTTTCTCTCTTCACTTGTTTTTCGATGACTTTCTCTCTCCTCTCTCAAATAATAAACTAAAAAATAAACATAATGAATTTAAAGGGAAATTGGGGGACATAAAAGAACTTTTTGCTTGAATTTCAAAGTGCCCATGCATTTTTATTGTGTCCTACACTTTGGTTCTTGGGTTTTTTTTTTTTGAATCTCTTTAAAAAAAAAAATTGGTCATTAATTTGGCCATAAAAATGTGTAATTGAAGATAGAAAAATCGATGACAAAAATAGAAAACAAAAATTGTGGAAAAGCTTTATGATTTTTAATATATTTTGTAATGCACCTCCTTTCAAAACTTTAGCTACAACATATGGATCCTCCTAATTAAAGGATCACTTGTTAGATTTTGGATTTGTATGGCTGATTGGAAATATTTACTTCCATACCAAATTGCATACTAAGAAATTTTTCAATCAAACATGTTATTTATGTAGTTTCAACCCTGATCTCATGTGCTTTTGAGTAATACAATGTATTGAATATCATCTTTATTTAAATTATTTATCTCTTCTTGCATTACCAATTGATAATATGAATTATTTATGTTACCATATACAACCCTTCTAAGTAATTGTTTTTAAAGCTAAATAGGTTGTTAGCCTTGTGGCTACGTTAATTATATAATTATATATTTTGATAATAACATAAACATTAAATAATAAAATTTTGATATGATAGTTTTGATATATACATATCATATTAATTACTCATGATGATTTAATAAAGAATATATCAATATGCTACATAACATGGTCGTGTCCCACATGCATTAATCTTGTTTTAATTATTAAGTAAAACATAATGTATGCATGTGTGTGGGGGGGGGTACACAAACCTTTGCAATGATCTAGATAGGTTTATATCATTCAAGAAATTATTAAACAAGCAAGGAAAATATTTGCGAAGGTCAAGAACTAAGAACTTATAAACATAATGGTTATCAACTTCGCTTATCAAGACTTTGTAATAGGGTTTTCCCATATAGCACTAGACTTGTTTATGACATCTTATAATACTCACACAATCTAAACAAACCCAAAAAAACTAAAAAAAAATTAAGAAGAGACTAAACTATAAAAATAAGATAAAATCTGGACAATAGCTAAAATGGTCTCATCGTTTGGGAAATGACAAGGCAATAGCCAAAACAGTCCAAACATTTTGAGAAATGGTTTGACTATTTCTCAAAACAGCTAGTTCGTTTCTAGAAAAATTCCAGAAACTCTTAGGGTTCTTAAAAAATGATTTAACCAATTATAAAATGGTCTAATTGATTATGCTAACAAGTAAAAAATTATGTCTAATGACTAGTTTCTTTTCTAAGCATATAAATAGCATTTTACTTGCCCAAAAACAAGTGTGAAACTCTATATATATATATAAGCATACTACCTATAAAAAAACAACCTATAATACCATTTGTTTCGTTTGTAATGTTAATGATCAGAGTTTTGTTAGTTGATTATGTTTACCTATTGACTTGGATATAATATGGAGTAGAATGGATTATTTTAAATCCATACTCCTGTTTAAATTGCTTCATATCTTTCCTAGTAAATATTGATTTTTAGTTAGTAGTAATAGTTTCTAAGAGTCCCAAACATGTGAGTGATTTGTTCTTTGATAAATTTGATACTTGTTTCTTGATTGATCAATTAATAACATATTTAGTGAAGTAATCCATAGCTATAAGGATATAGTTGTCTTTTTAATCAAGGTAAATGTACTTTGCCAATAATATACATCATTCATCCTCTAAATGATCATGGCTTAATCACTATATTAAGCTCAATTGATGGTATATGTTGGATTGAGCCAAATTACTAGCATTATTAGCACCTTTTTACTTAACTAATATAATTCTTGGTTATACTTGGTCACTGAAAGCCATGGCTCATGATCAACCATTTCATTTTAATTCTCGATTGTGTTATAGACGTGAAAAAGAAAAATATTATTTGTTTTTTTTTAAATCCTCTTTGTTTTTTTTTTTAATATCTCAACATTTGAAAACTTGTTAACAAGAAAATAATAAATAAAAATGTAAAAATCATGAAATTGCATAGAATTGGTTGAATTGTGTCAACTATGTAGTTTTTTTAAAAAAATTCTTATATTTTTTATATTTTAAAACTAAAATAATAAAAAAGTGATCGAAACAAGAGTTAATATCAAGTTACAATGAAAACTTATTAAAATGATAAGAAAAATATTAAAATAAAAAATGAACTAATTACATCAAGAATATATTTTCATTGGAAATTTTTATAATTTTGCATTTTTTTTAACAAAATAATAAAAGAAGTAATTGAAACCGGGGTGAAAACCAAGTTACAACAAACTCATTTTGTTTTATATAGTATAAAAGTAAATATATAATTTTTTTTAGTAGAAAGATTGAGTAGATTATAGTTATGGATAATAAAATTAAATAGTAATTATTGAAGGTTAATTGTAGGTGTTTGAATACCAAACATGAGTAAAAAAAAAAAAAAACAAGGTTTAAATATGAGCGTTTGGTTGATTTCCAAAATTGCACCCGATCCAAATTGAAGGAGTCCAACTCTGTTTGCCTCCGAACCAGAACCCAAGGGATCCAATGCCGTCTGTTTGATACCTGATAGCTACCCGGCAAAACAATACGTCACGTCTTCGATTATGATGTGCGTGTGAGAGAGATGTGCTTTAATGTGAACAGGCAAGACGAGAAGAGACAAGAGAGGAGAAGCCAATACTTTCATAAAATCTGGTGAGTAATGCGAGAGAATCTTGTTTGATTTTGCTAAAATGCTAGTCATTCATCAGATCTCATTGTGTTTCCTCTCTCAAAATGAAGCCACCCCATATCCATAATTGATTGATCTTTTACATTTCTTTCTTTAGTTTTGATTATGAAATGCTAGTGAGAAGGGTTGTTTTTATTTTTGGTCATCTTCAGATTTATCATAGCTTTGAAACTGAATGGCTTCCTTTCGTTCATTCTCGGCCTTCTTTCGCAGTTTATAGGTGAAGACACAATGGATCCTGACCCATCTACTCAACCTCCTGTTGTTGAATCTTCTAACAAAGACTCTCGTAATCTTGAACAACATTCTATGGCTGCAGCCACCCGAAATCATAGTTCGAGTTCGAATTCGGAGACCGAAGGTTTTGGAATTTCTGCATTTTCTCGTTTTACCAGTGGCTTTGGATCGCTGCTTCCTAATACCGAGGAGAGTAGTCAAGGCAACGCAACATCTACGCAAAGTGGTGTTTTTGAATCATTCACTAAAGGTTTGGTTGATTCGTCTCGAAATGCTGTAAAGGCAATGCAGGTCAAGGCGCGCCATGTTGTTTCTCAAAATAAACGGAGATACCAGGTATCTCACCCATGTTGCTGCTGTTACTGACACGTTAATTTCTGTTTGAGTTATAGCTGAATAATGGATTTCATGGCAATTTAAAATTTTCTCACCACTTTGTTTTGTCTTAAAAGTGTTGGCATCAATGAAAATGTATTCAAATTAGTTAGCTTACAAAGCCAAATCATTTACCGATGAGTAAATATTTCAACGGTCATAATATAAGCAAATCAAACTTGCTCTGTTGGTGGACTTGATTCTTTATTGTACATTTATTGTCTTGTACCTGAAGATTGATCGATCAAAATCCTACATTTTTTTTCATGTATTTATTTTCTGGATAGTTATTGCTTCTAAAATTTTCTCACAGGTCAGGTTATTGATTCCCTTGCCTTCTCTTGCATGAAACAGCCTAGCAAGTATTCTTCATGTTTTACTTTTGACATGCATATCTACGTTTTCACCAAAAGTAATGTTGATTGCATCATCACATATATACAGGAGGGAGGATTCGATTTGGATATGGCTTATGTTACTGAGAACATAATTGCTATGGGTTTTCCTGCTGGTGATATAAGCTCCGGACTTTTTGGATTCTTTGAGGTGAAAACATTTTCCAGTAAGCATTCACAATTTCATTGTGAAGTTTAATTTGTCTTCTAAACAATTATGAAATGAAAATCGATACAGGGATTCTATCGAAATCACATGGAAGAAGTGATAAAGTTTTTTGAGACCCATCATAAGGTATGACCTTGTTTTAATTTCTGACTAGATGCGTGACAGTAAGAGAATGTGGTAACAATTTATGAGGTAGAAGAAAAAACTGTCATCTATTTATATAAGAAGGTTCAAAATTTCTGATTGATTAGTTTAAACTGTAAAGTTAGGAACTTTGAATCTGGATGTACCTTAAAGATGGTGTGATTATGGATCTATCATAAACAATGTGAAAGAATTTCAATATAATCTTGAGGAAAGAACACAATCTCTATGAACTTGCACAGGATGGATAAAAACTAGATTGAGAATGTTGTTAATGATTCAGATGGAACTGGGGTATTTTCAATACTTGCATGTAATAGATTGAACACTGAAAAATATACTTTAGGTGGTCAAGCATACTTAAACCATGCTTGAATAGTCCAGGTCTCTAATCATTAAGTTGAAGTACTTCAAGTGGAATACTTAATATCTTACACGTGATATGGCTTTATTGATTAGACAGAACTCATTCCAGGACTTAAATGGTACCTTGAATCATTCTGGTCATCGACTAAGAACTGAGTTTTTTTATCCAAAAGCATTTGTGCAGAGTTTTGTAAAACGTTTTTAGCTAGGTATTGAAATACTTTCCTTTTAGTACCGAAATTTTATTCCTGCTATCAAACCTCTAGAGTAATGGCTTTAGGTGCTGTTTGTTACAGTTCTGATCCTGAACAACCTGCATTCTCTTTAAAATCACTTTGTTTTATACCAACCAATACTCTTAGTCTGCTGTATTATTTTCAGGATATATTACATCCATTGTTTTTTTATGCCTATTATGGTTCATGGATTCACCTGTAAAGAATCTGCTTTGCATTAAGCCGGGCTTTATGTTATGGAGTCCCATTTTGCTGATATCATCATGATTTCTGTTCAGGGAAAGTACAAGGTATACAATCTTTGTTCAGAGAGATTGTATGATGCATCACGATTTGGAGGAAAGGTGTGGTTTTCCTCTTCATTTGTATTTATGTATTCTGATTGTCTTGGATATCAACATCAAAGCCTGACATTACAATGGATCTGAAAAAGATTAAAACTCTCCGCTGTCCAGTCTAATTTGTTTGTTCCTGGTATCAATGGCTCCCAAAAGTCTTTCCTGGTTTTGTATTGATCCCAATACTGATTTTTGGTTGTTATACAGACTGGAGGACTTTTTTTAATCTTCATTTGTGGATTAAAAACAAAATCCATTTATTAAAAACACTGCCAGCATAATTTCTTCCAGCAACACATTACCATTGTCCTGATGCTCTTGATTATTATTATCATTTTATTTTCTTAAAATTCTCTTGTTGGTGAGTTTTTAAGGGTTTCCTAGCTATTCAAGTCACGTGATAAGAAATAATTGACATCATGTTTGTTTCTGCTACGAAGAAATTATAATGTATATATTTTGTGGATGCCATGATATTGTAAACATATTAAAGAGATAGGAATATCATGGCTAGTAAAAACTGCGACCTGTCAATGACAATATCTTTCCAAAGTATTAATATTGATTTTTTATGTTTAGGTATGATAGAAATCTATTGCTCCCAAAATAGAACAGTGTTAAAACCTTTTTGGTGATATACTATTCTGCCGTCTTGCATGGCTGTTTGAATTTGAATAATAGGGGTTGAGGGTGGGATGGACCAGTTTAACAATTCATTAATTTTTTTTTTCAATATTTGTTTTTGGGATTTTTCTAAGTATTTCTTTCAGATCTTTTCCAGGTAGCGTGCTTCCCATTTGATGACCATAATTGCCCTCCTCTTCAACTAATAACATCATTTTGTCAAAGTGCATACTCCTGGTTGAAAGAAGACATTCAAAATGTGGTGGTGGTTCATTGTAAAGCTGGAATGGGCAGGACTGGTTTAATGATATGTAGCCTTCTCCTTTTCCTTAAGGTGCCTTTTGGTATTTCATTAAGAATCTCTCTGCTTAGTGAAACTCAGTTGTTTCCTTGGTTCTGTAGGTTTCTTTTCTTTCAATCATTTTCTTATTTCATTTTCCTTCTCTGTGCAGTTCTTCCCAACTGCTGAGGAGGCCATTGATTACTTCAACCAGAAAAGATGTGTGGATGGGAAGGCTCTAGTTCTTCCAAGTCAGATTGTTAGTCAATTTCATTTTTGTAATGCTTATTAAGGAGTTTTTTTTTAAAAAAACTTTGATGGGGTTGCTTTTATTTGCATTCCATGAAAGTAATTATTTTCTGCTGTAACCAGAGGTATGTCAAATACTTTGAGCGGATCTTAACATATTTCAATGGAGAAAATCAGCCCGAACGAAGGTGTAACTGTGGGCCCTCTTCTTTAACACACTTTTAAAAGTTAGCTTTACTTGGTTACTCAAGTTGTCATTGACAGGTGCATGCTTAGGGGATTCCGGCTTCACCAATGTCCGTATTGGATAAGGCCCTCTATTACTATCTCTAACAACAGTGGTATGCTTTTTCCTGCAGCAAATTCTTCTTTCCACCAGTTGCGCTGTATTGGAGATGTCTCAATGTTCACACAAATATGCATGATAATAAGTCCTACTCATAGAGTCGTTCATTTGTCAATTATTTTTATTGTACTTGTATTGTGTTTGCCCCATAATGTCCCTGACACATTCTGACCTGCCTACATATGTGATTTGGCTTTGTGTATAAAAATGTTTACTAATCTTACAAGCAAAACCCATTTTAGTGCTAACACTGATTTTACTGCTTCTGTTTATTTTCACTAAAATTTGCAATAGAAGACTTGTTTTATGCGAGGAAGGTTTTATTATTACGTGATACTCTTTTTTGTCTCTAGGTTACTCGTGTTTGGATGATAGCATAACCAGAGATGTTTTTCCTTATTTCTCACAGGGGTTCTGTTCTCAACCAGAAAGCATCCAAAAACCAAGGATTTAATGGTAGGTATTTATTGAATTTATTTGGCTATGGTCTCAATAGTTGGTGTTATTTGTTACTTTGTCCAAACTAATTTTAAATTTCTCATCAAGTTTTCTCAAACATACTTCCGCAGCCAGAAGATTTCTGGATCCGTGCACCTAAGAAAAAGATGGTAGTTTTTGCTCTACCAATGGAGCTAGGTCTAACAGAGCTGGCCGGGGACTTTAAGATCCATTTCCATGATCGCCAAGGAGATTTCTACTGGTTTGTGAACATCCACACATTAAACATGTGTCTGTTTGCAACTTAACATTTGTGAAGAAATAAGCTGAAAGAATTTTCCTCTATCCAATGCACTCTAATCAATTGATAAGCCAAAGTTGATAAATTTTTTCGTCATTAATGCTTACAGGTCCCATTTGCTTCCTTATATCTTTGTTATTCATAACTCCAATTCTTGAGGATTAATTCTTTTCTTTTTTTTCATAATTCAGTTGGTTAAATACTACAATGACAGAGAATAGAAAAATTTTAAATGGCTCTGATCTTGATGATTTTGACAAGGTATTTAATAATTCAATCTTTCTGGTTTACTTATTTAGTTGTTACATCATGCAACAAGAGATAGATCGCTTACTCTAATTCTTAGACTTGCTTTTGATGGTTTTCTGGCTCTTCTTTGCAGAGAAAACTGCCTTCTCCAGGTTTCCAGGTTGAAGTTGTGATGATAGACCATGATGGAACTTTACCTGCAAGGTCTAAAGTTGATTCGGCCTGCAAGGGATCTGATGTTACTAGCTCAGGTCATGTTGCAGCCACAGATGGTGGAGTTGCAGGCCATTCCAACAGAAGTGACATAGCTGAGAATGACGATGTATTCTCAGACAGTGAGGGAGAGGAAACTGGGGTTTCAAAGAGCAGGCAAGCTCAAGCTGCTTCTGGAACTGGACTTGCTCATCCCGATCATGCATCTAACACCACAACAGAACAAATGAGGAACTTAACACAAGGAGCTGAGCAACTGTCACTCAGAAGTCATGAACCTTCACAGATAAACGCTTCTAAGGAACCAACTGCCGGCGGGGCTGGGAACCCTGCCCCTGGCATCGAGATCCGTCACCTGGACTCTGGAGGAGCCAGTGACATCAAAGCAATTGCTGCTGATGCATCTGTTTTCACTTTCGGAGATGAAGACTATGAAAGTGAGTGACGCATTGTACGGTTTACCCCTCATGTGAGTAACTTGTGAGGATCTGCAAATTCCCAAGTTAGATAAGTATATTGAATTCATTGTTTTCGTTCCCTTAATTTGTTATGTCATTAACCCTGAAAGTTTGTACCATTTTCCTTGCAGCAACAGCATATTGCCTCAAATCTCTCCTTTTGACTTCTGTTTCCATTACTCAATTATGTTGATGAAGGCTTTTGATACTGCTTGACGAATGCGTCATGAATTGGCTAATACATATTCAAAGTCTTTGAAGTTAATCTATTGATTCATGAAAAGGAAGTTTCTTCATGTTTTTTCCAAATAAATGCATGACCAGACCAGTTAATATATACAAATACTAGTCACAGGGATTGCCAAACAGGAAATTAAAGAGAAATTAATTTCCATTATCGTGGGACAGGAAAATTCAGAGTGATTCCAGTTTTTACTGGCGTAGGTTTCCTCCTTTAGGCTAAAACTTTTTGGCTAGTAATGGCGCGCGCTCGTATTTGAGAAAATTTTGCAGCTATAAATAAGATATTCTCACGTCATTTATTTTTAAAACTTAATTATACAGACGCATACTTCCTGATTTAATCCTAAGAAGTAGGTTATATATGTCCATATCACCATATCTAATTAAAAATCCCTTTCCGAATATTCTTAGAACACTTCTTCATCTACTTTTATCACCTTATTACAATGTTCACGTAAATTAAACATATATAATAATTTAAGTTGTGTTGAGAAATTAACATTAATTACAAAAAATTTGAAAGAGCTTGTGAATTCACTAATAATATTTTCCTCACAAAGACATTGTTCATTAAATGTTATTTTACCTTCCTTTTTTTTTTGACGGGGCTATTTTTTAAGCTTTTTTAATTTTATTTTTCAATATTAATTTTATTAAGAATAAAGCTTCATAATTTATTTCAATTTATTTTCCATTAAATTATCCTGATCTTGTGATCCAAGTCGCGAGTTTGATGGGTTGACTCAAGTTTTTTTTATCGATTTTTTTATAATTTCATCCTTTAATATTGGGTTGATTAGGAATTGAGTTTCATAATTTGGTTTAATTTGCTTTTTATTGGGTTATCCTAATCTCATAACCTGATTCGTGAGTTTGGTAAGTTGACTCAAGTAATTTTTTGTGTCCTTTTTTAATGGATTAATTTTTCATTTTATCTTTCAACATTAGATTAATTGAGAGTTCAATTTCATACTTTATTTTGAATTGTTTTTTATGGGGACGTTATACCAATCTGGGATGAAAAGAAATGAATGAAAAGAAATGAATAAATTGTAGAAATAATAAAATAAGAAACAAGTAATGAAGTGGATGACCTCCATGAATAAATTTGGAGAAATTGATGAAATTGAAAAGTGAATTATGAATTTTGGGTTCAAAATCCATAACATCGGCAAAATTGGTAACGAGTTTCGATAAATAAAATATAAATAAAAATAAGAAAATAGTTCTAGCTAATTAGTATGGTAATAAGGAATAAAACAAAAGAAATGATAGTACAAAAAGGAAATGTGATAGTTTAAGCATCAGTTAAAAATTGGTAACATTATTGTGAAAATGATAATAAGCCTGATAAATAAATAAGGATGGAAAATATAGAATAAATATATTTTGAAAAAAAAAAAAGGTCTTGAGGGTTTTGAAGAATAATCAATATGATTTATGTATGGATTGAACAAGAAAAATCAAATTTTTTAACAAAAAAAATCACATGCGGACAAGTTTTATAGTAACATGCAGAACTTTCAATTTGACCAAGCTTGAGAGGGTGAAAGTATTAGAGATAATTCATGAAATTAAAGGGTTTTGGGTGATTTAAAACACAAATCTTCAATGGAAAAAAGAAATTTGAGAGAAAAAAAAATGAAAGATTGAAAAGTTAGAATATAAAACATGACAAGAGAAAGCTTAAAACTAAGATAGCGGAAGGTTGCATTTGAAAAAGAGGAAGAAGAAATGGAGGAAATGGCTTTATAAATTCACTTAATCTTGCCATTGAAACTATGGGTAATTGATTCTTATGCTTGATTTTTCTTGTTTTGATAAGTAAAAAGTTGATGTGTTATGTGATTTGAGTTGGGGTTTAAAAAGTTGAAAGATGGATGTTTTGTTGGTTTAAATGTGATAACTGATTGTGAATGATGTTATTAATGCTTGAAAAAGTGTTAGAAACCAAAGAAATTTCATGAAGGTTAGATGCCATGATTGGGCTAAAACTTTTAGAAAAGGAATGATAAAATTTTCTTGTTATGGGTAGTTGAAATTATGTTGAAATCATGTTATATGGCCATGTATAATGTTATTAATATATGGAAACAAGAAGGGGGGGAAATAACCCAAGAAGAATATAATCTTAAACTTGGCTGAAACTTAGTAATAAGGGTGGAGTTGATTTGAAGTTCTTGATTAAATGGCTTTGGAATAAATACTTGAATGCTAAAAAGATGTGTTTTAAAAATAGATTAGGTGAAAATTTCTTCAATTCTCTTATTGAGATGGTTCAACCAAATAGGCTATTTAAGGAGGAGGATAGATTGACTTAAACCATGTATGTAATTGTCATTGAAATGTACTATTAAACTTAGTTTTCTTGAGTTATGTCAAGTCATGGAATAAATTTCAAGAAAAATCCATGGATTGTGTCGAATTTAGATTGATCATGAATGTTTTCACCATCCAACTTCTAGCTAAATTTAAAGCTTGAAAATAATTTAATTAGAAGTTGGTTTCTTCATGAAAATTATAGATATAGATGTTAGCTTTTCAAATGAAATTGTTCCTAATTAAAATTGAATTATATAACTTCAGATATAAGCTAAAAACTAAGTAAAGGTCTAAATTGACATAACTCTTAAGAGATTTTGAGTGCTACTGTGATTGTTGATTTTGAGCTTTAAAACGATGAAATTTGAAATAAGTTTCTTTATAAAAGTTATACATATCAATGTTCACTTTCAAATGAGATTGTTATTGATTAATTTAGAGTTATATAACTCCATATATGAGCTAAATATTAAGGAAAGGTCTAGAAAAATATAGTACTAGATAAATTTCTTATGCTGCTATAAACACTTGGTATTTCTTTCTTCATGAAAGTTTTAGTTCTATGTCTTAACTTTCCATAAAGACAAGTCACGCTCAAAACCAAGTTCTAGAACTTTAGTTACAATAAATACACTAAACAATGTTTAGAGTTGGGTGGATTAAACGAGGTAGGACTAATTAATTTCTAATATTTGCTTGGAATTATTGTTGATTGAGGGTTCTAACATTTGAGTTGATAAGAATAAATATAAACATGAAAAATATATGTGTGTTGGATTTTAAGGATTTTCCTTGCTAATGGTTTGAAAATAATAGTTGAATAAGAAGTGAATTGAAATAGTAGTGTTAGATGCATTGTTGATGATAATTGTATCTCCGAAGATAAATGGAAGGCTATGGAAATATGACAATAGCACAAAGCAATAACACGTATACATGCTCAAAGTAGATGCACTACATCTTTTTTTGCTTATAGAATTTCTTAAGCTTTTAGAATTGTAGATTCTTTAAATGTGAATGTATTTATATGAATGTTAATATTAAGAAAAAGTTGATTGACTAATTGCCTCAAGTGTAGTTAGTGATGTCAATGTGATTAACTATCAGGTTATCGATGAATTATTCAGAGTGAAATTCAATAATTGTTATATGGAAATGAGTTTATATATTTATGTATAAAGTCTTGATTTTAATTAGCACGATTCATAAACAGAGAAAACTTTACTGAAATTTTGATAGAATTATTAAGAATTGAAATTGCATGATCATTTAAAGAAATGAGTTGTTGTTGTTGTACATGTGTGTGTAAATGCAATGTTTTTACAATTATCATAAAGAAGAATAAAGAAGAAATTGTATCCAAATTTCAAGGTTGTTACATTTAAATTTGATATAGATTTAATTGACCTTAAAGAATTAAGAATCATGATAAGTAGTTCATTTAAAAAAAAAAAGATTTATTTTATTTTTTATTAAGTTCATGGCTCAAAAGCTTTTAAAATTACAGATTGTTACATTAGTAATAAAATTAATATAAAAAATATTTTGGGTGCAAAACTGATAATTTCTCAATGGTTTGGTAGTATATTTTATATTTTTCCTTTTTTTTTTAAGCATAGTAAACCCTTTTCTTAAAAAAAAAAAAAAAAAAACCACCATAGAAAAACTTTTTTAGTTTATATGTACATCAAAACATCAAAGAAAAATATATGTTTCCCTTGTTCACATAATTTATAAATTATAGCTTCCAATTTTTATAATTGATTCAATAAATAACTAGAATAAGACTACAACATTGCTCGACAAACCCTTTGTTTTTTTAAAAAAAAATTCTATTGTTTTAATACTAATGACCTTTTTTGCTGTTAAAATCTTAGTTAATCAATAATTTCCTTTTCTTTGTTAATTTCTAATGATTCTCTGAATCAAAATGAAAACAAAATAAAATCTTTAACCAAAACACTTGATCCCCAAATTAAAAGATCCAAAAAACCCTTGGACAAAACCCCTTATACAAAGCTGTCCTTTTGTTTTTATTTAATTTAAGTTCTTTTATTTTTTATTTTGTGCAAGCAATAAAAGCAAATAGATTTCTAAAAAATAAAGTTTTGTTGAGGCTAAAATAGTCCCACAAAAAATAAAGAAAAATAAATTACAAAAACCAATATGGTCAATAAACACAACATTATAAAATTAAATAAAAATATTCAAAAAAAAAATTGGAAGGGAAAAAATAAAAACCATTGCTCCGACAAAGAGAGCTACAGGAAATCAAGCAGTTCTTTTAGGGTTTTGTTAATATAATCAAGTTGAACATCACCTTTCTATGTAATTAAAAGTTACATAAACAGCAAATTTAATTGGTAGGCAATCAAATCTAAATGTAAATTGGAAAAATAAAAAACGGTTGAAACATCCGCCTTGGGGCCCTACAAAATCCAGGATTTCTCAATCGCATTTCTTTTGCCCTGGTAATCTGTTCTCTTTAGCAGCCTTGTCAATAGCAAGCAAGGTTTGATGAACTACCTCGTGAGCTGCAACAGACTTGAGAATGCGACTGACAATTCTTAGCGTTCCTTGTTCTTTTTCTTTTTCATTTCTTCCAATTTCCTTTTCAGTTCGGTTATGATCTTATCCTGAGCGGTGATTTCAAAATCCTTCGTTTTTATTTCTTGCTTCAGTCTTTCAATCTCTCTCAAGTGGTCATCACACTGATTTAACTCCTGTTTCTTCAGTTCTTGCTTCAATCTTTCAATCTCTTTCAAGTGGTCATCACATTGGTCTATCTTCTGTTTCTTGGGATCCCTTGAATCCTCACCCTCAAAAGATCTCTTTTTCTGTGAAACATGGCTATCGTGTGTCATTTTGCGAACCCGTATGCCAGCAGATCCTCCTGTGTCAAGTTGAAGTGCTACTAGTTTCTGTGGCCGGCCAGATGTGTCCTGAAAAATGCGAACATTCATTCAGCATACCTAAAATCCAAAAATTTGCGGGCAGTCTCCCAAACAAGCATAGATTAGGTGCGTGTATTCACAGAATTTGAATTCACTCATTCAAGCATATTTAAGGCAAGGTTGCAGCAGAAAATAGAATCCCACAGCAGAGCACAATAGCTCATGATGCTTTGTACTTAGTGGATCAACAATGAACTGTTTGAAACAGAACTTATCTTCCAAAGACATGAAAACTAGCAGTAAACTAATACATGTATACATATTTAGATATGGCACAGCAACTAACACATACCTTTTCTAGGCTGCCAATCAAATTTTCAAATGCTTGGCATGCCTCTTCTGGATTCTTAAAGATGGCAAGCACAGAATATCCCACTCCCTGAATCACCTTATGTGTCTGCCACAAAATTATTCATTACGTTAAAAACTAAGCATGGAGATGCATACAAAAGGGAATGAGCTCGATAAATCAAAATTTAATAATTCTAAGATTCAACCAAGGTGCTAAAAGTTCACTATTGGCCACCAACAAACCTGGAGAAAGGCTGTCTGAGGTCAATTCGTTTGAAATTGGGTAGGCTGGGAGGAATGCAATGATTCAAATTGTTTCTTACAGTTATCACACTAAATAGTGGATTCCTTTTCAAACCAATATTGCAAGATCCATACAATTTTGATAGCTTCTTCAGGTTTGCTACAAATGTGTTAAATATGGAGACATATCAAAATGAACACTTTTCTCTACTTTCACATGCATGATCAAAAGGGATGAGACATAAAAAGCTTTGTCTCTACTGAACAATCATATCAGTAACTCTTTTCATCACCGTCATCATCATCATTACTTTGGTGGCTATTTTCTGCTGGCAAATGCTAAAGATATTGTAAGATGGAAATTCTATGGACAAGCATAATGCAGTTGCTATCATGATAAGCAGAGACAACATAAACAGCCCTACAACCTATAATTTACAATGAAAACAAGGTGACAGGTATTGAATACAATCACGTATTATCTTCTAAAGAAAAATTACAACCACATTATCAGTGTCCTATAACTATTCCCGAGGTTGTTCACATGAATAACTTCATCAGAAGCCATTATTCTTCGAGCCCTATGTTCTCTTAAATTATCCAGGTATTGAATACAATCATGTATTATCTTCTAAAGAAAAATAAAAATACACGCAGAATATACTCAACCTTGATTTCAATTGTATAGTTTGCAGGGAACAGTCTACGTAATTTTTCTCGGGGGACAGTAACCGGTATTTTGTGGAGAAGTAGCTTTGCCATTTCTATTTCTGGAACCTACAATTACAAAACAAATAAATAAATCATTGATACATCAGTCAAAATTAGAGGTACACAGGAAACATACATTGTAACTTGCATCTTTCACATCTGGTTGAATCAATGGAATGTAATTATCAACTCCACGCTCGATCTTAGCAAGAACAAGTTTCATTGCAGCACATGCATCATCTAAGCAGTTGTGTGGATCACCTGCTTTGCGAAGTTCATAGCCCAGCACAGACTGTCAACAAATAGATGAAAAATCAGCCTTGCATCTACAAACCACCAACAGTTGCTTTATTTGCCTTCTGATGAATATGTGATGGTTCAATTTCTTAACTTTTATCATGGAAAGCACAGAAGCATGCATGCACAGAAGCAGCTTACCTTACACAAATTATTTAAGGAAGGTGAACGTCCATCTGAACTTTTGAAAATAAATGATGTATCAATCACTCTTGCATGGTCTACCTTTAGTGCTGTCAGCAATAAACAAATTGCAGAAGGGAGAGTGTCAATGTATGACCACATTGCAACACAAGTTCGAACATCAAGTTCTATCATCATTTACCCAACCAACAAAAAGAGCTCAACTTAATACCTTCTAGGTCATTATATAAACTATGGCCCACTAAAATAGTTCCCCTCGATAATAACTTCTTCATGGATATCTGTAAAATGCATGGATTAGCTTCAGACAAAGAAGACCAAATGACAATCTGATATAATAGGTCACCCATTAACGAACCTGTATATCTGCAAATGAACAAGTAGCTCCATCCAAAACTTCAGCAGTAACTCCAGTAATCTCAGTTCTATAATCTTCAACTGGTTTGCATGGATTCACTAATTCATCAAGTTTTACCTGAGTGGATAAAGTCCAAAGTTACTGTATTGAAAGGTGCCAAAATAATCATGTATATTTTATGACTCAATCATTTACATTTCAGTTAGGCCTCAACGATTAAAAAATAGATCTCTGAAGGGCTTAAATTATACCAAACAAGCAAAAGCCAAAACAAAAGGATCTTTTATACCTTTAAATCTGCATCCACCACACACACCCTCACTAAAGCATCAGTACCATCTTTACAGAGAACCATCTCACAATCAACAGCAAGCATTTTATTACATCTTAGCAGCTTGGGCTTTTTCCGGACCTTCGTTACTGCCCATCCCTGCTACATCATTTCCACAAGTTAACAAGAAGGCAAACCAAATTGACTATAAGCATCATAGCCACAAAGTGTCTAACAACATTTAACTATAAGCATCACAGCCACACAATGTCCAACAACATTTAACTATTATCGCAGACCTTCTCATACGTTGGAAGTGCATACTTTGACAGGTAAAGTGGATGTTCAAGAGTTGAACGAACCAGCCTCTGCACAGCCACAAATGCAATACCCATGATTAAAACAGATCTACGCATGAGAAAACGGAGAAACACATTTAAAAACTATAAGAACAATTGCTTGATGGACTATACCTGTTCAGGTGATTCATTTTCCAGAGATTCTTTCATAGTTTCTTTCAACGTCTCACAATTCGAAAGCGACCGAAGCACATTATCAACAAACTGAAAACAAAAACATTGATAAAATTCAATATTCAATAACATCTATTTTAAAGAAGTGGTAATAAATTAATCACCTTCAACCCATCCTCATCAGTAAAAGTTTGAAGAAACGCAACGAGTGAATCCCGTGACCTTCTCGCCGGATCACTAAAGCCAGACCCAAACTTCTTCTCATAAACATTTAAAAACTGCTTCCAGGTTCCTTGACTACCTCTCCTTCCTTGCTTTTGAGTTAACTTCACCACTTCAGCAAGCACCTGTTTCACATTTTCTTTTTATTAGAAAATAAAAAAAACTACTTTCATAACAAGCTCAATATCTGCAAATTACTAGCCTTAGGTGAAGTAAAATCAAAATTAGTATGTTTATGAGTACGGAGACGGGGACGGAAGTCACCTTATCCGACGCGGCGGCTACTCTGCTGGCGAGGAGGTTTTTGTCCATGATTTTTCCAAGGAGAGAAAAACTAAGGGAGACGGAGGAGAGAGGCGGCTCGAGATATATTAACGGACCGGAAAGGAAGGGTTTTAGATTTGGGGGGTTTTCGATTCTTTTGGTGTTTAAGTACTGTTTTGTACTGTAATTGTTGCCGTGGTTATATATATATATTATAGTTATTAAACCTGATTTGAAAATTGACCCGGTTAAAAAATCGGGTCCCGGGTTTTATGGGTCAATCCAGGTTAACCCGGATTAACTCATAAAACCCGGGTTATTTACTTATTTATGAGGTCAGATGGTTAAAGAAAGAAATAGATAAGAAAAGCAATTATAAAGAGGTGAAGTGGGACCCAATATGACAGGGCATAGGCATGAGAGAGGGTGACGTTATTGGTTGTTGGTTGTTTTGTGCAGAGATCTCTTAATCTCATCACCATCTCCTCTTACCCTCTCTGGCTCCTTGACATGCTTTCCCCTGGGGTGAAGCACAGTCCTTGCTCCTTACGCACCCATGCTTTAAAGCTTAAAAACACCACACGAATCCTCTCTCTTTTACATCTTTTCCTTGCAAATTCCTCTGGTTTCTACATGCTTGAAAACATTAGCCACAGAGAGAGAGATGTTAAAGACTTGATGGTGATAATAAAGCCTCTGGTGCTGGTACTATACCTATTGCCTCTCTCTCTCTTGAAACTGCGAGTATGGTCCCGTTTAACCTTCAATTTTTTGTAAGTTATAGTCATCAATCGTCAGACTAGAAGAAAGAAATGGAACCCAACACCAACCCTAAAGATCGCCAAACCCAGATCGACCTGCAATCGTCTCAAGCGAACCACCTTTAAAATGCCGGGTCTCGCCCGGGTCCGGCCGGGTCCCTGGTCAACCCTCTAGGTCAACCAGGTTGTTGCACTAGCCGGTCTTTTGACAAACCCGGACCGGTCTAGCCACCGGGTCGGTCGGGTCCTGGGTTGACCCGCCAGGCCGGTCCGAAATATATATATATATATATATATATATATATATATATATATATATATATATATATATATATATATATATATCTTTTATTATTTTTTAAATTTATTTTTAATATTATCATATTAAAATAATTCCAAAATACTAAAAGAAAAATTAACTTTTTCAAAACAAACGGTGTCATTTAAAAAAAAAAATGCATTGCATTAAAAACTTTAAAATCTACCTATTCCTTTTAATTTTGGCTATCATGTAGCAATTAATTACTGTTTTGGGATAATAAAGGGATGAAGACAATAAAATAAAATAAATATTGAAAAAAATATATAAACATAAATTTATCTCAAGGTAAGTTTTAAGTGAATTTTTGTATTTTCAAACATGAGGTACAAAAAAAAAGGTCTTTAAACCATAGTTTTAAGACTCGGCTTGGTGGCCGGCCGGATTCAAGGCCCGGGTTCCGGGTTTTGAACGGGTTGGCTGGGTCAAATTGTTTTTTTTAATCAAAACTACATTGTTTTAGTAAAATAAATAAATAAATAAAAGTCAATGGGTTTGCAGTCGGGTCAACCCGCCAGGTCACACCAGATTTTTCCTTCCCCTGTTTTTTTAACCCGGCCTAGTTCCTACCACGGGTCTCGGGTTAACCCATCGGGCCGGGTTTCAAAACTATGCTTTAAAAACAATATTTTTTATTTTTTATTCCTAAAATATCATTGTAAAAAACTTTCAATTCCAAAATTATCTAAATAAAACATGTAAATATAAAAATAGTTATTTTCATAGTTTTAAAACTCAACTCTAGAGTTAATATGGGGCAAAGGTTAGGTCATTATTTGAGGCCTAGGTCATAGGCCGAATTATATTAATAGACCAAAAAAGAAGGGTTTTAGAGTTTGCGGGGTTTTCGGTTCTTATGGTGTCTTAGATAATGTTTGATATTGTGATAACAGTTGTTTTTTAAAGTGATTTTCACTTGAAAATACATCAAATATTTTTTTTATTTTTGACATTATCACACTAGAACAATCTAAAACACCTAAACAAATTAATTTCAAGCAAATAAATTTAATTTTTTTCAAAAGCATGGTGCTAACATAAAAACAAACATTATCTTAAAGACTTTAAAGCCACATGCCTATTCCTTTTAATTTTGGCTACTAGGTAGTGATTGATTACCGTTTTGGGGATGATAAAGAGATGAAGATAATGAAAACAAAAATATGTTTGGTTGAAAAGACAGAAGTAAAGATATAAACATAAATTTTATCTTAGGGGTAATTTTTAAGTGAATTTTTGTCGATCCGAGACAAATCTCATGTCAATATTCAAGGCCCAAGTCATAAGTCGAGTTGGCCTGAGTCAACATAACAATAAAGTGGTTATTATCATAGTTTTAAAAACTAGTTCAAGAGTTGACTAAGGGGATGACCCACGTTAACTTTTAGAATAAAAGAATTTAAGGGTTTACCTAGGGCAAGTGTCTAGTCACATATCAAGAGAGTCAACCTGGGTTGATCCAAATCAATATAAGGATAAAAGTTCTTATTATCATGGTTTTAAAACTCAACTTCAAAATTAATCAGGGTAAGGCCCATGTCACAAGTCTGGATGGTCAATCCAGGTTAACCCGAGTCAACGTGTGGATAAAAATGATTACTTTTATAATTTTAAAACCTGATTCGATAGTCGGTACAAGGTTAGGTTTAGGTCATAGGATGGGAGGGTCATCTAGTTGACCCAAAACAATTTAAAAAATTATCAAAAGAACCTTGTTTTGACCAAAACAAATTAAAAAAATAACAACAGGTTCTTAACCTGTGTTTTATCTCGAGGCAACCCGGTTTTTTATTGGATGAGGTTGAGTCAATTACTTTTCTATTTTTCTCTTAAACCCGAACTAGTCTAGGCCCTAGATCTGTCGGTTCTAGGTCAACCCACCAGGTCAATCTTGGTTTTATACTTAAGGTTATTATTATATTATTAATTTCAACCCTCAATATAAACTAAAGTAAAAAAAATAATAATATATAATTATCTTTTTAAATATGTAAGTTTGAAAGTAATACATATTAAGGGTAAAATAAATTTTTTCATATTTTATTTTGTCTTATCCACCATAATCAAATATGATAGAGAGAAAATCATTTTGTCTTATATATCATTACCGAACACAATTCTATATTCATATTTTCTTTTGTCTTGTCTCCTATATTTATTGTCTTTATCTCTTCTCTCCTAAAACAATAATCAAATGCTATCTTAGTTTCATTGCTTACACAAAAAAAGCAATGATACATTATTGTTTCTAAAGTTCATTATCATTGTCTCTAGAGTTCACAAGATTTTAAATAAGTCTTAAGATAATAAATATTATAAGATTAACATAATTTTTCATTCCAGTTTGGTATTTAACTTAATTGGTTTCTTTACCATTGTATTCTTTCTTTATTTAATATTTATGACAAGTTTTTCATGATAAACATGTTTAGTAGTTAATATTTAAAAGTATAAAGATAATATAAAAACAATCACCAAATGATTCCCCTAAAAAAAAAACTAAGGTCCAATTAAATTAAATAATTTTTTGAATTTCAATGTAATTTTATTATTTTTAGATTTTAATTATATATGGGATAAAAAAATAAAAATAATGACATGAATAGAAATTTTATAAATCATTTTGTTTAAAGAAGTCTTTTTATAGTTGAAATTATGACAACGACGTTGTTTAATTTATTTTGTAAATGATGTGATTTTTATTATTTTTTAATAATACTTTCAGAGTTTTGATGGTTAAAATAACGGGTTAATATGGTACTGTATAAGTTAGAGGTGATTCAAACAATATGATGCATAAATAGATATATAAAAGAAAAGTGATGCAAGTGAAAAACAAAAGATAATGGAGTTTGTTACAAATAAAAACTCTCAAAGATTAAAAACACCATTAATATGAGAAGACACCAAAAATATTTATTTTTTTATTCATCCAATGCTCACTTGTTAAAATGCTATTACAATCTTTTATATATATATATATATATATATATATATATATATATATATATATATAAACACTAGAAAACCTATTAATTCCGAATAGAAAAGTAATTCTCTTCAAATAGAAAAACAAGAGAAACCTAACAATACTACATAAAAAAAAAAAATTCTAAACTAAAAGAAAAGAAATAAGAATATTTAATGAAAATATTTATTTTCTCAAAAAACTCCAACATTAATCTCATTGGATTGGAAGGACTTCATCCTCAAGTTTAAATTGTTCGTGGTATAAAACCTCCTCAGTTGAAAATCAGTTGAGAATCATCCTCGAGTTCAAATCATCCTCCATCATGAAAACATCCAATATAAAATTTTTCAAACATAACCTCCTCTGTTGGAAAACCAATTATCCTTTTGTATGTTGAGCGCGTCATCGCAGGTCCCTAACTCTTTTTGTGGCCTCCTTTAACATGAGTCCCACCATGAATTTCAATAACAACAAATAATAGCTAACAACAAAAAAATATTGAACTTTGATACGAACTAACACATTGGGGATTAAAGGATAACAAAATTTGTTATAAATTAAGATTTTTAAAGATGATGAATACCATAATCATGGGAAGAAAACTAAATTAATTAATTTTTATCCATTCAAGTCTCACTTGCAAAAAAAAAAAAACTATTACAACCCTTTATATAGAAAAAAAATAGAAAATTTTATTAATGTTAAATATGAAAATAAAAATAAAAAAATTATTCCCTTTAAATAGGAAAACTAGAAAAACCTGATAATACTAAATAGAAAAATAAGTAAAATCTCTAAACTAAAAAAGAAAAATAAAAAAATATTTTTTTTTTCTAAAACACTCATGCATTAAAAGGGATTAACCTATAGTTTAAGAGTTATATTAACATTTTAGTTTATTTCTTAATCATATATTAGAAGTTTATGTAATCAATCAAGCCTTTTACTCTATCCTAAAAGGTGAAGATAATCTGATGGAGAAAACTTCATGTAAACAATTACATTAAAAAGGCCTGAAATCCTTGTTTTTAAAACATTATTATCCAAGTTGAGTTGTAAGGATGGATAATTTAAACCCTTGTATAAAAAGCAGTATCATAGGTAGTAAGGTCCCGATGAGAAAAAAATTTTGAAATTAAAAAAAAAAATGACAAAAAACTAAATAGTTAATGTTCTGTAAAATAAAGAGAATGATATTCATAAATAAATTTAAATGTATTGTTGAAGTTAAAATGAGGGTTACTAATCTTAAATTAAAATGCGTAAAGTTAGTGAAACCGATAACGTGTTCC
The DNA here is from genome assembly GCA_018804465.1 of Populus tomentosa. Taxonomy (NCBI): domain Eukaryota; kingdom Viridiplantae; phylum Streptophyta; class Magnoliopsida; order Malpighiales; family Salicaceae; genus Populus; species Populus tomentosa. The sequence continues at coordinate 4,554,111 of CM031981.1, forward strand.
GATGAATAAAAGAACAAGGAAAAATGAGAAAATGATTTCAAGAAATTAATATTGTATTAAAGAATAAACAATAAAAAAGAATGGTGTAAGAGAATAAAAAAGAGTGATGGATTTGGCAGAATTACCATGAAACAATAATAAGTTTGTAAATGAAATAAATGATAAAAAGATAAATAAAAATATTTTGAGAATATAAAAATGATCTCAAGGATTTAGAGTAATGATTGATATGATTCATTACATGAAATAATAAGAAAATTCAGATTTTGGATGATAAAATCACAAACTAACAAATTTTATATCATCATGCATGTCAGATTAAGCTAATATTTTATGTGGAGTTTTATGACATGTTGATGTATCTGGGTTTAAAATTTCAGCTCAATTGAAATTCCAAAAAGCCTTACTATTCAGGTCGGAAGTCAGGGTAACATGCATGAAAATTAATAAAGGCATGAAGGAGGGGTATTTTTGTAAACAAGTGAAAATTCATCATTCTCTCTCTTTATAACAATAGGTGGAATAGCCATAAGGAAAAAAAAAAAAAAAGATGAAAACTTTCTATTTTCTCTCTAAAATCTTTAAAAAAATTTCTTCAAGTGAAAAACCATAAATAATTCTTGATGATTTGTAAAGAAAACACAAGATTAAAGTGAATTTGGAAAGGTAAAGGAGAGAAATGGCTATCAAAAGTGAAGAGTGAAAATTAAGAGATTAAAGAAAAAGAAGAAGTAAATGATTGAAATCTTGTAAATTTCTTCTTGATTTTGTTTGGGTAAGTGATGTTAAATCCTTTATTATGGGTGATGTTCTTGAGCATAAAATACTAATGGGTAGTGTTTTAACTATGGAAAAAATAGAAAGACAATTTAGGCATTTTTATTAGCTGACTTCTAGTTAAAATCCAAATTTTTTTTATGACAAATTTTAGAACTGATTTTTTTTTTTTATGAAAGTTGTAGAGATTCATGTTATCTTTTCAATGAGACTAGTTTTAATCAATTTAGAGTTACAGAACTCCAAATATAAGTTAAAAACTAAATACGAGTCAAACTGCATCTTGTTAGACATATTTTATTAAAAGAAAAGCTAAAAGGCATGACATTTTCATCGTAGATATACCTTTATTTACTATGGATTAAAACAAAAAATGACAATTTTACCCTTGGAAGAACTCTCAAAATGTTGCATTTTTAGGGGTAAAATAGTATTTTTACTATGTCAATTTGTCATTTGATTATTGTTTAATGGTTTTATTGTTCTTTTATCATGTTTATGCACGGTAAAAATGACTTTGCTACCATTACAAGCAAAAAATTATTTAACTCTGGTAAAGGGTCTTTTCGTGTATTTTGCATTCTAACATACAGTAAAATTACAAATTTAACCTTGGAAAAGCGTTGATACAGGGGTATTATTGTATTTTCATATTGGTTTTTTGGAATTTTTTTGATTTGTTAGGGGTGGCATTGTAATTTACCATTTTATTATTTTAGTTTAAAAGTTGTCAGTACGTGTTATACACATGTTAGTGCGTGGGAGGCACCGTGTATTTTAGTTGGCACGTGCTTCGTCTCCCAGTGGTTAAAATTATGCTTCTGCTATGTCATTTTGTTCCCCGTCATGTTCTTTTCCATTATAGGTGGCATGTGTGACCTAAAAATGGTTGGTTTAACATCGGTGGCCCCTTTTTTTTTTTTTCATTTCTCTCTCCTACCCTAAAAAACTACGTATGTCCCTAATTTTTATTGGTATTTCAGAATCCATCCTCTTAGTTTTTATTTTTTATGTTAGTCCTTCTTTTTTTTTATTAAAATTTTATTTGTTTTCAATTTAGTCTTTCAATTCTAATATGTGTATTTGATGTTTTTCGATTCAGTCCTTCTACTTTTGATATTTCAATAATAATAATAATACTTCTAGTAGTAGTAGTTTATAGTTTTATCCTTCAAATCAAATCTATAATTTTTCTCAATAGGAATAATAATTATTTCAATTTGGTCATTTTTCTTTTGATTTTTTTATTTGTTTCATTTACTTTTTTATCAAAAAATTTATGATTTTTAATTTTATCCTTCAAATCAAGTTTATGATTTTTATTATTTCAATAATAATAATAATAATAATAATAATTCTAACAATAGTATTAATAATACTACTAATAGTGATGATAATGTTAATAATAGTGGTAATAATAGTAGTTTATTATGATAGTAATAGTGGTAATGATGATGATAATTGTGATAGTAATATTTATAATAGTAATAATAGTGGTGGTGGTGGTATTGAAGCCCAATTCTTGATTAACTGAATGTTGAAAAATAAAATTGAAAAAGTTAATTAAAAAAATTGAGTCAACTCAGGTTAAACTATTAAACCTAGATCATGACATTGTCCAATAAAAAGTAAATTAAAATAAATTATAAAGCCTAATTACCAATTAATTTATTGTTAAAGGATGAAATTGAAAGAAACAAATGAGAGGAAAAAAAAACTCAAGGCAACTTAGACTAACCCATCAAATCATTTACTCGAAGCATGAGACTAGAATAACCTTATAGGAAAAAAAAACTGAAATAAATTATGAAGTTTAATTCTCAATCAACTTAAATGTTGAACTATAAAATTTTTTTTAAAAATTCAATTACAAAAGAGGGCAAAAAGAAAAAACTCTGAACTGAGTCAACTCATAAAACAAGTGATCTGGATCATGAGATTGTGATAACTTAAAAAAAAAAACAAACTAAAATAAATTATAAAGTTCAATACCCAATAAATTCAATGTTAAAAACAAAATTGAAAAAAAATGATTTCTTTTTAAGTAATGTTCCAATTAGGAGGGAAACAATGATTTCCCCTTCTCAATTAGTTTTTAATAATAATAATAATAATAATAGTAATAGGTTGTGCAATATCTTACACAAATCAAATTCAATTTAGATCTTGTATGTTTGCTAGAAAGGTATTTTTATTTTAAAAAAAAAAAGTGGTTTATATGAAAAGTGAAATCCTAAAAAGTAGATTATTTTTCAATGTTTAGCAATGTTATAAAAAGTAAATTGAAAAATATTTTTTATTGTTAAGCTATATTATGAAAAATGAGCTAAAAAATTTCTTATTAATGTTATATTTTTTTAATTTAATAAAAAATAGGAACCACATCAAACAAATGAAAAGGCTAAAGAATGATGAAATTAAAAAATCAATTAATTTCATAAAATATTTTAAATAAAAAATAGCAATCAAAAGAATAAGATTCAAATATAATAAATAAAAAGATTGAAATTAGATGAAATTGAAAAAAAACTAATTTTATAAATTATTTTAAATAAAATAAATAGTAATAAAAATATTATGGATTAAATCTGACAAATAAAGAGAATAAAATTGAAAAACAAATCCATAAATTATTTCAAATAAAAAAATTATAATCATAATAATAAAAATTAAATTTGATAGATAAAAATGTAATTAAGAAAATGATAAGAGAAAACAAATAGGAATCAAAATAATAATGAATAAAGTTATAAAAATTAAATTAAATCATATTATAAGGGATAAACTTTAAAAAACAAAAAAAAAATCATAACAAAATATATAGCAACAAAAAATTTAAGAATTAAATTTGACATAATCAACAAATTTACAAGATATTTTTAAATTTTTTATAACTTCTAGAAAATATATTTAAATAAAAAAATAAAAAAACTACTTTTCTAAAAATCAAGTTAAATTTTTCTTTAACTGAAAAATATTTTTTATTAATTAACTTTTCTAATAGTAAATAAATATAAATTTTTTTTGCTTTTCATGAAATAACTATGATAAACTAAATTTTAGTTATGATATTATACACTGTAGCAAAATTGTTATACACCATTCCACCTCATATCAAGAAAAGAAATGCCTAAACCCTGAAGGATATAGATTAATTAATTAGATTCTGGATTTGTTTTTTAAAGATCAATAGTTTAAGTTTTACAAATTTTAGAGCTATTAAAAACTTACATGATTGTTAACTTTAAAATTTATAAGATTAGTTGAGATGCACGCAAATTAATCCTAACACTCACATAATTTAAAAAAACAAAAAAAATAAAAAATGAAAAGCCCATTATTATGAGCCGTTTTACGCTTGTAATTTTGCCATCCATGGGTGCATGCGGTTCAGGTAAACAGTCGGTCTCAAGCAACCTCTACCAACGTGTGTCACAGAGCACAGTGTAGGTCAAGTGTGATTCCCTCTTCTATGCTTTAGATAAAGAATTATCATAGCATCAAGAATTGATTTGTGCACATTTTGACATGGTCATGAGAACAGTGTCTTCCATGATGGTGTTAATTCTTTCTCTTCCTAGCTAGAACTCCAGCACGCCATGAAGAAACTACCCAGATGTTTTGTCCTCGCCAAAACCAGACTTCAGGTATCCTGTTTCATTGAGATGGCTAACATCACCCCATGTTTTTATGATATGTGGAAGATGTTGATAGACGTGTTCAATACCCTTCCTCCAGACTTCCATGGGGGCAAGCTCGTTGGTGCAGTTCTCTGATCGATGACACCCCCATGAGTGACCACGACAACTCGCTCTCCTGCAGTTCGAAACAGGAAACATTGTATAGTTAACTTGCACCTAAATTAATGCAAAGTTTTCAAACACTTGTACTAGAAATTAAATAAGAAAGTCATACTATCAAATGATTTCCACCAAAACTAAAGACGAGATGTTGTTACTGATCTTTACCGATAAAATACCTGTATGCTTCGCAGCAATTCTCTCCAATGAAGATGTACAGCCCTCGTGAAGTTTATCAAGACTTTCTCCACCACCCTGACATGTAGTAAATCAGAGTAACTACTAGTTCAGAATCAAATTCAAGAATTTTAAAGAATCAACCTACATCAAGGCAACTGCTTAATTTGGGATAAACTAGCTTTGAGGCTTCTTTTAGTGCACTTTCCAGGGCTTTTAGAGGAGTTTCATCATAAAGACCCGAAGAGATTCAAAAGAGTTCAAGTTTCTTCGACGCATTTCGTTTCTGCATTTGCTCATTTTCCTGAGATTAATTTATAAACTTCTGAGAGAGAGAGACAGCGTGGCACAATGTAGTCAACTTCTTTTTGTCTGGTCGCTCTCCTCAAGCATGGCACATGCCTTGCATAGATTTTTGAGAAAGTACGCATGGTGAGGTAACAGAGCATGGTGAGGTAGTGTTATGCACAAGCAATGTCTGAGAAGAGTGCCGGATGAGTTAAGAAGAGACTTGACAAGAGGAGACGATCTTGCCTGGAGATTGAAAAATATGTATGATAGGTAAGAAAGACGAGAAGATTGCACGCACATATGGCGGAATTTTCATAACAGCAGTGCCATGAGAATTAACAAGATAGACTGACAATTAGTACAAACAATTAAGGGAACTCATGAACTAATAAGTTTCACAAAATTTAGGGTTTTAAACATAGCGATTTCCTCTGCTGTCTCAAAAGCTGTCTTCAAATCAGAAGAATATGCAGCGGACACTCTAAACTCCCTCCCTGGATAGTCTATCAGCCACCTGCAAGAAGTTAGAAAAGAAGATTTTCCAGCATGAGAACAAGAAATGCTAATGCTAATGCTAAACCCCACATGAAATACAAACTGGCATCGTACCACAGCTGCCTGTTCTCTCCCAACTTCATTCAATTCCACATCAACATGCATGTCCCTACCAGAACATAGAAACCAACACACAATCTCATAACACTGAATTCTAATGCAATCATACCATATCATAAATTTTTTTTAAAAAAAATGATTTAATAATAGATTAAAGTAGTTGTTAATTATTTTTGTTTGAACTATAATTGCTGGATTCCCCATGACCAGTCTTACTGGAATTAACTAAAAAAAAATAACCTAGTAAACTGGTTTAAGCAAAAAAATTCAAAATTTGAGGAATGTGCTTGCCTGTGATTATTAGGGTTTGTTTAGTATTGCGGTAACTGTTATGGTTGTGGTTTGAAAAAAAATTATTTTATAAAAAGTGTTTTTAGTTGAGTTTGATTTGAAAAAATATATATTTAGTTAAAACTGTAGTTGAAATTAAGATTGAACAAAAAATAATTTAATATGTTTGGTTAATACTGTTTTTGAAATAGAGGTTATTCATGGTTTTTAATTTAAATATTGTAGATTTAACTATTACTATTACATCATGAAATAAATCATACTTTTATAAAAAAAAAATTATTCTTCTATTAAATATAATTTCATTACATATAAAAATCATTTATTCTTTATTTTAATATTTTCAATATTTGTTTTACCTCACTTGAATTTCTTTTAAACTCTTCAATCGATTTAGAATATAGGATACCCTTGACAAAAAAGATGATCATCCCATTAACATTTCCATGCTTCTTTTCCTTGCATTAAGGTGACTAGCTGTATATTTTTATGTTTTAAAAGTATTTTAAAAAAAAATTAATTTTTTTTAAAAATTAATAATTTTTAATGTTTTTAGATTATTTTAATGTGCTTGTAAATTTTAAAATATATTAATACAGTGAATCAAAATCAGTTTCTATATCCTATTTTGAAAAAAAAAAAAAAAAAGCATGGATGAGTAGTTGAAAATATAATTTTTTGTATTTTTAATCAAATTTTAAATAAATAAAATAAAATATTTAATATAAAGATAATAAAAATTCGACACGTGTCCTTTTAACACCCGGTCAATGATCCAATACAGAATCATTAGAAATTCTGCCCCTCTTATTCCATTCGAATTCAAGTCAAAATTAGATTGTAACTCAAAAATCACATGCACACCTGCTCAAGCTTTTGTCAAATGTCATCATATCCTGTAATTCGTTACAAAAACTAATTATTATAACAGATAAATTGTTGAAAATGTCAAAGAATAGGAAATAAGATATTAGAGAAGAGATAGTCTTCTTTGTTTTTGTGATATGTTCGTGTTTTTTAAAAACTTGATTTTTTTAATTTTAAATTAATTATTTTTAATATTTTTAGATATGTAAAAAATAATTTTTTAAAACAAAATTATCTTAATATAAAAAATAATCATTAAATCAAGGCAAAACACCACATAACTTTATCCCAAAACATGGTTTCATCTTGAAATTCCGTCCATCGGTTACTCCATAAAACTCAAAAAAAAAAAAAAAACAAGAAAAGACTTTGAGTTTTGATTCTATATTTGAGTTTTGATTCTATATTTCACGGTGGAGTCAACAACTTGCTTTAAAAGTATGTTTGATAATATAATAATAATTATTTTTTAAATAATTTTTAATATTAAAATGTATGTAAATGATATTTTTTTTAATTTTTTAAAAAAACAATTCAAAACATCCAAACTATATTAAATTTTAACAAAAAAAAAAATTAAATTTTATGGGAACGAACCAGGTTCCCAATCGCTTCCTAAGAATTTCTAAATTGTACGCATCAACTATTGCCTAAAAATCTGGCAAAAGCTAAGATATTTCCTCTGAATTATTGATTTGAACCCTTCAATTCTTTTAAAAATCTATGAAATTGCTGATAGTGTATTAAAAAATCAAGTCTTTTTGAAAAAAAGAAAAAAAAAAGGGGAATCAGTGCCACTTCAAAAGAATAAATAGAATTCAAAGGCTGAAATCGACATCAATATATATACATGGCTAAAGAGGGGGGGGGGGGGGGGGGGGGTAACAGAGGGGCAAACTGCAGAAACTCTTCAGATGGCAAAACCAGAAGCATCATGATGGGTTATTCTAATGATTCAACATATGCCAATCTAGTGGGTGGGTTGTGATGATAGGATAAACACATGAAATAACTTGGGAAGTAAAGCTTGTTGAGTCAAATATAAGAGCAGAAATATTAGTGCGATAAGAAAGATGATAGACAAGCAATGATATGTAGAAATTCTTCTTGTTTTCATTTATAACTGCTAACAAAAATTGAACAATACAGAAAGAGGTGCAAGAGCACATCATAAGAACATATCCTGCTAAAAACAAGAATCAAGTAATTAGAGCAATCAATTAAAAAAAGAAGGTGACAAATGGAGCAAGAGCTGGTTTCCCATCTTACCATCTCTTACAAAGATCGTTCACAGATTGCTTTGTGAACTATCCCCATGATTTGATGGCCTGTGAAAGGCACAAGGCACTAAGTTTCTACTTGCAAAAAGCCCCATCTTTGCCCTAAACTGTGCCAATCTCCCAGTACTGACTGAAGGGCCATCCCCGACAACTACCTGCCCAACCATCACCGGAAATTCCACACCACTTTCTTGACCTCCAACATCACTGCTACTGGCGTCCAACCCTTCACTTTCAATAGCATCAAAACTGACAACCAGTGATCCTTTGCGCCGTAACAACCAATCCACAGCCTCACTACTAACTCCTCTGCATTTCCTGACCTTAACCTTAACCAAATTCGGACATCCCCAAGCAAGCGCTTCAATTGCAATATCAGAAATAGCACACCCCTTGATGCAGAGCTTCTTTAATTCCACACATTTGGCTGCAATACACGCAATCTCTGCATCACCGATAGCTCCACTCCCACATAATGCCAACCTCTCCAATCTCCGACAATTAGAAGCAATTGCCGCCATGCTAAAATGCGTAACATGAACACCGATCAAAACAAGCTCTTGTAAATCCGGACACTGTTTCGCAACAGCCATTAAACCCTCATCTCCAATCCGATTAATCTTCCACCCATCAATATGAAGCTTCTTCAACTTCTTACAGTTCTCCGCCACAGAAACAAGCCCTAAATTCGAACACTCTGGATTCTTCACAATATGCAAACTATCTATATTTACACATTTCGAAATGGCTCCAAGCCCAATGTCACTCACTTGTAACCTCTCTAAATGGACATCACTCAAAAAACCATTTCCATTCCCCATTTTTACAAGCACATTATCCCAATCGCCTAAACAACGAATCACTTTCAAAGTCTTAAGCATCTTACACTCAGCCACAAGCGGTTCAAAGCATTGGCCATTAACTAACTCCTTCAAGCAAATCGATTTCAAACTTAAAGCAGCCGCGCCGGGTACGATCAACTCGTTCCCATAATTGACACTTCTAAGCCGCTTAATAGTCAACTCTTCAAGTTTAATACAATACTTTAACAACATATT